>JAKTQX010000009.1:0-351695 GCA_030559035.1 Ogataea wickerhamii | reverse complement strand
GCTACCCCGCCTCTGTCGAGCTCATTTTCCCCTCCTACATAGGCTCGGTTTCTGGTGTAGGGGTGTCAGCGTCTGCGGTGTGCGCTCAGCTTTGCTTTGCTTTGCTGAGCTGAGCTGAGACTCGTGGCAGCAGCCGCTGAGGGTCCCGGGGAGAAGTGTACACCCCGTCCGCGACATCCAGCGGCCAACGGCGGCGCCCCCCCCCCCCTTCCCCCATTCTGCCCGGGGTGTGTCCCCGGCGGTGTTCTAAATAGGCTACTCCGTCTGTGCGTAATTTGGGGGAGGAGGAGTAAGCAAAGAAAAATTAAAATGAGAGAGTATAAAAGGAGGTTGTTTTTCCGGGGGAGGGGGGCAACTGTGGAGAGGATGTCAGCAGCAAGTAGCGCTTTAGACACTACAGGTACAACGAGACCAGGCTGAAGAGTACTTGAACGAACTAGAACGATGGTAAAAGTAGCTGTGCTAGGAGCCGCTGGAGGAATTGGGCAGCCTCTGTCGCTGATGTTGAAGCTCAACCCGTATGTGAACGAGCTGTCGCTGTTTGACGTGGTGAACGTGCCCGGTGTGGGAACCGATCTGTCGCACATCGACACAGACACCAAAGTGTCGTTCCACCTGAAGTCGGACAACGACGGCCACGGGCTGAACGACGCGCTGCAGGGAGCAGACTTTGTGATCATCCCCGCCGGTGTGCCTAGAAAGCCCGGCATGACCAGAGACGACCTGTTCAAGATCAACGCAGGGATCTGCGCAGAGCTCGCCACGGGCATTGCGGAGACCGCGCCGAAGGCGTCTGTGCTGGTGATCTCGAACCCAGTGAACTCGACGGTGCCTGTCTTTGCGGAGATCTTCAAGAAGAAGGGCACGTTCAACCCGCGCAAGCTGTTTGGCGTGACGACGCTGGACTCTGTCAGAGCCAACACGTTTGTGGCCGAGCTCGGCGTCGTTGACGACGACAAGGCGCCTAGCAACTTCAACATCCGCGTGGTGGGCGGCCACTCGGGCGAGACTATCGTGCCATTGTACTCTGTGTGCGCGCCGCACGTCTACTCCACCACGGCCGCAGACCAGCTGGACGCGCTGGTCCACAGGGTCCAGTTTGGCGGAGACGAGGTGGTGAAGGCCAAGGACGGTGCAGGCTCTGCCACGCTGTCTATGGCGTACGCAGGATACAAGTTTCTGCACGCGGCTCTGGCCGCCGCCAGCAGCGCCGCCAACGGCGGCGAGGGCATCATCGAGTCCTCGTTCGTGTACCTGGACGACTCCATCAAGGGCGGCCCGGAGACGAAGGAGGCTCTGAAGGTGTTCAACAACGGAGAGAGCCTGGACTACTTTGCTATGCCCGTTGTTCTGGGCGAGGAGGGAGTGAAGGAGATCAAGACGGACATTCTGTCGCGGGTCAACGAGAAGGAGAAGGAGCTGATTTCCATTGCGTCGCGCACGCTCGCAGGCAACATCGCCAAGGGCGTGGACTTTGTGGCGTCCAGAAAGTAGTAGCTATAGCCAAGTCAAGTAGAGCCAGCCAAGCCAAGCCGTATCGTATCACACAAGTTTACTAAGAAAAATATTTATTTCTCACATCTCTCTCTCTCTACAAGTTGTCGATGCTTAGCTAAGCTCACACAGACGGATTTGTCCCGTAGTTAGACTACTTTACATACACCTATTAAATGTATCCAATCTTGTTGGCAATGTCGAGGGCATCGTAATCGCCGGTCAGCTTGACGTAGGCCTTCTTGGTTCCGTTGGGTCTGACTAGGGTGTTCACCTTGTAAGCCTCCACCTCGTAGAGCTCCTTAACGGCCTGCTTGATCTGGTACTTGTTGGCCTTGAGGTCAACCTGGAAAACCAGTGTGTTGCTGTCCTCCACCTTCTTCATGGCGGTCTCGGAAGTGACTGGCTGCTGGATCACTCTGTATGCATCGAATCTTGGGTAGTGAGGCACAGACTTTGTGTACTTAGGAGCTCTGGCGAGCTTCAGGGTCTTTGGGAGTCTGAACGAGGCCGATGTTCTCACCTTGAGCGACTTGGACGAGTTGGTGCCTTTGAGGGCAGCCTTTTTGGCGGTCTGGGCTTTGGATGCTGCGACGGTGTTAGTGGGACGGATGCTGGTGCCTGTTGTGCGGTTTCTCAACTTACTTGGAGCCATTATTGTGCTGTTCTTGATGGTTCTGTTCGTTCCAGTCTTGGCTTAGAGGTGTGCTTGTAGATGAAACTTTTCATCCAGGAAAATTTTCAGGCCAAAAACATAATACATCCCGGCTAGCGCAGCGCTTGAGGGCCGGGTAATGGGCCTTCTCAGAAGCCGGTGCGCGGTGGGGGTCGGGGTGTATATGAGCTGGTGCCCAAAAGAGAACAGAGAAAAAATAGCCAGTCGAGCCCGGGCGAAGCGCAGTCTCGCCGGTGTGGGGGTTAGATAAAAAACAGAGCGCCAGCCCTCGTGCGCGGCACGTGATGGAGCGTAGCAGCCGTAGAAATATATATCTAATCTGTTCATCTACTACTGTATATACATACACCTATATTCTTCTGATGGACGGCGGACGAGCGCCTCCAAACCGGATCGGCGTCTGATCCGAGAGTCGCGACACATACTCGCGCACCCCGAGCCCCTCCTTGCCCTTGAGCGCGTCGAAAAACGCCTTTCGTCCCTTCCCAAAGTCTTTCACCACCACCTCGATGCTCTCGTTATCGTGCAGCAGCTTTCGGTCCCGGATGCTCTTGAACGCGTGCGACGTCAGCTGGTACGCGCCCTCGTACTCGCCCCGCTGCGACTTCCGGAACCCAATGCACCCGGTCGACTGCGACCAGACCACTTTCTCCGGAAGCGTCAGGTAGTAGAGCACCTTGTCGTTGTAGCTTAGATGTGGGTTATTGGCCTCGTAGTTTGCGTCCATCTCCACCTTGGTGAGCGTGAGAAACGTGTTGTTCTTCTTGAACACGCAGTGCAGCACGTACTTGAGCGTCTTGATGTTCGGCACGCCGGCTCTCGCTGGCTTCTTGTGTGACGAGGGGTTGCTGAGAGCAGACCCAAATGTCGTTGTCTGCAGCAACGCCGGTTGCGCGCAGAACGTTCTGCGCGCCGAGGCACGGAACACGGCTCTTGTTGCTGCCACGGAGGGCATATTTAGCGGCCACATTGTCTGAGTTGTCGCCCGGCTCCCAGGTCTCGTTTGCTCTGCTCTGCTCTGCTCAGCTTGTAATAACTAGCTCCGTTCTGCGCTCTAGATTTAAAAGAGAAGACGAGAAAAACCTTAGCATTGGAGTCCCCTGCCGGGTAACCCGCTTTACAAAAAAAAAAATCTAACAGTCAGCCCGGGGCACCTGGTTGCTGCGCCTTTTGGTGTGGCGCAGCAACGGTGTCAGATTTGCTAAGACCTTTTTTTTTTTTTTTTTGTAAGTGGTAAGGGGGGGTGGGCATGTTGTGACAAGATAAAAAAAGATACACGCAAACACACCATTAGGGGAGATTAATATACACCAGTCGTTGTTTGCACGCCCAATTCCCACGTCCTGTCCCCCACCCCCACGCAGAATTCTTGCACGACTGCCTGGCTGGCCGACGCGTCTCCTCCCGCCTCCCCACCCCCCACTCTGATAACGGCCGACGCCCCCCCTTCTCCCCACGCTGCACACAAAGAGAGTCCCCTCGATCTCCACTACACCCGCACACACCCACTATGGCTGTCGAGTACCTCGTAGAAGAGGTCACCAACAATCACACCAATATAACAAGGCCAATGGTGATAAAGGACATCACCAAGATCGGAGAAGGCGCCTTTGGAACAGTGATACAGGCGCAGCTGAAAAGCGCAACGGCCTCTGACGAGCAGTGGCTCGGGCCCTTTGCCATCAAAAAGGTTCCTGCGCAAACAGAGTACAAGAGCAGAGAGCTGGAGATCCTCAGACAGACGTCGCACCCCAACGTGGTGACGCTCAAGTACTTTTTCAACTACCCCAATGCTGACGATAAGGGCAAACTCTACCAGCACCTGGTGATGGAGGCGCTTCCCAGCACACTACAGAGTGAGATCAAAAGATACCACAACTCGAGCCTGATTCTGCCGGAGCCGCACATCCAGGTGTACTCGTTCCAGATCGCTAGAGGAATGAACTATCTACACAGTTTTGGCATCTGCCACAGAGATATCAAGCCTTCCAACATCCTGATCGACCCCGACACGCTGGTGCTCAAGATCTGCGACTTCGGGTCCGCCAAGAAGCTCGAGTACAACCAGCCATCGGTGTCGTACATCTGCTCGAGATACTATCGGGCCCCAGAACTGATTGTGGGCTGCTCGCTGTACACGACCCAGATCGACATCTGGGGTCTGGGATGCGTGGTGGCCGAGATGTTCATGGGCAAGCCCGTCTTCCAGGGCAAGGACCCCATGCTGCAGCTGAGAGAGATCTCCAAGCTGCTGGGCCCACCCAGCAAGGAGTTCATCTATGAGTCCAACCCTGCATATAGCGGTCCTGTGTACGCGCATCGCCTGTATGCGTCCAAAGTGTCGTCGCGGTTCCAGAAGGTGTTTTCGGAGGCGTCCGAGCTCGCGGTGGACCTGCTCATGAAGATACTCGTGTACAGGCCCCAGGACCGTCTCAAGCCAGCAAGCATCATGGCCCACGGCTTCTTCGAGCCCCTCAGACACTCGCAGTTGACCGTCACCTCGCGAACCACCAACAAGCCCACATCTGTACACCACATGCTGCTCAACTTCAGCGACTATGAGCTCAAGATTCTGGGAGACGAGGCCCAAAAGGTGCTGCTAGCTGACTGAACCCCGGGCTGAGGCCTGGGTGCTCCTTTGCTTCTCTCCCACCCACACCCCTAATTTCTATACTTTATCACAGAGCAAGCGAATAGTTGTAGTCGTCCTCGATGTTCTGGATCACCCACAGCACGATACAGCTCAGCATGATGCAGAAGTTGGCTCCCACGTTCTCGAGCCCCATCCCCAGCGTGGGCATCTCGTTGAATCCCTTGATCAGGAACTTGAGAATCAGCACGAGAAACGACCCGGAGATCCCTATGGCCAGCAGCGAGAACCCAATGAACAGAACCAGTCTCGCTTGCCACTGGATAGACCCAGACCCAAACCCCTCAGACGTGAGCAGCTGCTGCTTGTCGATTGAGTTCACAATGATCATCCCCAGCGTGGAGCATAGAATGGGGATCCAGTCGACGAACGTCACGTGCACCACGGACGCGTTGACAGTCTTGGAGTAGATGGAGGCGTCCACCATGGCCCAGAACCCGGCTGAGTACAGCGCACCCGAGATGTAGATGGCGGCTGTCTTGAGGGCGTGCGAGTTCGGGAACTTCAGCAGCGGGAACCGGAACAGTCTGTCGTTGGCGGAGTCCATCTGGTGTGTTGTGGCGTAGAGAGCTGTGTGTGTCACAGAACTCTTATATATATATATATATATATATCTCTAGAGATGTTCATATATTTATATATTCAAACAGGGCTACTGTACAGTTTTTTTTGGGGGGGGGGGTCTAAAGGTCGTGCGCGCAACAGTCGAGGTCGGGCAAAAACCCCATCTCTACACCGCTAAGCTGGGTGGTGGGGGGGACGGGGGGGCGGGCAGGTTCACCGTGCTAGAACCGCTCGACAGGCTCCTGGATCTCGTCTATCACGTTGATCAGCAGGTGCGTTCTGTCTGGGAGGTCTGCCTTGAGCCAGCGTGGCACGACGGGCCACGAGTCCACGGCAATCACCCCGTTGAACACGAGCGTCCCGAAAGCCAGTGTCGCAAAGCCGACCAGCTGCAGCAGCTTGAACGACTCCCAGCCAATGGCCAGCGACACCAGCCACACCAGCAGCGTCCTGGAGGTGTCGATAGTCGACCTTGCGGTGGCGCTCAGGTTCTGCGTCAGCGAGATCCCGAAGAAGTTGAAGCTGGAGATAAACAGCATTATCAACAGTGTGCTCACGAGAATCCGTGTGTTCGAGAACATCAGCCCGAAACCGTACGCCATGTCGAGGCTGCCGCCCTTGCCCTGCGGCCGGGACCCGACTGCTAGGTAAGCCACAATCATGAACAGGAAGATCACTGCTGTTCCGTAGAACCCCTCAAAGCCCACGAGCCCGAGCGGACGCACCTCGAGGTGCTCGAGAATGTGTTCCTCGATCACGAACTGCGCTGCGCTCAGCATGATTCCAACAAGGATCACAGCCATTCCGAACACAACGTCGCCAACCTCGGAGCTCCCGTCTTGGCCGCCCGCGTTCGAGGACCCGCTGACCCCCACCAGGAACACTCCGAACACAACCACAAACAGGCTCGTCCACTCGATTCTCGAGATGCGTCGCTTCAGAAACACAACAGAGAACAGCCCGACAAAGAGAATGATCGAGCCACGCGTCATCTGGTACACAGACACCGGCGTGTGTAGCAGCCCGACGTTCAGCAGCGTCGTGGCCAGCAGGTCGCAAACAGACGGAATCGCGAGAATAAACGAGTCCCTGAACGACTCGATCTGCCGCTTCTCCCTTCTCGGCAGCAGTGGCTGCTGCTCGCCGTCTCTCCCATCGGCCCCGGCAGAACGCGAGCCTGCTCGTCGTCTCCAAAAAAGCCCGCTCACAACGGGAATCCAGCACAGCATCTCTCCCACAAACATCTGAAGCGTCTGCAGAACAGGCTGCTCAAAGTACTGCTCCTCGCCCGCGATATCGCAGTGCCCCACGCACTGCATGTCCTGGTACTTCGTCACTATAGAGTTCATGCATCCTGTGACAATTGTTCCGGCCACAAAGAAAAGCACCTACGTTTTCGTGGGGTAAAGCGTTAGTCGTATACTTGGAACCAGAAGCAGCGAGGCCCGCGTCCGCGTCGATCGACCGGCCTCCTGCCGCCTCTCCGAGCAGAATACTTACCAATCTCCCGGAAGCTTTACCCATTGCTGGCATGTATGCAGAAGAGTAGACTGTTCTGTCGTCCACTGGTGCTTGCTTATACACACACAGCACAGATTTATTTTTATGTGGATAGGATAGCCTGGAAAGATAAAAATGCACATTGAGATATCCGCCGTGTGTGGCGCGGGTGGCGCACGCTGGCGTGGTCTCCGTGGCTGGTTATCTTCTCAGCAATTGTGACTAAATTTACAAAATAACCCATCATGTGAAGAGAAAAACGGGTTCTGCTTTATCAACAGAACAGCCTTCATAGCTATATATATACACAGTACGGCGCATTTAGATGGGTGGGCTCTGCAACTTGCCACAGCTGTGAACACCGGTTTTGTTTCCACGCCCCGAATACCCCCTCCCAACAACATGCTGGATACAGTCAGCTCCATGAAAAGAACCCATCTTTTATCGGGCAGCAAAGGATCCCCGATAACAGCGCACGATCCAGCTGTACCAAAGACTCCTCGCAGAAGGTCCTCTTTAGCGCAGATCTCCACCATTGATGACTTTCTTGCGGACGAGCTCGAACCAAAGTACAGCGAGACAATCTCACAGAACAGATGTTTTAGGTGCTCAAAACTGTGGGGTAATACAAGCCCACCCTCAAGCTCACGGACACGCCGGTTCTCCGGGTCCCCCGTGTACTCCGAGCTTGTTTCGAGCTCCGGTGGTGCGGTCGGAAAGGTTCCCTTCACCATGAAGCTGTCGGTGTCGAGCTCCAACTGCGAGCTCTATCCCCAGCTCCTGACACCTTTCCAAGCTTCGTTCATTGACGAAATGACGACCGACCCTCCAAGCAGCCCCAACAACGCAGCCAGAGCGTCGCCATACTTTGCAGAGATCGACCTCAGTCAAATCCACATCGACCAGGAACCGAAAGAGCGACCAGTAGAAAAGAAGCGTGCGTTTCCCGGCTATCTCGTGCCTAGAAAGGGTAAGCTGCAGTTTGTCATCTACAACAGCGAGAAAACCATCACGACGCTTATCCTGGTTCCATACAACATCACCAGTCTTCCCAAAAACTGCAAGAAAATCATCAAGTTCAGGAGCCAGAAGGTGATTGCGTACGAACCGGACTCGAGCCAGGGTCTAAACGTGACGATCAGGAAATTCCAGTACGAGCTGGAAATCAAGGCTCTCAACTACAAAAACAAACGATTCTACATCTTCGATACCCTCAAGCTGACTTTTGTGCCCGGGTTCACATCCAGAGACCTACGGCTCCCGCTCAGTGCTACATTACCCAACTTCAAGCAGTACCAATTCAACCCGAAATTACCAATATACCCAAAACATTTCGAAAATCACCTCGAGGTGATAGAAACAAACCATGTCGCTATGAAAGTTGCCCACTTCACCAAGAAATGCCACCTCTGTGACTACCAGAATAGCCTGGTGTTTGATGAAGACTCAGAGTCGGAGGAAAAGTACTTCAACTTCTCCACCTTCCAATTCTCTTAAGTATTCTCTCATATAAATAACTCCCTGAAATAGTATCTCCCGGTACTGAGTCGGTTGCAATCAGGAGCCACGCACCTGTTCGGACATGCAAACTCCGGACTCTCGAGATCCAGTGCAACAACAGACACTTTATTCGGGTCCATCTTGGACTTTTTGTTTCTGTTCACCCTTTGCCTCACTCCCCTATTGATATTATTAACGCACCTTCCACAGTAAACATGTCCACACCTTCCAAAAAACACTTTCTTAGAAAGATCCTTATCAGCAGTGGTTAAACTCTTGCAAAACTGCCACGGCGACCTGAATTTGTCCACCAGCACCAGCTTCCTCTTCAGCTCCATGTCATTGCTGGACTGCGAGTCGCTGGGAATCCCCTCCGCTAAAACAACCCCACACAGAACACAAACAGACTGACTCTGTGCTGAAAACCCGTTCGAGAATGTGTTTCTCTGGCTTTCTGGAATCCGGGCTGCGGACTCCGAGGAGACCTTTATCTTATCTGCAACGTCACATCTGGCTCGCACCCTTCTGTCCTCTTCGTCCTGCTCCCGTTGTCGGATCTCCTCCATGATCCCGCGCGGGATTTCGTCCCCTCCGTCATTTTGACTATCCCACGCTCCCATGCCAAACGACGGCACAGTGATGAAGTTGATCCCGTTGGGTCCCCGGAACGTCGTCATCCGATCCCTTATGCCTCTGTAGACCCTATCGGCTATCGACTCCTCGCTCGACTGGTTATCTTCGAGAATTCGGGTCAAAATCTCGTCTCGCAAAACAGATTCTATAATGTCGCCGTCGCCCATGCCAGTGGAATCTCTGTTCCGCCTGCTGTTCGGGCGCAACATGGGCTGGCGCAGCAGCCCCTCGCGAGGCACCCGGGTCCTTCTCCTGGTCCCCGCTCCAGCAGCCCTTCTGATTCCTGTCGTTCGTACATTGTTACCGGGCTGGAAAACAGCGCCTCTCGGTAGTTGCAGCAGGAATCCACGGATCCCCATCTCTGTTGCGAACGCCGCCTGCTGCTCGGGAGGCAGTCTCTGTTCGCCCGTGATCTCTATCTCGTCGTCGGAGTGGTAGTCCTCGGCATCAGACCCAATCACTATCGGATTATCCGGGGTGGCACTGCGTGACTCTGTGGGAGCTCTTCGTGCAAGACCACGTCCTCTAAGACGCCGTCCTCTGGGGGCAACTGGCACACCGCTGGCCTCCGCCTGCTGGGCCTCTGTTATGGGGGCATGTTGGTCGTGCTCAGCGTCGGAGCTCAGCTCTATCACTGAGTCTCGCTGGATCGCTCCGCTCATTGATCAACAAAAGATCGCCTGCCTCTCTGGGAAAACCTCTACACAAACGCCGGCTGCTTCCAGCACCAAGAACACTCCAATACCAGCCGCCTCAAAACGACACTCTATACTGTATCTTCAAGCAGTAGCTTGCTGTCTTCGACGAACGCTATTTGAGCCTTTCTACAATAAACTAAACAAATACAAAACATTTTCTTTTTCCTCTTGTCACTTAGTTGAACAAAATAATTTTTCAGCATTAAAAAAGAAGTCTCCTATACAAGTGCGATCACAACAGGGAGGGAGTGTAGGCGAAGGGTGGACCGTGCACCTTTTGACAGCTCTATAATGTGTGTTTTTGTGTGGGGGGTGGAATGCTAATTAAAAATCCGCATCGCCTATACTCCGCTTCTCATGTATCTTCCAACAACAATACAGTGATCTCTCTCATATGGCTCCAAGGTGAGCTGTTCAAGGGGCTTGATTCTCTCCTCCCTCAGCTTCTGCACCTCTCTGGCAAACACGGTTTCTGCATCCACTGTGGAGTCGATACAGTTGGCCTTGATGGAAATCACCACTCCTCCCTTGTCCTTGAGGAACATGTGCGAGTTCAGCGCGATAATTCTAGCCTGATCGGGCTGCGCAACATCGGCAAACACAACATCCACCATCCCAACAAGCATTCTGTACTTCTGTGGATGTCTTGCGTCCTCGATGATCGGGATAACGTTCGGTCTTTTCTTCGCCATACTAATGAGCTCTCTGCCCGGTCTGTGGGAAAACTCAACAGCATACACAATCCCCTCAGGACCAACAACATCAGACACATGCGAGACAGATGTACCCGATGCAGCACCCAAATAAAGCACCTTCTTGCCCGGGCCAATAAAGATCTCGTCCAGCCCTCCCATGATACCGGCAGCAAGCTTCGATCTGAACGGATTCCATACTCTGTACTCAACCTTAGTAGCAGGTGTGCTTTCGTCCTTGGAAGGTTCATCCACAGATATTCTCTTCTCCCCATACACGGACTCTCCTGGTGCAAGATTCTTGGTCACCAACAAGTCTTCTTTTCCTCTCGCAATGAAGACCCCACTGTGTCTGTGTGGCTCGATCACAACCTTGGCTCCCCCCTTGGGTCCTCCTCTACTGGCTCCTCCTCTGGCTCCTCCTCTAGCTCCTCCTCTGGAACCACCTCTTGGACCACCACGGCCTCCTCCTACTCCTCCTCTTCCGCCGAATCCACCGCGGGATCCGCCTCTGCCTCCGAATCCACCACTGCCTCCAAAGCCACCACGGGATCCTCCTCTGGCACCTCCTCTAGAGCCTCCTCTGAAGCCTGAATCCGCCGTTTGTTAGTCTTTTATCCTCTTTTATGCAAAAGTTATAATTTCCTCAAACTTACCGCCTCCTCCTCCTCTGGAACCGCCTCTGCCGCCTTGAAACGCCATTCTTTTTTCAAACTTCTACTGATATGGCGCTGGAATGGATACTTGCTAAGCGTAGCAAAGTGTCTCTCGCAAAAACAACAACAATCTTCTCTGTTATTTAGATCTACCCTCTATATACACTGATACTTTTTTTTTTTGTCTAAATCTTTAAAAAAAAATTTTCGACTACCTCTAAGAGAAGAAAGTGAAAAAATCATTTCGACCGGGTAACACGTTTGCACATCTCTACACTACTGATGGGACTCGCGAGCGTCGGCTGACACGACAGGCGTCGATCGTCTGTCCAAGCAAGAAATCAAACCCAAAAAAAAAAAACGAATTAGCTCACCCGCGGCTGGAAGAGAATTCTACCAGGCTCGGCCGAACACAATTGACGGGGCTGGTATGATTCTTGAGGGAGGAGAACATATACACTTACATAAACAGCTTTCCCCCTTACCGTCCCATACAGCCTACCTGAATCCGCACCCAGACGCTACCAGGATTTTCCAGCCCGCACGCATCTTTTTCGGTCTTCTGCGTGAATTACGCAGATAAAGTCTACCGCTCCCAAAAGGGAAATTCGATAGCAGCAATAACCCATAGCAAACCGGCTCACAACGTTGAAAGGTACTTTTTCTGTTGGAAAACAAACGAGCTCGTGTTCAATCAGAGAGTGATATATATATATATTTATATATATATCTACATTGTGGACTCTATCCATCCCCCACTTGACTGTATCTATACACCTTCCCCAGTGTCACACCTTCCAAAATGGCTGCCGCCGCAGATCTCAACAAGCAGTACGTGAGGTCACTCAATAAGCACCCCATGTTGACCAAGGCTGTGACGGCCGCACTTTTCAACGCTCTCAACGAGCAGATCGCCTCCCTCGTCGCTGGCGACGTCAAGCAGGTGACAATCAAGCTGGGAAAGTATGCATTCAAGCTGCCGCACGCCTTCACAGCCAAAGTTCCGCTCATGGCGCTGTATGGATTCCTCATCAACGCGCCTTTTTCACACGTCGCTTATAAGCTGTTGAACCAGGTGTTCAAGTCCCGTCTGGCCACCAAGAGAGGTAGGCTGATCCAGATCCTCACGTCTATGGCAACGATAACGCCTGCCATTTCCGTACTCACCGTGTCGTACATCTCTTTGATCAACAGCCCGCGGTTCAGGGCCATCTTGAAGCTGCTTGGCCAAGGAGACTTCAAACAAGTCAAAAGCGAGCTTCAGGTGCTCCCATCTCACGTGAAAACGGGCCTCCAGCGCTCGCTTTGGCCAGTGATCAAATCGTCGTGGATTTCAAGCCCTCTGTTTATTGCGTTTGCTCAGAAGTTCCTGGAGCCTAATGCCTGGGTTGTGTTCTTCAGCTTCTGCTACTTCATTCTCGGAACATACAATAACGCTCAGATCAAGCGCTCGCAGATGATGAAAGCTGAGAGCCCAGAAGAGGATCCCGAAACTGACGATGAAAGAACTCGTATCGACTCCTTCTCAGATATGCAGCTACAAGTTATCGAGGGCCAAGAAGCTGAGGTCGAGATCGTGGGCGAAAAGCAAGCCATGTATCGACTGGAAGGCTTCCCGGACGTGCTGAGCGAACTCCCCTCGTTCGCTAATTCCCCTAGACCGCGACAGGGGAGCTCTACAGCAGAAGCTCTTCATTTCGATCTCTAAAGTGCATTAATTGAAGCTACTTAGTATGTGGCTAACTAACTCTATTCTGTGGTATTCGTAACCTCCTCAGTCGCCAACTTCCGTGTCGGAATAACCGTCTCAAAAGCCGTTTTCCAGTCTCTGGTCTCAAACCACTTGATTAACAGCTCCACCACGTGGGAAGTAGCGAGCACTCTTCTCCCGCTCAGCTTGATAAACTCGTCGATAGGAAGTTTCTTAGTAGGAATCCCCAACCTGTCAGCTTTGTTTTGACATAAGAACTTGTGTCGACCCTTATCAACTATTCCGCCTACAATGTATGTATCACCCGGCTTGAGTTCTGCAAGAGACTCATTCGAATCAGAACTCAGATAAATAACGTTCTCTAGATCTGTTCCGAGATACTCCTCCAAGCCACCCTCAACAAATGTTATGTCCTCTGTCCAGTTCTTGTAGTGAGACAGAGTACTATCGTATCTCTCCTTTAATCGTTTGCTGAACGAAGTAACACAGAGATCCACCTTATGCTGGTTGCTTTTGTTTTCAGAGTACGATCGGGTTATCTGGTTTGACAGTGACACTATCTCCTTCTCCAGCATCAACTCATCAAAGTCACAGTCTATCACCACCCTGATTCCAGAGTTTATAGGATCCTCGGCTTTCTTCCTTATCGTCACGACCTCAGAAATCTCCTGACCATTATCTACAGCTTCTTGAATCTTCCTTCTCCTCTCTTCTTTTGCCTTCTTGCGCTTCTGTTTTCTCTCGTCCTTTATTCTGTCCTTATTTTCGTCCCATCTATTACGACGCTGCTGCTTCTTCCACGCAGACTTGGTCATCCCTTCAGGGATGACAGGTCGTACTTTTTGTCTTTTCGCTTCTAGATTATTTTCTGCTCCATGTTCTTCTTCACTGCTGAGAGCATTGTCACCTGGTATCTCTGTCATAAACACAACGGTCCTTGTCGAACTTTGCGAGAAGTATATTTGATCTGTGATATTGATCTTCAATTATTTTTTATCTTTTTTTTCACCCCCCCCCCCTCCTCTGGTTACTGGAAACCTAGGTTACTCGGGGACCTTTTATGGAATGTTTAACATCTGAAAAATTTTAAAGGAAAATAAGGTATATGTGGAGTAAATCAGCTCCAACCTAAATAACAGAGGCTCTGAAAGCCGGGAGACATTGCTATTAAGCGTTCAGTCACATATAGTACCATCACAGAAACCCCTACTGTTGTTTGGAGCTTGAGCCGTGCCGAAATTAGTACCTTCACAGAAACTCTCAAACAAACTCCACTCTCTCAAAATGGCTCCTCCGCCGAGCCCTCTCGTTATCGATGCCCAGGCCGTTAGTGGTATCACAGGGTAAGTATTCTATTAGTCTGAGTCGTACATGTAACGAACTAAGTACTCACACGTTCTGTTTCAGCTCGATATCCATAGCATGTTGGATCATTGTTTTCGCTCCACAAATATATCAAAACTTCATGAGATCCAGCGCAGAAGGACTATCCCTGATGTTTGTAGTTCTCTGGCTCCTTGGTGACTTGTTCAATGTTGTTGGTGCCATTTTACAGGGTGTTCTACCAACCATGATAATGCTTGCCATATACTATACACTGGCAGATATAGTTCTTCTTTGGCAGTGTCTGGTATACGGTCATGGAAAGCCGGCCGAAAAGGTCGACCCTATCCATCTTTCTCCCGCAAATCCTCTCAGTGAGTACGAAAACCTACTGGAAACAGCAGTCAGTCATGAAAGCTTCCGCAACCACAATACTGCCAACTACGATTCAGATATGACACATGATGATAGTTTTCACGATATTGATGGAGTCAATGTAAGCCCGTCAAGTTCAGAGACAAGTCGAGAAGTACTCTATAACCTTCTAATGGTTCTACTGGTAATTGTCGCAGGCGTTGGAGGATGGTACTTCGGCTCTAGCAGTACGAGTGATGACAAAACACCATCATCAGACTCGGACTGGACATTCAATCCTTTGGCCCAAGTGTTTGGATGGTTCTGTGCCTTTCTATACTTGGGATCGAGAGTGCCCCAGATCCTGCTCAACTATGAACGGAAGTCTTGTGAGGGAATATCGTTCATGTTCTTTTTGTTCGCGTGTCTGGGAAACATAACCTATGTGGTGTCTATTCTATGCGTTAGTACCGGCAAGAGATACTTGTTAGTGAACTCTTCGTGGCTTGCAGGTTCTCTGGGAACTCTTGCTCTTGATTTCTGTATCTTCATCCAGTTCTTCCTGTATAAGATGGATGAAAGAGATGATGAGGATAGTTTCATTGAAAGCGAGCGCGACCCGCTGGTGAGTCCAGTTCCTGACGGATACTCTTCAACATAGGACGTTTTGTTAATGTATAAAGTACAGTAGTATATGGTGTTTTCTGTTTTACTGAGTAGCGTACATCTGTACACCAGAAAGACGCGCTGTTTTTGTCTCTGCATTATTTTTAACCAGACGCGCTATCAGTGAGTGGATTGAACTTATAACAAAGGTTCTCCTCTCTTCATGCTTACGACACTAAGGCATCTGTATTTTTTGGATAGTAACCACGATGTCGAGCATACGGCCGGATCTGAAGTTTGCAGATGATACAGATAGAGTTTCCTTCTACAGGAAGTACCTCAGACTGCCCCCTAAAAACTCTAGAACTATAAGAGTTGTTGACAAAGAGGACTACTACATTGTTTTAGATGAAGATGCTGAGCTTGTTGCAGACCTCATCTATAGAACCCAGTCCGTGCTCAAGAACGCTACAGCAGAGAATAAGCTTATTCAGTATGTAACGATTTCGCCTGCTGTGTTTGCCAACCTCCTAAAGATTGTTGTAATTGACTCGGGCTATAAACTGGAGATTTATTCAAGAACGTGGGGAGAGCCAAAAATGGTGTCTCCAGGAAACCTGTCGGAGATTGAAGAGATGATCAACTCCACAGATATCAGCACTGTTTCTGTACTTGGGTCGTTGAAACTCATTAGCACTGCTGCTGAAGGAAAAAAGATTGGATTCAGTTTTTATGACCCAAACTCCAAGTTTATTGGTCTCACAGAATTTCTCGATAACGATCTTTATTCCAATCTGGAGTCGTTGCTAATCCAACTAGGTATCAAGGAGTGCCTTGTCCCAATGTCCGCAACCGCGGATCCAGATATGGAGAAACTGAAGCAGCTGGTTGACAGATGTGACGTTGTTGTGTCCGAGTACAAGGCCAGTGAGTTCAACGATAAAAATATAGAGCAAGATCTCGCCAGACTGTCAGGAAATGATCTTGTTCTTTCGACGAACGACGTCTCGTCGTTAAACATTGCACTTGGATGCTGTAACGCCTTGATCTCCTATTTGTCTCTGCTTTCGGACAGCACGAATTTTGGCTCGCAGTCTGTTGGAAAATATGATTTAACCCAATTCATGAAACTGGACTATGCTGCAGTGAAAGCCTTGAATTTGTTTCCTTCTGTGAATCATAGCAACAGTATGAACAAGGCATCATCTTTGTTTGGTCTTTTGAACAACTGCAAAACTGTCGGTGGTTCAAGGCTTCTGTCTCAGTGGCTGAAGCAGCCCTTGGTAGATGTGACCGAAATCAACAAACGACACTCTTTGGTGGAGCATCTCATTGACGATATTGCTCTCCGTACCAGCTTACAGTCTGAGTTCCTGAATGAGGTCCCTGATGTCACCAGGCTAGTGAAAATGATCAATTCCAAAGGGAAAGTATCTAAATCTTTGGACGACGTGATAAGATTATATCAATTATCGGTCAGATTGCCAGATCTACTGGAAATCATGGACTCTTCCCTGAATGCCAGTGGAAGTGATGAGATTAAAGAACTCTTTCAATCTCTTTGGATCGAACCTATTAAGGGGTACTCCTCGTCACTCGTCAAGTTCCAGGAGCTCATTGAAACTACTATTGATATTGAGTCGTTAGAGAACGCTACATCTGCTCAATCTTCCTCGTCCATGATTGCAATAAACCCTGAGTTCGACCAGTCACTGATGGAAATCAACAAGAAGATACTTAAAGCGAAGGCCGCTATCAAGGAAATTCACCAGGAAGTGGGAGATGATCTTGCAATGGAATTGGATCGAAAGCTCAAACTCGAAGACCATCATGTCCATGGCTGGTGTTTCCGCCTAACTAGAAATGACAGTTCCTGCTTGAGAGGAAACAAAAAATATAGAGAGCTATCAACGGTCAAGGCAGGTGTATTCTTCACTACTGTTGAACTAAGCCGTATCAGTGGAGAAATCAAATCTCTACAGGAAGATTATGAGAGATGTCAGGCTGAAGTGGTGAAAGAGATTGTATCGATCACTTCTTCATATACCCCTGTATTTGTGAATCTTTCCATTGTTCTTAGCAAGCTAGATGTTCTGGTCTCATTTGCACACACATCGTGCATGGCTCCAACTGCGTATTTGAGGCCTAGCCGTATTCACCCTCTCAACTCTATGGAACGGAGGGTGGCTCTACATGATGCTAGGCATCCATGTTTGGAGCAACAAGACGGTTTGAGCTTTATCCCCAATGATGTTGAGCTCGCGAAAGATTCTTCTGAGTTCCTCATCATTACAGGACCTAACATGGGAGGTAAGTCTACCTATATCAGAACGCTTGGAGTGATAGCCTTACTCAATCAAATCGGGTGTTTCATTCCTGCCTCCGAAGGCTCTGAACTATGTGTGTTTGACTCTGTTCTCGCAAGAGTGGGAGCCTCAGACTCACAACTAAAGGGAGTTTCCACATTCATGTCTGAAATGCTAGAAATGTCATCTATTTTGAAAACCGCGACTTCGAGCTCGCTTGTCATTGTAGACGAGTTGGGAAGAGGAACTTCCACCTATGATGGATTTGGTCTCGCCTGGGCTATTGCAGAATACATTTCCAAAAAGGTTCACTGTTTTACGCTGTTTGCTACGCACTTCTACGAGCTGACGGCTTTGGCTGATCAAGTGGAGAGTGTTAAGAATCTTCACGTGGTCGCGCACGTCCAGGACTCTACTACCGATGGTATTACATTGTTGTATAAAGTGGAGCCAGGCATCTCGGATCAATCGTTTGGTGTTCATGTAGCAGAGGTTGTTGGGTTCCCACCGAAAATTGTGGAGATGGCCAAGAGGAAGGCTAGTGATCTGGATGACGTGAATCATAGTAATCAGGAGCAGCGCACAAAACGGCGGTTTACTGACGAGCAGGTTCTTGAAGGGACAGAGTTATTCAAACGGCTTTTGAAGACATGGAAAGCCAATGTTGAAGCCAAGGGCGGGATCGAAGCTCTGGGATCTGAGGAAGTCACTCGTGAGCTTCAGCTGCTCGTGAATGAATCGGCGGAGTTCAAGCCGCAGATCGAGGCCAGTTTAGTGTGCCAGGATATTCTCACCCTGTAACTGGGGAAGAAGCTGAACAATAGGGTTCTTGCCCAAGAATTGTTTTTTTTTTTTGCATCAGCATCCCAAACAGGAAACCGTTCCATATCGACGAAAACCGGTGTTGCCGGAACCGCTATGAAACATGGGTAACAATATTCTGGCGTGTTGTTCAGCAGTCGTGGTCGCGGGTTCGGAAGGGAGACCTGGGTTGTGCATCTATTCATAAAGGACTGTGAAGCTAGGCATTTCATCGATTGACCTGACCTATGCTGGATGAGGGTCTAGAGCTGCGTGTATTACCAGACTTCCTAAATAGGAAAGCTGCAGCTGATAAGGGGATCTGAACAATCAGACACACCTGACACCAGATGGATGTAGGAGCAGGAATTTTCAGAGATATTAGATGTCGATGAAACGGAAAGGGAACACGGGTTACGGGTTATGATGGTTGACTCTTCTTTGTCAAGGCTGTTAGAAACTGGTTCGGATAGAGAAGGGCAAGAGTTCAAGGAAGCAAGATGTCCAAAGCTATATCGTCGTCAAGGGTAGTTGTAGATGAGGCTGTTGTGAGTGCTACAGTGATCTATTCTACTGAGTCAGGCAAGATTCTTCGTGTGGTAGATGGTATTCTAGACGAGAATGATCCGATTTTGGAGCAGTACAACGTGCTGTCGTACCGGATGCTGGACCCGTTGGTAATACTGCCTGGTTTGGTTGACTCTCATGTTCATTTGAATGAGCCGGGCCGAACCGAGTGGGAGGGATTTGCTACGGGGACACAGGCTGCCGCTTCTGGAGGCGTCACCACGGTGGTGGACATGCCGCTGAACGCGATTCCTCCTACTACAACAATAGCTAACTTCAACGTGAAGCTTGCTGCTGCGCGGGGACAGACGTGGGTTGACACCGGGTTTTGGGGCGGGCTTGTTCCCACCAATCTTGATCATCTCGTTCCTCTTATAGAGGCTGGAGTTCGTGGGTTCAAAGGGTTTCTGATGGATAGTGGGGTGGAAGAGTTCCCTATGATAGACCCGGATTATATCAACAAAGCTCTAGAGACAGTAAAGGGCCGTGACACGGTTCTGATGTTCCATGCCGAGATGGACTCAGTGGGAGAAGATGGCTGTCACCTGGACTCGCATCTCGAGGCGGAGCACCACCAGACCTACAAAGGGCTTACAGCACAGCAGGCGCAAATCCTGTCGCAGTCACCGATACTTCACCCGGTGGAGCCTACAACGGGGATGATATCTAAGCTTGCACGGTCCCCACAGCTGCCGCCTCTGGAGATGCTGTCTCTGGAGGATGAAATCACGCCGTTGGACAGGGCTGTTGAGGACCACGCGGAGCTCGGGTCAGTGAACCCCAGAGCATACTCGTCGTTTCTGGCATCGAGACCAGACTCGTTCGAAATCACAGCTATTAGAAACATCATCAAGTGTTCGAAGAAGAACCCTACTACCCGCATGCATATTGTGCATCTCGCAACAGAGCATGCTGTCCCAATGATCCAGTACGCTCAAAACACCTTGCAATTGCCGCTCACTGCAGAAACATGCTTCCATTACCTGACGCTGAGTGCCGAAGGGATTCCTGATGGTGCCACCCAGTTCAAATGCTGTCCTCCGATCCGCGGTGATGACAACAGACAAGCTCTGTGGAAAGCCCTCCGAGATCGTGTGATCAGCTCGGTGGTCAGCGATCACTCTCCGTGCACCCCGCAGCTCAAGGGCCTTGAAAGGGGAGATTTCTTTGAAGCGTGGGGTGGGATTTCTTCTGTGGGATTCGGTCTGCCATTACTGTGGACGGAAGGCACTGCCAACTTCGATGTGTCGCTCGTGGACATTGCAACTTGGTGTTGCCGTAACACGGCCAAACTAGTTGGACTATCCCACAGAAAGGGGTCGATCAAGGCCGGTATGGATGCTGATTTCGCTGTGTTCGATTCGGAGGCTGTCTACTCTGTGGCTAGTGCTCGCACGTTCTTCAAAAACAAGCTCACTGCCTATGACGGAAAACAACTGCGCGGTCGCGTCGTGGAGACCATTTTGCGGGGAAACTCTATCTATGCTCTCGGCAAGGGACTGAGCGATGTGCCGATGGGAAGACTGCTTTTATAGCCGACAGCCGACGCTGCAGATACCATAGACAACAACAGCTCATTGTGCGCAACAAGAAGAACCGTTTCTGTTCAGCCTCACCGTAAAAATCTTCTCCTGTTCGGCGCTCTTTCTGATCTGCTTTGAAAGGTGACAAATTAAAAAAACACACATAAATAACTTTTCTAAGAAACATACTGCTATCTTATCTTGCAGAGTAGAATTCCTTGCTTACTTAATCTCAACAGGATTTTTCTTTTGATTATATAATTATATATATATATATGTATATATGACAGCTCTTGGCTTTCTTCACACCCCATACTTCGTCTGCAAGACACCCGCGACAGAGCCATCCAGCTCGGAGAGAAGCGGCGCCCACGATTGCTGCAGACCGTTCTTGAACCCGCTCAGCAGTATATGGAACATCGTCCCGAGTTTCTCCGAAGGATTCTCGTAGCTCGCAATACAGTCAATGAAGTGCTTGATAGATGATCTCCCAGCCTCGTCGTGAGGGTTCAGCGCTGCCGGGTTGGTGCTAATGATGTTGCACATCCCTTCGAAGGCCGTCTCCTTCTCGTCGTTCTCCTCGAGATACTTTATATAGGAGCACCAGGTGGTGAGAATCTGGGGAAGAAAAGACCACATATCTGCTGCGTTGTGTATCCCCATTCTGCCGATTGTTATCGAGGCATTGTCCAGCACAGTCTGCTCAACATCGCTGCTCATTAGTAATGGAATCAGAAGAGCCATGAAGTTTCCCAAGTACTGCTTGAATGAGTCTCTAGGTAGCCGTAATGACATCTCACCCAGAGCCCAAACAGCATTGTTGCAAGCAGCGCTGGAGTTATACGTTCTGTTGCTTATCTCGTTTCCAATACTCACCATCACCTCGTGGAGGTACGGGACCACTATCGGGTCCATGAGAAAGATGCACAGGTCACCTAGCAGAGCGTAAGCACTCTGCCTAACGTCATCAGCAGAATCATCAAAACAGGTAATCAGCAACTTCATCAACGGAACACCAGCACAATCGTGATGCTGTATCAACTCCCCGCTGTGGCTAGTTAGTCCTTGTACTAGTCCATCAATCAGATCGACTGACGTCACAATGAAGTCCTTCTCTGGAGCATCAAATGTGGGATCATTGTCTTGGAGACCTGACTGCTGTACACACGATGTCAGAATCCGTAGCGCACGCTGGTAAACAGGCACAGCATATGGGGCAAATGACTCTCCCAAAGCAGCAGCAACAGATGACATACACTCCAATAAAGGCCACAAGTCTTTGTCTTCATCGCCTAGCAGCTGCCACTTCTCAATAAGCGGAGGGAGCAGCACATCAATCAACTGTGGCTTGAACCGCAACTGGTCCCCCACCTTTTCAGCAAACGTCTGAACAGTATCGTACAAAATGATTAAATTGCGTCGTTGGTACCTTTTGAAGTAGAGCTGAAAGTGCTGCAGAAGTTGTTCTATGAACGGACTCAGTAATTGAGGGTCCGCAGAATCGATGAAATCAGCTAAAGCAGAGCACGCACTCTCCTGAACGACCTTCTTCGTATCCAGGGCACATTCCATGATCGACTGGAAAGTCGGAGCAAAGTAGCTCGCAAACTCCCCACCGCTGGAAGCCTCAAAACAGACCCATGCAGAGTATCTTCCCAGTGTCCAGCACGTAATCTGGCGAACTTGTGTCTCTGTGTCTTTCAACCGATCAACTAAGAATGGAATAAGTGCAGGAAGGTGTCCAGAAGCCTGTTCAATACATCCATCTGCGATAGCTCCTAAAGCCAATATCGATGCTTCTCTAGCGGGCCATTCTGAAGACACAATCTGTGTTTTTATGAAAGGAAGGGCAGTCTCCAACACCTCAGACGGGAAGTTGGTCGCGAGCAAGTCCATTGTAGCAGCAGAACATTTTCTCAGATTCCAGTCAAACGAGAAGTTGGGATCTTCATCTTCATCCTCATCAACTTCATCGTCGCTATCCTCGTTATAATCAGCTCTGTTGTTTGAGTTATTTTTGGACGCAAGCTTATGAGAAGACTTCCCTTTGGCCATCTGGGGCTTGACATCCTCATCCTTGTCCTCGACAGTCTCATTTTCGTTGTCATCTTCATTTTCTAGTAAGAATATATCCATTTCAGAATAGCACATTTTCTCAAGCAAGACAGGTACCAGGACAGGTATTTTTTGCCTGATGATCTCCTCCGGGATTTCAGACGTTGACAATCCCAAAAGGAACTCACACGCTTCCAACGCAACGTCTTCATTGGAGTCCTTCATCGAATGTACACAGTAGCTGATCACTCCATCTAGATGAGGCATCAACTTGTCTGGACGTGCATCCATGATGTTTGCAAACGCAGTACAAACTTTCGTGCGGACAGCGGGGTCTTCGTCTGAAGCAAGGTCGAACAATCGGCTCATGAAGTCGTCCAAGTGAGTCATTATTCCTTGCACTTTGAGCAAGACGAACTGGTTGATGCACGTTAGCGAGTACATTCGAACTTTTGGATTGGAGGCTCCCGCTAGCTCGATAAAGCGAGGAATCATGTAGTTCAAAGGTCTTCCGCCATTGTACTCTCTATCAAGCATACGACCAGAATCCTCACAAATCTTGGCCAAAGCGCTCATAGCTCCCTCTTGAGACTCGTTGCTAGCAGCGCCAGAAGCAAGCTCCATTAGATTGGGAAGAATGTTAGGCCATCCTGTCACTCCACACATCGAGAACAGAGATGTTATCACATTTCCTGTGATGTTTCTGACTAGGTTATGTGAGTCCAGAAGGCCTTTGGGTGTTTCTTGAAGAATATCGTTTCTGAGCTCTGGAGATTTGTTATTGAACTGTTTCAGAATGTCATTTTTCATCAACAGTCCGGCCGACGCCCTCACCTGAGGTTCGATAGACTGCCCATTCACTAGAATATGTAGGAGATAGTTATCGAAATCAGGCTCCAGCTTGGCTTTTTCTAGCGCTTGTGTAGCTTCTACACGAACGTTAGTGTTTGTAGCCAGGGTTCCAGATAGAATCAGGACAAGTTGATCCAAAGCCTCTGAACTGGGACTCCACGTTGACATTTCTGCTTGTATGAGAACCACAGTGTTGCAGCGCTAGGCTCTTAAAAGAACAGATGTTGGACCTCGTGAAGCTATATGTTGTAGCAATACGCAGTAATGAGACTTGCAGAAAGGTTCCCCTCAGTCAGTTGATGGATTATCACGTTCAATACAGGGTGTTTTGACGTTGTGTTTCGGTCCAAATATGCGGCTCTAGACCCGTTTTACAAAATGAGGACCACCTCCAAGAATTTCCAGCTTCTAGGGCTGTCTGAACACCATTAAACAAGTTTCACACCCTTGAATATGAGAATTTAGATGTAGCTTCTGTTTTACGATAAAAAAAAAAGTTTTTTTTTTTTTTTTTTCTTCAACTGCCCCCTATAATGATTAATTTTTTTTTTATTTTTAATACCACGCTTTCGAAACAACTTTTTTTTGCTCTTATACACCTTTGCACCGCAAACTCCTTTTTCTGTTGGTTACAATTTTATACTTTTACCGCTTATGTCAGCGGCCCTTGTTTCTTTGATGCTTCTTTTTTAATACCGAAGAAAATCAGTCTACACACAAACAGAATCACAACCCTTCCTTGACTAGCAAACACTGGCCAGGTTTTCACCAAAATATACAAAGCTGCGCTAGAAATATCTCGCCTCTTCTTGTATCATGTCGAAAGCGTCTGAAGAAGATGAGGTGTTTGAGTTCCTCAACTCGCTGCCCGAGGATAGCAGTCCCGACACCGCCAAAACCGCGTCGACTGCCAAAACCGACTCGGACATTCTCAAGTTTCTCGACGAGTTGGAAGCAAAGGAGGTGAAGCAGCCAGCAGAGGAGGAACGAGAACCAGAAAGAGTCTTACAAGAGCCCCACCAAGATGTACCAGAAATTCCAGAAGCGCCAGAGGAGACGCCTGCCAACCCCACGGTAAACGACCCAATAACGTCACTTTCCAGTTGGTGGAATCGCGAGGGATCTGCTCGTGTAAGCTCGCAGCTGTCATCGATATGGGGGACTGCAGAGTCTGCGATCAAGCTAGCCAGAGAACAGACTCCTGAAGAGATTCTAAGAAACGCTTTCAAAGACATAGGAATAAGCGGGGTACTGGAAGGAGATAGGGAGCTTACAGAGAGCGAAAAAGCACAGCTGCTCAAGCTGCCGGATGCTAGAAAGGCGGTGGAGTCGCTGGGTAAGGGTTTCAGCCTTCTATCGAGCCAGTTCAGTACGGTTATTGATAAAATTCAGCACGATATAGAGTCTTCTAAGGATGAGGTGTTGGAAATTCGCCTCGTTCACGACTTGAAGAACTACAAGACGCTTACGTCGTCAATTAAGAGCAACTTTGCAAAAGTTATGAGGGCCCAGGTTGAAGGAGACATCCAAGTGAATGTGATAGAGAGGGGCACATCGGCGGCGTCGACCGACGCGTCCAAGAGTTTGGGTCTTTTCCAAGGCAAGATCTCTGATGGGGAAAAGCTTATACTGGCGGACATTGACGAGATCATCAAGAAGGAGGAGCCGCACACAAAAGAGACCCAGACGGACGAGCCTGGCACGAACGGGCGTAAAACCAGAATCTATATCGGCCTGCTGGCGACGTCCGTGCACAGGGCAGACACCTCGTATGACGACGATTCTCAAGAAACAACCACTATCGACCAGTACCAGGCAAACTCGTTCTCGTTTACGGCGATTCTCACAGACAAGACACACAATCTCACGATCACTAACCGCTCACAGCCGTTCCCTCTCAAATGGTGCAATTGGCTTGACGGGAAGTTCGATCCTGGTGAGGCCTCGGACGATGTCGATCCCAGCGAGTGGGTTGCAGACTGGATCGACCGTGGGCTGGATATGACTTTTGGTGTTCTGGCCCAGTCGTATATCATCAAGAGAATGGGCTTCTGAGACAGAGAGAGGAACTTCCCTACAGACCTTCCTCGTTGGCGTCATAGTGCTTGAGAATCTTGTCCAGCTGTTCTTCATCAGATGCAATCAGCTCGTTGTCCCAGTCCACAACCAACGGAGGCTGGAAGGAGCCCTCCTCAGCCAGCTCATCTAGCGATTTGTACACATTCTGAAGATCGCTTACGTGATCGCTCGCTGCCTCCAGAGCGGGAAATGCATCCTTGAACGCCTTCTTGCACGAGGGATGGATAGACAACGTTTGTTTGATGAAGCTGAACTGGTCCAGAGTCGGAGGCTTGTTTGAAATGTCCACCTGGTAGTTGTACTTGAGTCCCTTCTCGCTGCTTCCAAAAAGCGCCTTGCGCAGCCCAGACTGCGCGGGCTCCTTCGAGATCGAGGACCGGTTAGTGGAATGCTTGTTGAGCTTCTCTAGCAGCTTCACAGACAACGCAATCTTTGGAGAGTGGAATATAGTGATCGAGCCTTGCAGGCTCTGTAGTGACTTGAACATAGACATTGCACGCTGCTGTTCAATTGCTTACCTGTTTGTTTGCTTGTGCCGTTCTTCGCTCATCAGCTATTATTATTATCTTATTGCCTCTTGATAAATATATATAGCCTTTTTCGGGTTATCTGGAACAGGTTATTTAGAAGTGGGGTGCTTGAAAAATTGTACTGAGCAGACATCCTTACACCGTCTCTCTGAAACCCCCCCCCAGCTGATAGAGAGAGAGAGCCTTTTAACAAGAGCAAGGGCACAACAGGGTCAAGAAAAACCAAACCGTCCACCATACAATGATGACAATGATGCAACCCCCTCAAACCTTGTAGCCAAACACATCGGGGCGACGTTGGTCCCACAATGGCATGTTTTTCCTGACGATCTCCAGCTCTTCCAGGTCGATATCTGCAACGCAGATTTGCTCAGACTCCGTGATGTCTGAGCACTGGGCCAGTATAGTGCCGCTGGGGTCGACAATGCAGGTGTGGCCGTATGACTCCCGTGGAGTGAGAGCCTCATTTCCCGCAGCGGTGTCTTTCGTGAGCCGGTGCCGGCCCTTCTGAGCTGGCATTACGACGTAGGACTGCGTGAAGATGGCGGTGGACTGTGCCAGTACCTGGAAGTGCGGGCCGGTCTTCATGGTCCAGGCAGATGGAAATGTTAGCACCTGGGCTCCCTCGGAGCGCAGTCTCAAAGCCAGCTCGGGAAACCGCAGATCGTAGCAGATTCCCAGCCCAACCTTTCCTATCACAGTGGAGAACGGTGGAAGAACCGTGTTGCCTGGCTCCACGGATCTCGACTCCTTCAGGATAGGCCCGTTCTTGATGTCTACATCGAAGAGGTGTATCTTCTGGTACCGCTGTTGGATTTCACCGGCCTCGTTAATCCAGATCAGCGTGTTTTTGACTCTGTCGCTCGTTTCAGAAGGCTCGTGGATACCCACAGAGACACATAGGGACTTGTCTACGTCGTCCAGCTCTCTCAGCTTCTTCTGGATAGCCTGCACAAACGGCGAGTCCTGCACAGAGCGCACGATCTCCTTTGAATGCTCTGCGTCTCGTGCAATGTAGTCCGAAGCTTCGGGAAGAAACAGGACTTTGCAGTTCAACTTGGACGCTTTGGAGATCAGGTTTACGGCACTCAGACCGTTTTCTCGCAGAATTGCTGAAGCACACAGCTGCCCTGCAGCAACAAGCACCATCTTGACGTTGATCCGGTCTTGTTATGGCTGTAGGGTGAGAGACGACCCGTCCACCACCGCTGTGGCTTCACTCTTATTACAAATCTAGTTGACACAGAGAATTAATTAGACCCAGTAGCAACATGGTCCCCAGCCACCGCCACATCTGTATTGCCCCAGCCACACTCGTTTATGGAGATCTCGAAAAAAAACTCCGTACTCAAAGGAGAAGCTAAGCTAGCTGGGGTATTTGGAAAAAAAAAAAAAAAAAAAAAAAGAATTCATTTTTTGACGGGCTGGTATATGAAAAGGTAATCAAACTGAAGAATTGACTGACGGTACACCAATACCAGAAAGTCAAATGACAGAAAACGACACAGATGCCGCACCCGGTTCCGCACCCGGTACCGCACACCTGAAACCTCAGTTTGCCCTATGCGTCCCCTCAAGCTGTATCTCCAGATCCAATTGCAGAAACCTACGGCAGGCCACACAAACTGCTTACCAAATAGCCAGAGCAGCATGCACCTTCCAGGTTGGGGAGATCGTGATCTTGGACACTGATTCTGCAGGCCAGACACACGCTGTGGAGCTCAGCGTCGGAGCTAAGAAGAAGTACCTGGATGCCCCGAGTTCTGTTCCTTCACACAACTCAAACGCTCTCTTGCTCGCAAGTCTGTTACAGTTCTTCATCACTCCTCCTTACCTTGTCAACTCAGTGTTCAAGAAATCTGCTCTTAGGGATGTCCAGTATGCCAAGAAACTCCCGAAGATATCCACACTCCCATTCATGGCTGCGGCAGATACGCCAAAGAATTATAGAGAGGGCCTCACTGTATCACGAAAACCAGCAGAACGTCAAAAGACCGCTTCCGGCAAAGTCAAGAAGCAGAAACAAACAACCACCAAGTTCGTCAATATCGGAGCCGACACGCTCTTTGAACTGACTGCGGCAGTGCCCACTAACACCAGGGTCTGCGTCGATATAAAGAATAAGTCTGTGGTTTCTTGCTCTCAGGCATACTACTCGGAAGGGGCCAAAGGAACGTTCTGTTATCGTGTGCGTATATGCTCCAACCTCACTGAGTTATTCACCGAGTCCAGTTATCCTGACGGCTACAGCATGTCTGTTTATGTCAACTGTGGAGATTACTTCGTGAACCAGACCAAAAGTGCCCCAGAGAGCTTATCATCAATCGAAAGAGTCTCTCCAGCGGCCTCTGCTGCTACTCCTGTTTTACTGGTACTATCCAAGTGGTCAGACCTGGTGTCCTCCTTCAATGCCGCTAAGGATAGTCTGGGAGACATCAAAGGCCCAGAGGAGTTTTTTGATGGCTCTTTAAGTATACCGCAGGGAACCAGGGTCGAGGATGGTTCGCTCATCGCACTAGCAAAGCTCGCCTAATATCGCATCTCTATAAGTAAATAAACAGCACTCTTCTCAGTTCTCCTGGCCGGCAACCCAGTTTCGTGCATTTCTAAACATCTGAATCCATGGCCCGTATCCTCCCCACTTATCTTTCACCTCCTCAGGATAGTATGAGTTGGCCTCCAGTCTGCAAACTCTCTCTGGGTGAGGCATCATTGCCAGTACTCGCCCATTAGGCGTTCTGATACCAGCAATACCGTTTGGCGACCCGTTAGGATTGAAAGGATACTTCTCCGTCGCTATTCCGTAATTATCGACGTATCTTGCAGCCAAAAGGCCCTCATTAGTGAACCTGGTCAGTTTGGAAGTGTCATCTCCAAAGTATGCCCGTCCTTCTCCATGAGCAACGGCAATAGGCAGTTTAGAGCCTCTCATACCCTGGAAAAATATCAATGGTCTGTCAGAAACCTCCTCCATGATTTCCAACGTACACACTCTGGCCTCATACTGCTCAGATTTGTTTCTTTCAAAGCTAGGCCACGTCTCAGCACCAGGTATCAGTGACTTTATCTTGGATAGGAATTGACATCCATTGCACGCACCGAATGCAAACGTATCCTGTCTCTCTTTGAAAAATCTGGAGAATTCCAAACGTGCCCGTTCGTTATACAGTACAGAAGTGGCCCATCCATTTCCAGCACCAAGCACGTCTCCATATGAGAATCCACCACACGCAGCGAGACCTACGAAATCATCCAATGTCACTCTGCCTGAAATGATATCTGTCATGTGAACATCAAACGAGTCAAAACCAGCCTGCTGAAAACACCAGGCCATTTCTTGATGACCGTTCACACCTTGCTCTCTTAAGATAGCAACCTTCGGTCTGGTCGAGTAGGTCGTTAGTGCCAGTTCATCTGCAGGATCGAACGTGATTTTGTAAGTAAGACCGGGGTCCTGATTATCCAAAATGGCTTGGAATTCTTGATCTGCAGCCTGCGGATTATCTCTAAGCTTTTGAATATGGTACGATGTCAAACACCATTTCTGTTGGAGCTCTCCTCTTGACTTGCTCAGAACTGTGTCATTACCAACAGAGACAGTGATCTGCTGTTCCTGATCAAAAACAGGAGTACCAACAAGCGAAATAAACTCTTTAGATATGCCAGCTGCCAATAAAATGGAGGAAAATTTATCAACATCTGACTCATAAATTTGAAACACAGCTCCGAGTTCTTCATTGAATAACTCAGCAAATGCATCATTAGTAGCCGATGACAATGCAACAGACAACCCAGAGCGTCCAGCAAACGCCATTTCCAGAAGCGTAACAATAAGCCCACCTTCTGATCTGTCATGATAGGCCAAGACATCAACCTCCTTATGGAGCTTCGAAGTTGCCTTCAAAAATCCTTTGAGCAATGCAGCATCATGAACGGTTGGACAAGTGTCTCCGAGTTGCTTATAGACTTGGGCGAGGGCAGAACCTCCTAGTGAGCGTGCAACATTTGCTGCAAGATCGACTAACACCAGCACTGTTTTTTCCTTACGTTTCAGTGCAGGGGTCCACGTTTTTGATGTGTCATCAACTCCACTGAATGCAGTGATAACTAGCGACATGGGAGCTACAACTTCTTTGTTGCCCCATGTCATCTTCATAGACATAGAGTCCTTTCCCACGGGAATCGAAATACCAAGTTTCGGGCACAAATCCATTCCAACAGCTTGAACAGCTTCATAAAGAGCAGCACCTTCACCTGGTTGACCAGCCGGTGCCATCCAGTTAGCAGATAGCTTAATTGCATCTAAAGTACTGATATCTGCGGCCGCTAGGTTCAACAGCGATTCAGCTACACACATCTTGGCAGAGGCAGCAGGAGAGATCAGAGCTAAGGACGGCTTTTCACCTATAGCCAGTGCTTCACCGGTATGGACTAGCTGATCTCCCAGAGATGTGGCAGTTACTCCAACGTCTGCAACTGGCACTTGCCAAGGACCGACAAACTGATCTCTATCTATAAGACCGGTGACAGTCCGATCGCCAATGGTAATTAGAAATGACTTTGAGCCCACTGATGGTAACTGGAGGACCCTGGACAGTGCCTCATCCAACGTGGCACCGTCAGGCATCTTGAAAGGTTGTAGTAAAAGAGGTCTGGTAGTATCCTGTCTCGACATTTTCGGTGGTTTTCCAAAAAGCAGACTCATGTCGAGATCAATGGGAGTCGTCCCTAGTAATTTGTCAGTCAGTACTAGACGTTCCTCGTTGGTGGCAATCCCAACAACAGCGTAAGGGGCCCTTTCCCTTTCACAGATCTCCTCAAAAAGTTTCAGATCTTGCTGTGAAACGCCCATAACATATCTCTCTTGAGATTCATTACACCAAATCTCCATCGGAGACATCCCTGGCTCAAGAGAGAGAATGTCTCGAAGCTCAAATTTGGCTCCCAGACCATTGTCGTGAACCAGCTCAGGCAGGGCGTTGGATAAACCGCCAGCTCCCACATCGTGGATACACTGAATTGGGGAATTAGAGCCTAGAGCATTGCAAGCATCAATCACCTGCTGGGCACGCCTTTGCATTTCAGGATTTCCTCTTTGAACAGATGCAAAGTCTAAGCTGGCAGATCCCTCCCCAGAAGACACTGAAGAGGCCGCCCCTCCACCAAGTCCCAAAAGCATGCACTGTCCACCTAAAACTATTATAGCAGAGCCTGGAGTAATCTTGAGATCAGATTTGAGAGCCAACTGAGGACGGACTGCACCCATACCACCTGCAAGCATGATAGGTTTGTGGAAGCCCCTTATTTCTTCTTTCTTATCTGCATTTGTCACTGAAGTAGTCAACGTTCTGAAATATCCCGCGATGCATGGTCTTCCAAACTCATTGTTAAATGCAGCAGATCCAAGTGGTGCCTCTATCATTATATCTAAAGAGGACGCAATGTGAGGAGGCTTCCCTATGTCAATCTCCCATGGTTGTCTCAAGTCAGGAATTATCAAGTCGGACACAGAAAAACCAGCAAGGCCACATTTGGATTTGGAACCTCTTCCAACGGCACCCTCATCTCTTATCTCACCCCCAGATCCTGTGGCAGCCCCAGGGAACGGAGAAACAGCAGTGGGATGGTTGTGAGTTTCCACTTTGATAAGGGTGTGGACAGTCTCTTTCTTCGCCGTCCACTTCCAGCCATTATTGGTTTCTGGGGCATAGAAAAATGCTTCCGATCCTTGGAAAATTGCAGCATTGTCGCTATAGGCACTTATGGTATAGTTAGGGTTGAGCTTATGTGTGTTTTTAATCATCTGAAACAGGGACATATCTTTCTTTTTGCCGTCAATCTTCCAATCAGCATTGAAAATCTTATGGCGACAATGCTCAGAGTTTACTTGAGCAAACATGAAGAGCTCAACGTCAGTTGGATTTCTCCCTAAAAGTTCTTTGAATGATTCCAATAGATATAAGATCTCACCCTCATCAAGAGCCAGGCCCATGTCTTTATTAGCCTTCAGCAGGTTATCCTTTGACGATATGATATCTATGTATACCAGAGGCTTAGGCTGGTGCTCCTCAAACAGATCGTTGAATTTTGGAATGTGTTCGTTAATATACAAGGACTGGGTCATTTGGTCGAAGACCGAGCTCAAACAGTTGTAGTTATCATTAGCAAAGAATTGCATGATAGGGAAACCAGGTCTGATGTTGATGATGACAGAAACACCTCTCTCAACACGGTCTATATGATCTTTGAGTCCACAAACTTCGATAATGTTGGTAGCTTTGGAAGACCACGGGGAGATCGTTCCCGATCTGGGCAAGACTCTGATCAGATAAGAATCAGGCTCCAGAGTTGAGGAGAGAGTAGCAGCTGCATCTGGACTATCACCGGAAATCTGAGCTAGCTGGAAAAGTTGACTGGTGAGAGGATCGGAGAGATCCAGAGGGTTGTCATATGTTAGTAAAACTTTCAGTTTCGATAACACCTCTGGCTCCAGTTTTGCGCTGCAATGAACGTAGTGGACAAGGCACGATCTCACTGAAGTCACAACTGAAGAGTTAACCAGTTTGTTGATATCATTAACAAGAGTAGCCACGCGGAATCCAGAAAGAGCCTCAGCTCCAGGAAGAATTAGCATTTCTCCAGTCATGATAAGAGTCTCGATATAGTTGAAATAAAGAAGATGAACAGTAAGTCCACTAATTTAGACCCCCTAGTACCCAGTAACGCGACGACCAGCTGGCAACGTTCTTTATTGCAGACGGTTTGACCGTTCCTATAATTGTTCTCAATCCTGTGTTTCAATGAGTTTCCTTTTTTCTCCTAAACTTATTTGTTTATTAGACTAATTATGAATAATAAGATATTAGAGCGAAAAAAAATTTCGCATGCGGGAAATTACTGACTTGGAACTGAAAAAGAATGCGTCGCGTCGATCGATCCGCAGGTTAGAAAGTCGAGTTTTCCTGGGGGAGGGAGGGGCCCGAGAAAGTTCGTTGTGGAGAAGTAGGAGACATGAGTAGTTGGGTGACTCGAAAGAGGGAGTAACAGCCATCCGCGCGCTGTTACAACACATACAGGAGATATGAATCAGGAATGGAAAAGTAGTAATAAATCGTTGCTGATTTTGAAGGCAGCGGAAGAGGGCCATTACGGAGTTTTGGCGGCGGTGGCCTACACTATTGACCAAGCGGTTGCGATGATCCAGGCTGCTGAAAATAAGAGATCCCCGCTGATGCTATTACTGTTTCCGTGGGGGATTACATCTACGAACGGGGAGTTAGCCAGGGCGGCAGGGGCTGCCGCTGCCCGAGCATCCGTACCGATTTCTCTGCATTTGGACCACGCCACGGACCCTGATTTGATAAGATATGCTGCCAAAGAGCTGCCGTTTGACTCCATCATGGTGGACATGTCGCACCACGACAAAGAGGAGAACTTGGCTCTCACGAAGGAGCTTGTTACATTCTGCAACAAATATCATGTTGCAACAGAGGCCGAGCCTGGCCGGATTGAAGGGGGAGAAGACGGGGTTGCAGACACTGCACAACTGGAAGGTATTCTGACTACGTTTGAAGAAGCAGACCGATTTATAGCCACAGGAATCGATATTCTAGCTCCCGCTATAGGGAACATCCATGGAGACTATCCTCCTGCGGGGCCACAGCTTCGTTTCGATATACTCGAAGGGCTGGAAGAGTATGTCAAACCGAAGAATGTGCGGATCTGTTTGCATGGAACAAACGATTTCAGTTTCGACCTTATTCGCAAGAACGTATCGCTTGGAGTCACCAAGCTGAATGTCAACAAGCTGGTTTTGAGCACCTACATGGACTATTTCAAACAGAACGCTTCTGTGTTGCCCTTCACAGAGCTCTTGGACGCGTGCGATAAGCTGCTGGTCGAGAGCATGGAATACTGGATGGACGCTTGTCTGTCAGCGGGGAAGGCCTAGATACCAAGTCGAACTTTGGGGAAATTCATGTAGGTGTCTTTGTGGATAATTCAGTACTCTGTAGATTGTGCAAGATAACTAAGGTAGGTGACCTTTTAGTTAGTTCTTTCGCAAATATTATATTCTCTGCGTAGTGCTTGTCCATTTTAAAGGTGAGAGAAAAAAAAAAGTCAATATACAATTCCCAATGAAGAAAGCCACTTTGATGGATTTAGAAGGTTAAGCTATAAACCAAAAAGCGTGTAAGTGGTCAGGGAACGTCAGTTTGCCGTTAGGTCAGATGTCAGAGAACTTGAAGCGGAAGGCTACGGACGACGAACAGAATGGCAAACACGATTCTAAAAGGGTCAAGTTCAAACAAGAAGAGAATGATCAAGACTCGGAGCCAGAGGTGAAGGCCGAGGAAACATCGAGCAAGGAGGATGAGGAAGCTGAAAAGAGCAACGAGAAGGGAGAAGAGGAAGAAGAGCAAGAAGCAATAGATGAGGATGACAAAAAGCGAGTGGTATCGTTTGAGTTTGATGGGCATGTTTATACGTACAAGGAAAGACCTGCTGTTATCGAGGAGCGAGAAGGTAAGATAGAGTTTCGAGTGGTAAACAATGATAATACAAAGGACAATATGATAGTGCTCACTGGGCTGAAAAACATTTTTCAGAAGCAGCTCCCAGAGATGCCCAAGGCCTACATCGCGAGGCTGGTTTATGATCGATCTCACGTATCCATAGCAGTGGTAAGAAAGCCGTTGACTGTTGTTGGGGGCATCACGTATCGGCCGTTCGAGAGCCACGAGTTTGCAGAAATTGTGTTTTGTGCCATATCCTCAACAGAGCAAGTGAGAGGGTATGGCGCGCACTTGATGAACCATCTGAAGGACTACGTTAGCGCTACCACCAAAATAAGGTACTTTCTTACATATGCAGATAACTATGCAATTGGGTACTTCAAGAAGCAGGGGTTCACAAAGGAGATAACCCTTGCGAAGAAAGTGTGGATGGGATACATCAAGGATTACGAAGGAGGAACACTCATGCAATGTTCTATGATCCCACGAATACGATATCTGGACAGCCCCAAGATCCTGACGCTTCAAAAGGCTGCTATTCTAAGAAAAATTCGATCGGTAAGTCAGTCGCACGTTGTCCGGCCCGGTCTGCAACACTTTTTGAAGCCGAGTGCTAAAATGTTGGACCCTGCCGATATCCCAGGCGTTACAGAAGCAGGATGGACGAAAGAAATGGACGATTTGGCTCAGAAACCAAAGAGAGGGCCCCACCATGTTGTTATGCTCACGTTGCTTACGGAGATGCAGAATCACCCCTCTAACTGGCCGTTCTTGCAACCTGTTAACAGAGAGGAGGTTCCTGATTACTATCAGGTGATCAAAGAACCAATGGATCTGAGCACCATGGAGGTGAAACTAGAGAACGATGCCTATGAGACCTTTGACGACTTTGTTTACGATTGCAAACTAATATTCAGTAACTGCAGGCAGTACAATGGAGAAAACACAACCTTTTTCAAGAACGCCAATAAGCTTGAAAAAGCCATTGCTGCTAAGCTCAAGGACTTTCCCGAATACTCACAATACGTCGATATGTTACAAACTACATGAGACCATGTCTTATTTTTCTATCTTGGCAAGCTGGATTTATAATATGGCATCTATTCTGCGGTCTGAGTAGTCTCATCATCCTGCTCTTTGAGAGCCTCCACAATTTCCGCAATTTCACTGTCATCGTACACCCTGAATCCTCTCTCCTTAGTGACACTAGCGAGCTGGGCATTTTTGGAGTCCAGTTTCTCCTCCATCACTTGCTTCAATACTTTGAGTGCTAAAAGCTCCGCATCTTTCAATGTCAGCGATTTGTGATATTCGTTTTGTAGCTCTGCCTGTGCTCCCTCAGATCCAGATCCAATGGCACGCGCATCGTATCTGTAAAAAGTACCCGAAGGCTCAACATGATAGAGTTGGGGGCCCTTATCTTTATCGTATCCTGCCACAAGAAGAGCAACTCCAAACGGTCTTGACATCAGCTTCTTCTCACCCGACGCTCCTTCTCCAAACCGCAAAGCAAGATCACAGACCGATTGTGTTAGTGATTCTACCCCGATCGGTTCATGGTAGTACAAATCGTGCTGTACGGCCTCCACCCGTGCATGGTCAATCATCGATCTAGCATCTGCAGTGAGCCCAGACATCGCTGACCCTATATGTCTATCAACCTCCATGATCTTTTCTATGCTGTCGCTTTCTAACAGCGGAGATGTCACCCGCTTCTCCACTCCCAGAATCACTCCTTCACTGGTACAAATACCAATGGCTGTGGAACCCAACTTGATGGCCTCTAAAGAGTACTCCACCTGGAAAAGTCGTCCCTCCGGGGAGAAAGTGGACACCCCACGGTCGTATTCGCTTCGTGTCAAGAACATACTCTAAGGCTGTTTGAGCTCAATCGTACAGTGCTGTGAAGATATAGTCTATGGCTTGTATAACTGAAGGCAAAGAAAACCAACCTGTTATTACTATTTTTTTTTTGCCTACCGAATAGTGGTGGAAACATCCTCGGCAAAAACCCGTACACAGATAAACTCAAATCTCTACTGGAAGAACAGTCGCAAATGATTACCTAATAGTTCTCACGCAGGCGGAGATAGTGCGATTAATCTGTTTCGCAGCATGTCAACAACTGGAACAGGCACGTGAAAGTAGAACATCTACATCAGTAATAAAGGAGAACATGTCACTACCCGTAGAGTAGCACAACGTTATTCGACAACCTACTTATTGTTTGGAACTTGATAGCTCAGTTGCCGTTTGTAATTGATAGTCTATCTGAAAGTCATCTCCTTTTACGCGCTGGATCTGTACTCTTTTCAGAGAGTTCAGCAGCTAGAAGGTGTTATACCGCAGCTCATAGAGGGTTATTGGGTTTATGAGCAGCCAGGTGATTCGCGAGATAATCAAACTGTCACTACTGACTGCCCTCGTCGTCCGAGAGAGCTTACCTAAGCCACGACCGAAAACAATGAAAGTGTGGGGAAATAACGTTTATCTTAGCAAAAACTGTAGAAACCTACGATGAGCCGATATTTCTACGTACATATGATTTTGACAGCTGCCTCGTTATGAATCCCACTTCTGGATAAAGACATCCAATTCATCAGACAGAGCATTTCCAAGATGTCAGCCTCTTTTCTTTTCCCCCCTCCGAGGCGGGGGCAGCAAGGCTCGATTTTCCGTTAAGTTTCCCGAGATGCAGCAAAGACAGAAAATTAATCCAGGATTCGGGAGCAATAGAACATGTGAGAAGTAAGGGGGGAGCTATTTATGGCAGTATTTTACACTAGTGACCAAAAGAAGCCGGGCACAACCTTTTGTGGAAAGAGCCACACCAAATAGAAACTGTATTATGCTGTGAATGGAAGGAGAGTTAGTGAGAAAACCAAACGTTTAGGCTCTGCCTTTCTGGACCTTCCAATTCTTCTGCATGTCAACTGTGGGTCCCAAGAATTCTGCTATTGTTCCCGAGAGCATCCATCAGCATACCACATCGGGATAATTAGGTCAAAACCCCACTTTTGTCTAATGGTTGGTGTACGCTAAGACCCAGTAGTATAAAACGGGCCTCTGTTCTTCTGTTGCTCTCACACTAACATAATTTTATTCTCATAAAGCGATATTCTATTGATCTAAAAAGTGTTGCAAAATGAGATTCTCCGACTCGGTTCTATTGACCCTATTTGCTACATTAGCTGCCGCAGCCGAAGGTGATGTCGTGACTGCCATTGTGAGCGACATCAACAACAATTTCAACGATTACCTGAGTTACATTCAGGCGAATCCTAGTGGCGACTACTCAGGTCTCCTCTCGCTGTATCAGCAAGCCCAGACCTATACCGACGACTCCTATACGACACTAGTCGGTGATGCAGGTGTCTCATCTATCAGCGAGTTTGCTACCGGCTTGCCTTGGTATTCTACTAGACTATCCTCAGAACTAGCGGCTGCTGCGGGTGGAGCTGGCTCAGCGGCCAGCTCAACTGCGGCGGGAGGTTCTGGTAGCTCAGCAGGAGGCGCGTCTAGATCCGGCTCCGGCTCTGGCTCATCCACTGCTGCTGCTGCGTCTGGCTCTTCTCGTGCTGGTGGTGCAAGCAGCGGAAGATCGAGTGGAGCAGGTGCGTCAAGTGGAGCAGGTGGATCGAGCGGAGCAGGTGGATCGAGCGGTTCCGGCTCTCACTCCAGCTCTGGTTCACACTCTGGAGTATCCTCTGCTTCTGACGGGTCCAGCAGTGGTTCCTCGGGTAGCTCTTCTTCTTCCGAAGGCTCATCTAGCTCAAGTACTGGTGGTGTGGGGAAGGTTGAACAGTCAACCTTGCCATACGTTGTATCGCTGGGCTTTTTGGGACTTTCTGCAGGACTTGCCTTATTGTAAGATGTCCTAGACTACATTTCTTTTGTTTGTAATACGCAGGTGTATAAAAAACCAGCTTTTATGTTTGTGATATAGCTACTTACAGTAATTGATCTAGTTGATTTCTGCTATTGCTTCCTGTGAAAGCTTTTGAGATTGAAGATCTGCAGCTGCCAAAATAAACTGTGTGCCAGTGGTTTTTTAATTTCAGACTCAGTTTGAAACAAAAAGGAGGGATCAACAAAATATTAGGGGGAATAGCTGCAGATAGGACAGCTATATATCAAGGCAGCTAAAGACAACACTTTTAAAGCCAAGCTTTCACCAGGAACAAGTGACTTGTGCGTACAGTGATTTTCACTTCTCAAGCTTTCAGCAGACTTAGTACCACAGTTTTTGTCGGCCTCTCATAAGAAAAAGGGGTAAAAAGGGGACACTTTTAGTTTAGACTCCCTTTACAGAGAAAAAATAGGCCATGTCAACAGCGTATCTCAACTATATCACAAAGCTACCAGTCTTTGGATACTTTAACGGGTTCTTCCAAGACTTCTTGGTGCAGATACTAAAGACCGGTAAGTGGGGCTCTTCTGTTGTGGGTTTACAAAGTGGTTCATACTGACAAGCTTTTAGGTCCTATTCCTGGTCATGTCTCATTTGTGATGGATGGAAACCGTCGATTTGCCCGGAATGCTGGACTTCCGCTGAAAGAGGGTCACAGATCGGGTGCAGAGGCCCTCGGAAAAGTAATGGAGTGCTGTTTTCGCGTTGGTGTTAAGCAAGTGACTGTTTACGCTTTTTCTATTGAAAACTTCAACAGACCCCAGGCCGAGATAGACACAATCTTCAATCTCCTCAAGTCCAGACTAGCTTACATTGCTCACGATGACCAGTTCTGCAGCAAGTATGGGGTCGCTATAAAAATTGTGGGAAATCGGAAGCTCATTCCAGATGACGTTTTGCAGGACCTCGAAAGAGTAGAAGAGCTGACTTCCAACTTCAAGGAGCACACGCTGTTTGTAGCCTTTCCTTACACTTCCAGAGACGACATTGTGCACTCTATGACCCAGATTGTTGATAAGGTGAAGAACAATGAGATCCAGATAGAGGAGATTGACGAGAAACAGCTGGAGCAAAACTTCTACTATAGTGGGGCTGCCGAGAAGGTAGATATCCTGGTGAGAACCTCTGGTCATACCAGGCTGAGTGACTACATGCTCTGGCAGTGCCACCAGGACAGCGTGATAGAGTATTCTAATACGTTGTGGCCAAACTATAGATTTTATAACACTTGGTGGACAATTTTCAAGTGGAGCTACTACAAAACACTGATCTTGGAAGATGCAGAAACAATGAGGCTTAAGAAGATTACCAGCAAGGATATCGATGAGAGATATAAGAACCCGATCAAGAGTTTGGAGCATCCTCCATTTGCGTCTGTGACAAAAGTGACATAAGAGGCTTGCCTGCTGACATTGCTAGAGAGATTCAGGGTCAATTAGCTTAGCACATAAATATATGTAACGTCTTCGCTATATAAAAAACACGCGATTACATAATCAAGGAAAATCAAAATAAAGGCAAAAAAACCAAAAACGATTTATAAGATAATAATACTGATAGGCACTTGCTGCTCAGTGGATCACGTGAGACTCTGGAACAGCTGTAGGGTTTCTAGAGAATGAGGCGTACCTGTTCAAAGGAGAGTTTCTCTCTAGATCATGTTCTGGATTGTGGGCCTTCATTTGGCTCTTGTAGAATATGCGTTTGCAGAACTTGTAGAGCTCGCAAAGCACTAAGAACAGAATACTGAAGATCACAGAGTAACCCCAGCCGTAAGAGATGCCTCTATGCAAAAACACCTTGGTGTTGATAACAGGAATATAGATTGTGGGGAAAATGGTGACAAATCCGACAATGACAGACCAGAACAGGAACTTGTTTCTCCAAAGATCTTTCATCCATTGGATCCAAACGTTGTCTGACTCCGGAGTCATGAAAAAGAGCGATCTTCTCAAGTCAATCACCTCCCAGGCCAGAAGAAGAGCAGACCAAGTCATGACGGCAAACGTAGATGATCTAGCCTTGAACACACTGGTACATGAATCAGCGTAAGATGTTGAGTTGCAGTTGTGTCCAAGTTCACCATTCCCGTAGCCGTAGATCTGAATCACCCACGGTCCCATGCAGCACACTGCACAACAGAGACCGTAAACGAGCATATCGATCACAACTTCCCAAGTGAAAACACTTTCAGCCTTCGGAGGCCGCTCCATAATATCAAAAGAAGCTTCTTGGACCCCCAGACCCATTGCAGGGAAGCATGAGGTGACAATAATAACCCACAGCACCTCTACAGGACTCAGTGGGAAAACAGAGAGACCGTCATCATCTAGGAAAACCAGCCCAATCATCAAATACAAAGACTGACCAACATTGAGGGCTAGCAGTTGAAGCACAAACTTCTGGATGTTATCACCCATTCTTCTTCCTTCCTCAATGGCATTTAAGATAGAAGCGAAGTTGTCATCCGACAAAACAATATCGGATACGTCCTTAGCAACATCGGACCCGTTCATTCCCATAGCAATACCGATGTCCGCCTTTTTCAGACTCGGAGAATCGTTAACACCGTCACCTGTCATGGCCACAATCTGTTTCCGACGGTGGAGTGCATCCACTAGCTTCACTTTAGTCTGAGGAGCACAACGAGCAATCACCAATGGCAGAACAGGAAGCCTGTCAACCTCCTCGTCGCTCAAACTATCAAATTGCGAGGCAGTCATCACCATCACATCAACAACTTCCCTAGAATAATGGTATAAATTATGAGGCAAGATCCCAACCTCCTGTGCGATTGCTCGAGCGGTAGACGGATGGTCTCCAGTCGCCATGTGCACGGAAATTCCAGCCCTATGACAAGCCTTGACACTGTCGTAGGACTCTAGCCTCGGAGGATCATATATTCCAATGAGCCCCAAAAATCCAAGTTCGTTCTCAACGTTCTGTCTGTCCTCTTCCTCCCAGGAACCCGTATCAGGCACACTCTTAGAAGCAAATGCCAGTACACGCAGTCCTTTGGATGAAAGAGCGTCCACATTTTCCTCGATCAACTTGTAGTTTTCTTCGGTAAACTTCTCAGCTTTGTTCGACTCCGGGTTCACCCACGTAGTACAACATGGCAGCAGTCTTTCAACAGCACCTTTAGTGAGAATTTCAATCTTTCCACTCTTGGAATTTCTGTAAACAGCAGACATCTTCTTAATAGAAGAATCAAACGGATACTCAGCTAGATGGGTGTAACCATCCCTCTCAACAACGGTCTCTCTACCAAACCCAATTTTAGAGGTGAACACCTGCACAGCAACCTCTGTAGGATCTCCTCTGGCCTTCCAGTCTTTGGTGCCATCCTCTTCGGTATCCTCAAATACTACAGCAACATTAGCTAAGGTGGCGGCGAGGACCCAGTTTACAAACCTGCTGTGGATCTCATCTCCGTTATGCTGTGTCAAAAAGTCCTCATACGAGTCCCAATTATTCACATCGTTTTCAGCAATCTCAGAGGGACTTCTGGAAATGAACTCCACTTTGCCGATCGTCGGATTAAAAGGACTGCTGGAATCCAGTACAGCAAAGGTTCCCACGCCCGGAATATATATGTTTTTGGCAACCATTTTTCCTTGAGTCAAAGTACCGGTTTTATCAGAGCAGATGGCATTGACAGATCCCAGATTTTCAAGAGCCTCTAACTTTCTAACAATCACATGACGCTGAGACATCACTTTAGCACCGACGGCCATAGTAATAGTGAGAACAACAACCAGCGAAGAAGGAATCATCGATAAAGCAACACAGATAGCGTAGATTGCCACCTCCCGCTTCACATCAAACTTCTGCGAGGCCATCACTACAATAGCACAAACAACAGCCACAAAAAACAAGTATATGGCCAGCCATGACAGTTTCCTTTTGAGCGGGGTGCCTCTTGTCGTTCCGAGAACAACACCAACGGTGTCATAAACAGTTCCCCAACCAGCCTTGACATAGTCGGCCGGTTTAGCCGTATCCTTATCAACTCTCCGTATAGTGGAACTCGTCTGCTGAAGAGACTTGGCTATCTGACCGATTTGTGTAGAGAGCCCGGTAGCCACAGCTATTCCAGTAGCCCGGCCCTTCACAACAGTGGATGAACTGAACGCCATGTTGAGCCGGTCGCCCACGGGGGTCTCCTGACTGTACAGCAGGGTTGCGTCTTTGGATACAGGGATAGACTCTCCTGTGAGCAGAGCCTCATCTGCTTCGAAGTTGATGCTCTCAATCAGACGAATGTCCGCAGGAATAGTGTCACCCACTCTCACCAAAACAATGTCTCCGGGAACAGTTTCTTCGGTGGGTATAGTTATGTCTCTGCCATCCCTGATGACGCGGGCAGAAGGTGAGCTGAGTGACTTGAGAGAGTTCATGGTCTTCTCAGCACTAAACTCCTGCCAGCTACCGATCCCCACGTTCAGAAATATAATGAAGACAATGACCCCCCCAGTTATCCAGTCGCGGATTCCAAAAGCCACCACCATGGAGATGATCAACACCAGTATCATGGCATTGAATATCTGGTGAGACAAAATCGCCCCTATGGAGATGCTCTCTCCTTCTCCCAGGTTGTTCTTACCATACTGGGTTAGGAGCTCAGAAACCTTGCTGCTAGATAGGCCGTGCTCTATCGAGGTCCCGTAGAGCTCAAGACATTGCGAAATCGATAGCAGATAGCTGCTGGAGCCAGCTCCTCCTTTCTCATTCGGCGAAGCTGTGGAATTGCGCGAAATGGTGTAGTTGACCAGTTCACTCTTGTCGTCCTTAGAAGTCATTGTGTACGCAAAACTCCGAGATTTGCTGATTCGTGGCTATGTCAGATCTGATCACATGCAACAACACAGATGGAGGGAGGTGGCTTCTTTATATATGCGAATCCTCCCATCATACAAAAGGGAGGGGGGAGGTAGCATTGCTGCATACTTTGCTAGAGCTGTATACCAAGAAAAAAGAAATGCACCTTATGTTGGTGCACAACCAGAACGGGACATCGGTTCTCTAGGACTCCTAGTGTGCGAATTGGCGTTCCTCTACATTGAAATTGACCGTCTGCCTTGCGGTTGTCTCAAGCCGCACCCACTGTTCACTACAGAAAGATGCCGTAAGTGTAATGTGGTGTTCGCTTGTACACACATATTTTTCTTTCGTCTGGTATCGAAGCTGCATCTATGTCAGATGTGGTACCAATAACTATGCTTAGGTAAGCGTGGCGCAGGAGCGTACGATTTTTTTTTTTTCCCTTGTCTGTTATTATCTGTGAGGCTGAAGTTATCACATCAGCCCCACAAACCAGTCGTTAATAGTTCATTCGCAGTGCGTCTCGCGGCGCTGTTTTCCCGTTGTCACTGCCACTTTCGACATCTCATCTGAGCTGACAACTGTTCCCGCTCTAAATCCTCCAGGCTGCTTGTTGTGTTGGCAACTGACACATTGTGGCTTAGATGCAACCACTATTTGTATGTAAATAATAATTCATCATTTCGCACACAAAAAGATCTCCTGCATATCAATGCGCGTGCGCGCCGCATATAAATACGCCCTTTTACAGAGTTTCTACTTTGTGTTCTACTCAGCCTCACGTCGGTCGAGGCGGCGCCGTCGCACTGCGCCGATCGACGGTAGTGTGTACACCGGGTTTGTCCAGAGGCCATCTTTTTTCTCTCCTATGCTCAATTAGAATCCTTTCTCTCTCCTCTTCGCGTAGATCCCAAGAAAATGTTTCGTGCTTTTTCTAAAACAAGGACACTTCATCAAAGTTTTATTATCCCCTGAGTGTTTCAAAACTAGTCCCAGCTACTTCTGGTAGCCCCTTTAACGTCCGTTAATACCACACGAACACCCGAGACAGGGAGTTTGTAAGCATTAAGCAATACCACCCCTTTGAAACACCATCAGGTTAGCATCCAAACCCCTGCATTCACGCACGCGATCTAGACCACCCCCGTTTGTTGCCCACCCCAATGTCGTCCCTTTTCAAACGATCGTCCCGCGACAAGGAGAAGAAAGACAGGGTTTCGAGAAGCAGAGTGTCGTCGCACTCGTCACCTTCTTCCCCCGCCCCCGGTAACCTCAGTGCCCCTTCCAAAGTGATACAGGCTACGGGCTCATACTATGCGCAACATCCCGGAGAACTCAGCTTCAAAACAGGCGACTTCTTTCACCTTCTGAACTCAACGCCATCGGAGTCTCATTGGCTAGAGGCTCACGATCCGGTCAGAAACATCAGGGGAAGAGTTCCCGCTTCGCATTTCAAGTTTTTCGAAAAGACCCACAGACCTTCGACCGACTCTTCGCCCAATCAGTTCAGCAGCAGGAGCCCTTCCACTTCAAACTCTAGCCCTGTAGTGAACGGCCACTACCCTGCTTCTCCTAATGGTGTCTCTAAGAAAATCGCACCGCAGCCATCGCTGTATGGCCGTCTTTTATATGACTTCAGGGCTGAAAGAGAAGACGAGTTGAACGTGGTTGCCGGAGACGGAATTATTATATGTGCCCACCATGACTACGAGTGGTTCATTGGCAAGTTTCTCGACAAAATAGGGGAACCGGGACTCGTGCCTGTCTCGTACGTCCAGCTTTTTGATATCACCTCAAAAGTGCCTTACTCAGAACCTGCAAAAGAGACGATCGATCGCGAAAAATTGCCCACCGTGGACGAGTGGAAGGCAGTGAAAAACAGGCATCGGGCCAGTGCCAGGACTGTAGGATATACAGCCGACCAGCATCAACCTCCACTACAGCAGGGACCCGGATCGTTATCCCGGAGCTCTTCAAGCGCGAAGCAGAATGCAATGGAAATCTCTAATCTCTATGCTGTCGACGTCAACATTGAATCGTTCTCTTGTACAAACGGCAAATACTGGTATCTGGTACGCGTATTGCTCAATGATGGCACGGTCAGAAGCCTGTGTCGCTACTACGAGGACTTCTTCAACTTCCATCAGAATGTATTGAATACATGGCCTAGAGAAGGAGGTAAGTTTGACACCAAAGAAAAAAGGGATAGAATAGTCCCATTTATTCCGGGACCGCTGATGGAGGTGAGTGAGAGTCTGTGCCACAAGAGACTCGGCGATCTGGATGCTTATTTGAAGGGCACCACTAGACTACCAGACTATATATCTCACTCCACTCTGGTGTTCAGCTTCTTTGATATATTAGACGGAGATCAGGAGTCTTCGAGCGAAGCATCCTCTCAACAATTACCTATACAGCCTCTTCGACCACCACCAAACATGATGATTTTGAACAAAAACGACAGCTCCTCCAGCTTATCGGACAGCTATCATCATCAGCAACAGCAGCAGCAACAGCAGCAACATTCTATTAGACAATCCCAGTCGAAGCAGGACAGGCTCTCTCAGTATGACCATCCTAGAGCTAACTCCGTCAGTAGCAAAATCAGCGGCCTTTACGGAGTCCAACAACCGCAGACCAGACTATCCTCTGTGTCTTCTTCACAATCGTCCAAAAATGCTGGCGACCCTTCCACGAAGTTCAGACTCAAGTTTTACTACAAGGACGATATATTTGCAATTGTTGTTTCTGAAAACACATCCCTTGCCGATTTGAAAAATCTCATCCTGCCTAGAATCGATGAATCTGGTGATCCAGATGCCGAGTCTAGACTCCAGGTTATACCCAAGAATGGACACAACGTGGACCAGTCAGATTTCCACCCGGAGGAAGCCATATCCAGCGATCTGCAACTATGGAATTGTGCCAGTTTCAGTGATAAGGGCAAGTTTCTGGTGGTGATCTAATTGATCCCAGGGTTGATGGATATTACAAGAATGCTATCATTAATTATATACAGGAGTAATTCTAGAGTTACTCTGAACTCTCTTTCTGACTGTGATACACCTTCAGAAGTTGGCGTCTCTTCTTGCTTTTGGCACTGTATGCTCTCAACAAACGCTGGTACTCTGTGGCCTCTTCATCGGTGTATGTTCTGGATGTTTCTTCATAGTCTTCAGCTAAACTGGGTCTAAACTGACTGTAAATTGATTCTCTGACGAACCGGTCATAGGTGGTTTTGATCACTTCTGGATCGGCGATCTCATCTATCTGGTACTTCACCTCCCACGCATAACCCGAGCTCTCATTCAAAATGTCGAACGAAGGAGTTGGATACTTGTCTTTGCACAGACTCCCGTTGAACAAGTGAGCTGCTGTTATTTTGAACATGACACACTTATCACTGTTGCCAGATGTGGAGTCAAAGATCTCCCTATTGAGTAGTTTACATTGCTTTATCTGGTCGGATCGGTTTTTTGCCAGTTTCTTGATTCTCTCAGTAGGGAGCGGAGACCCCGGACTCTTCCAGCCTTCATCCTGTTCAAGCTGAGCCACACTGATGTTCTCTTTGTCACTATTTTTTCTTTCATCTGCTAGAGTGCTCAGCTTTTCTTGTTGCTCCTCGTTTATTACATTAGCAATAACCTCAATACGGTAAGCTTCGGAGCTGCCTCTGCATGCAACAGCCATCCGAAATGGCTTGCCTTTAGTTCTTTTCACAATGAGGTCCATCAGATCTTGCCAGATTTTGAGACTTACTCGGAACTCGAAGTCTGCCATGAAACTCGATAGCGCTTCTCTTTTGTTCTGCCAGTGAGTACCCACATCATCAGCTACAAGCTCCAGCATCTCACTTTTGTGCTCCTGGTCGTCCCCGGAAGATCTCTGTTCGTTCAGATCATAGCCATGGAAAATGTGATCTATCTCCGTTAAGGGCAGGTACTGAAATCCAAATATACGCTTCATATTGTGGAAAGCAATGAATATACCGTCCATGTTGCCGATTCGTGCCTGCATACTGTACTTCCACATTGCAGTCCGAACAAGATCGAACAGCTCTCTTTCATAACTTTCAAACTTGCCGAACGTCCTACAAATCTCATAGTTCGTAGGGAAGAAGTCGGTATGAGGAATGTCGTGTCGGATAGCACAAACAGCCCTTGTTTTCACATCAAAAGTACCAGTTCCAGGAAGCCCTTTGTGCCTGGCGTCCAGTTGCGATCGCATGAGAAACTTGCCTAGCTTAGCGTAATGGTAAGAATTTTCTGAAACTTCTGGGTTATCAGAATGGTGCGATTTCAAGAACCTAGAGAACTCTTTATGCGTTGAAGTGAGAAGAAGCTCGACTTCATGGCCCAAAAGCGAAAGTGCAATTTCAGAGTCTGCGGATCGATCAGAATCGATGGAAAATAACGGAGACGAACTGAGCGTCTGGGGGGTGACAACTGAGAACGACGGTGTTGATGTAGCTTTGGAAAAGGTGGTGTGAGTGGGGAAGTGTGATGAGAATGTAGAGGTATCACAGGGTCGCTTGTTACTCAAAAGAAGATGGAAATGCTTCAAGACATTAGTCATTGAGGAGGTGGAAGAGTAGAACTTAACCTTAAGATCGCGATCAGCGATCGAAGCGTTAATCTGCTCTGATATAGAGCACAGCTTCTTGTCTTTGTTTGGAGGGGTGAACTTTGATATGAGATCGAATCTGAACTCGTCGATACTGGGAATGTTCAGCAGGTTGGAAGAGTAATTCAGCATTTTTGTCCGAGGATCCTGCAGATAATGAACTCCCGGCGAAAAAAGAACTCTATCGAGACCACAAGTCAGTGTGGGAACATCCTCTGTGTTTGAGTTGAACGATGTGAGAGGGTCGTATGACAGAAGGTTCGTTGTGCTCACAGATCCCTTCAGGGGCTGTTTTGGCGGCTTGTGGGACCCCTTGATGTTCTTCTTTTGTTGAAGAAGGATCTCTTTGATGCGGACAAATTGGCGACCCTTCTTGGGGCTTTTTGAGCCTGAGAAATGCCGGCAAAGGCGGCGAGGATCAAACATCGAGCATCAAAATGCTAGTGAGGACAGAGGATTAGCATAGAAAGCTGGATCCACCAACAAGTATTGTGAAGTATCTCAAAAAGCGAGTGACTTGGCTACTTTGAAAGTCTGTTCCGAGCTCAGTTTATCCATACAAAGGGTACTTTTCTCTCTGTCAAATTTTTTTTCCTCTCGATCTTGAAAATAAAATTATTTCATATTCTAGCCATAAAAGTAATCAAGTCTATATAGATGTATGAAAGGGACAAACAGTGTGCTCTCTAAAGCAACACAGCAGCTGCAACAACTCCAACCAGAGAAGAGAAACCTAGTGATCGTATCATTTCTGCTCCTTCTGCCTTCGAGGACGAGGACGAGGCCGATGTGGCAGACGCTGAAGATGATGTCGCAGATAACGAGGCAGCAGAGGATGAAGCAAGGGAGGACGACGAGGACGACGAAGAGCTGGACGAAGAGCTGTCCGAAGCAGTGCTGGTGATATAGACAGCATCATCATCACAATCTTCCTGGGTTTCACCCTCAAATCCAATCCCGTCTCCTGCTCCGTCTTTGAAGTAGATCTCAGCGCCAGAAGGAGTAGAAGGAACGTCTATCGAAAAGTTCCACGTAGTCGGACACTCCGAAGCAGTATAGCTGACAGAGTAGCCAGCATCTCCCGTTGGATTTACCGTTGAGTTGAGCTGCGACTTGAGGTTTTGATAATCAACAAGCTCTGTGACTTCTCCAGAGGAAGAGATATTCACAAGCCCGTAATGGGAGCCCTCCTCAGAGTATTCATATACTAGCCCCCCAGAAAATACAGAGGACATCTGGGTAGAGTAAATGGATTTCACCTCTGAAAATGGTCTGGAAGAGACAACCTCATTACATCCATACTCTGATAAGAATATAGGGACAGAAAATCCAGAGTACATTTTCACCTTCTGACTGTAACCTGAAACAGTGAAGCTTGAGCTTCCACACCATGAGTAGTCATTAACTCCAAGCATATCAACACGGGCAGAGGAGTCATTACCACAGTTCAAGTACTCGGACAACTCCAGTCTCACACTCGCAACATCTGCTGCAGAATAACCAACGGGAATAGATCTATATCCTCTGGATTTGATGTAATTCTTGATGTCTCTCACGGTAGCCTTGATGTAAGGTGCAGTGAACAGTGACCCTTCATCATTAACAACCTCGTTCCCAGCAAAGTATCCCAAGGTGTTGTTATAGTCGGCGAAGACATCAACCGTTGCAAACACATTTTGGAGGAAGGCAGAGTTGTAAGAGCAACCTGGATCAGATCGCGAGATGGAAGTTCCTGGTGTCGTGACATCGAGAATCAAGTAGATACCGGCATCAGAAAGTAGCTGCATGCATTCGGTATGGTCCAGTGTATTATCCACTGAATAAACTCTCACGGTGTTCAGCCCAAGATCCTGGAAGTAGGGAATGTCTCGGGAGCATACACTCACATCTGCAAGTGGATCCGTCAGGTTGGATGATCCTCCAGGCTGATAATCTAAATCACAAAAACAGTCAGTAATGCCTTATTTTGACCAACCAGCTCCAAATATCACTTACCAACACCTCTGATGTAAAATCTTTCTCCGGTTTCAGAATTGAAAAATGCATTTCCAGTGACGTTGATTGGAGCCAAAGAAGCACCTAAAGCAGAGAAACTCTGAAGCAAGAGCACAGTAGATGAGGTCACTCTCATGGTTGCTGCTTTGAGTCCTTAAGCTTGCTGTAATGTTCGTACTCGTTTGAGCCCTCTAGTTATCATACTCAAATAGTGGAATTGTTGATCTAATTTTTTCTTCAAATCGGGACATCAACAAAACGGCATCTCACAAAATTTCTCGCACTGATTTAAAACCAGGTTGTCTAAATAGGAAGTGCCATCAAGTAGCAAAAACTCAAATCGATTTCGCTTTTAAAAAAAAAAAACCTCCTTGATCGCTGATATTTGGTCACAAGGCTTCTTCCACGGACTCGTCTGATATTTGCTCTTCTGCATCTTGCTCAGACTCAGAAACTGAACTTGTAGCTGATCGAGTGTTTGGACCTTCACTTTTTGTATCCTCCAAAACACTCAGAGGCTTGACAAAGCTTTTCGCCTCACCGCCCTCATCTAACTCAGTAGCTTCAACTCCAGCCGTAGCTTCCAGTGACTCCGGGACATCACCATCTGTAGAATCTGCAACCGATATCGTATCTGGCCTTGTTCTCAAATCCTCCGTGTTGGTCACAGTTCCGCTGCTATTGTCCTCATCAACTCCTTCTGTAGCTGTAGTGTTTGAGACACTTTCAAGTTTGGAATCTGCTCCTTTATCTTCCAACTCCTCCGTGAATTCAGACTTCTCAATCAGGCTAAAGTTCACCGACCATAAATCTGCAACGAATGTGTCAAAACGCCGAGTATTCCCCAGACTTTCATCATCAATCACTACTCTGTCTTTCACACTCTCGGGTAGCTTTCTTCCTCTGGGCCCCCTTATTCTGCTTTTCCTTATATCGCCAATTGGTTCGGGTGCCTCTTTCTCTTCTGACTCCTCACCATCCTTGACTGATCCCCTGCGTAAATCATTAAACGTCATGCCTGGCATAGCCATTCCCGGAAGTGCGAAACCAATCATTCCATTGACGTTTTGTAAGGAGCTTGTGCCTACGGAGATCTCACCGGAAGATGCCTTGAAATCTTTGTCCGATGGCCCAGAATGGCCCGATTCTGGGATGCTGACACGCTTATGAGTAGGTCTATTGTGTGGGATTGAAGGTGATTTCTCCAGCAAGCCAATATCCTCTTTTTGTCTTTCAGCTAACATCTGCTGAAACGCAGCTATCTTTGAGGATGGCTTTTTGGGTACAATTGGAGGCTGGCTTTTCTTGACAGGAGAAGATGCGATACTCTCCCTCTCTACCTTTTGCTCCTCTTTCACCAAGTTCTCGGACGGCGGATGCTCCTTATTAGCCCCATTGTCAGGTGCTAACATGTCCCGGGACTCGGCAACAATCGCAAGTTTTTCAGAGTTGCGAATCTGTGGCTCACTCTTCAACCTCTCTGGACTAGTCTCATCGTAAATATCGATAAGAGTGTCGTATGCCGGAGTAATGGGTGTATTTACAGATTCGTACAGTGAAATTCCAGCTGTTGTTATGGGGGTTGGCTTGATCGTCAGAGGTCTCCGATTAGGCACCACGGGAAAGTTGTTGCCTGCTAAACTAGTTCTCTCTGATTTAGAGTCAGTCTCATTAGCAGCAATAGTTGATACTGGTGAGGCAGGCACTATTTCTGTGTCTTCCGTTGTGTCTGAGATGGCCTTACTAGTTGTTCGTGAAGTGAACCGTGGCCGAGTTTTTGGAACCTGGAACTCATCTTCAGCTATCGTTGCATCAGCTTTATCAGGGTTCTTGTCTTCGGTTGGATTGAGAAGTATCGAGGCCTTCACTTCCTGCAAAGCAGATGGTTCAACGATATCATTGACTTCCTCTAAAGACTCTCTGGCTGGGATAGTGTTAGCATCACTGTTTGGGTCATTTGAGTCTTTTACTGATTCGTCATGAGCAGGCTGCGATGTTTCAGAAAGTGTTTTTCTGGCGGGCCTTCTGGATGGAACTGAAGGGATTGAGGCTGTTTCTTGCTTACAGCTTTCTTTAGAACCCCCAGACTTCTCCGGGCTGTCAGTTATGGAAATTTTCTCTTTCTGTGAAGGAGCATCAATAGGGCTCGAGGATTCCGACCCTTCTCTGCTGCTATGATGAGCAACGGCAGGTCTCTACGTAAGCAAAAGGTACGCGTTAGTATCATATCATTGTAGTCTACCATCAGTCGTGATTTCAAAACCAAATGACCGAACATACGTGTTTGGGTACAGGTGGTAATTCCATGGGAGTATCAAACGAGAGCAACAGTTCAACGGGTTGCAATTCCGGCTGGGAGGAGAACTGGAGCATATTTGAGAACAGGTCAATTAAATTCTTTATATAAAAATCTAGCCATCGCGACATCCAGATTTTCAACATGCGGAGAGTGAATCAGTAGAAAAGCGTTGGAAACGACCACTACTTTAGTATGATGGTGATTAAGTAAGGTACAATGGTTGCTGGTTTTTGTTAGAACAAACAGTACATACTCGTATAAAGCTGCTAGACAATCCTGAATCGCGTAATAATACAGAACCGTGCCACGGAGTTATACGAATCAATGCGCTTAGGCATAGTTGAGTCTGAAGATATCGTTGAGCACGTAGTATGAACCCGCATCTGGTATCAAATGGAACACCTGAGAGTACCTTTGTGAGTTCTGCTCCTCATCAATCAGCAATTCTCCAGTCACCATAACCAACACATCCCCGCTTTCAGATGCAGGCTGAGCGTCCAAGGTGGATACTCTGTGGGCAACCTTTGTAAATCCGAGAGACGTGAGTTTCTCAATGATACTTCTTGCCCCTTGAATCTGCGAGGCCTCAAAAGTCAACATGGAGTGGTCTCTCTAATTCTATATGTTAGTGGAAACTGATGTTGGAGAAGCTTATTTCAAGAACATTTACTCACATATAAATTACCCAGCTGAGATCTATCCTTGTCAAACTGGTCATAGTAGAAGGTGCAAAACTGCTGCGCAAGTGTATTAAAGTCGACGGACATGTTTTGTGTCGTGCTAATTTGGAAGTCGTACTTTTGCTGTCCCTCAGTAGCGTTCTCGTTACTTCTTTGCCAGAAGCGCCAGCATTGTTTTGTAGGACCATCTTCATTTTTGTTCTAGTTTGTAGGAAAAAAGATTTTTAGTCCGGGTAACATTTTGATCTCACTAACGATACATGCTTCCTTTATATGATAACTATGTGATTTTTACCACTCTTCACCAAGGACCGCCAAACGTTTAGACGAAGACTCGTTTATCGTCCTGAAACTCTGAGGTATACTTTCAATTTGAAGGATTGCATCTGGGCTAGAAGCATTCTGCCTAGGCAGTACTTCAGCTACCATTTTAACTCTGGAAAAGGCATCAGCAGTGAAACTAGAGGGAATACTCAGACCATCTTCTATAATACAGCAGTCTCCTATTGCACAACCAGCCTTTATGACACAGTTATTCCCTATTCGTACGCGTTTTCCAATCTCCACTTTCCCTGATACTCTACATCCTTTTCCAATCACTGTGTAAGATCCAATCTTGATCGTCTCTTCTAAGCTCTCTATTACTACCCCTTCGCCCAAGTAACAGAATCTTCCGATTTCAAGCCTAGCTTTCGTGCTCATACACAAGATCTTGCTATCTCTGTCTACAGTCGTAGCTCCTTCGATAACAATATTTTCCGATCCTTTGATGACGCAAGATTTATGGATTTTGTTGCCTGAAGCTGTCTCAATCCATTCATCACTATCCATACTCTCGAGCTCCTGTCTGGTTGTAGTCGATCACCGCTATGGATCCACCTCAAGATTTGTATATTCATCGTTGCAGTACTTACATCATCTTGTGGGAAAAGAAGAAACCAAGTCATACACCTGTACACCATTATTTATATAAATTATGATTTTGTTCAATCTGAGCTCCACAGATGATTAGAACGGCACGGTATGGAACTATGGTATGGTTTTGAATGAGATATAAGAGCACGTGACTAAACACATAGGAACGGTCACGTGCACTAAAAATTGATTTTTGAGAGTGCAAAACAATTTCAAATCGCACTGCGTATATAGTTGAGGTTAATAGAACTAAAAGATCCAGGAGGACGCAAGGATATATACAGAGCACTAACTCTTCGAAGAAAAAGGATTCACGTTTATTAGGAGGTCTCTTCTGTTACCCTGACGCAGAATGGGGGGCTTCAATAACGTGATTCTTTCCAATAGTCACTTTGTACCTCATTATAGCGTGTCTGTGGAAATTGAGAGACTAACAGTGTTGCTCAAAGATAAAGAAACAACAGCAACGATATATCCTATTTTTTCGGCGGAGGAGTTTCCATTTGAGTTACTGAAGTTCCTGACACAGGAGTATAATGATGAGATAGCGAGAGGTGATACACAAACATTTTTTGAGCCTTTAACGATAGAGGAGTTTAGAGATTACTGGTTTGGCCAGTTTGGTGCTGTCATGGTCCTGGGGGATCAGCCGACACTCGAACTGTCGTGGCAGGACAAAGAGTGGGCTAAGAGATGCCTGGGAACCTTTTTCATCAAAGCCAGCTATCCAGGAAGATCAGCTCATGTCTGCACCGCCAACTTTCTTGTGAATGCTGGTATAAGAGAGAAGGGTATAGGAAGGACGCTAGCGGAATGCTTTTTAGCGTGGGCTCCAAGACTGAGCTACAGATATGCTATGGTGGAGCTTATTTTTGAGACAAATGTTGCTGCCAAGGCTGTCCTTGAGAGCCTGCATTTCAAGAAGATTGGCAGGATCAAAGGATGCGGGTTATTGAAAAGCAATTTGGATTATTTGATTGACTCAATCACTTATGGAAAAGAACTGGAGCCGCCTACCGATTCCGATTCCAATGGCATCACCAAGTACGACAAGATCCGGAATTTTCTACTGACACGAACTTACCCTGATGACGCGGATCGGCAAGAAAAATCCAGATTGCGATCATTGGCATCCCATTATACGCTTCAGAATGGTAAACTTTACCTGAAGGGGAAGGAAGTCATAGCAAATCATGCTGATCAGTTGAAAATTGTTAGGGAGGAGCACGAGAAATTCCATCATGGTATCAATAAAACAACGTCTCTGCTCTGCGAAAAGTACTACTGGCCCAAAATAAAACTGATGGTGGCCCAGGTTGTCAACACATGTCCAGACTGTCGAGATCCTGCAAGGTCATCTATAAAGCGATCTGAAGTTCCTGCCGTTAGGATCAAGTCTGGAATATCCAGAGAACAAGGTCTTGCTCCAGAACACCCACAACTTCCTCAACTTCCTCAAATATTTGGCGCAAACGCGATGGATACAGGGGGTTCCTTTGGCGACATTGGTATTGATGTTCCAGGAATATCTGCTGTAGTTGAGATATTCCAAAGACAGCATCGACAGAACTTCCGCTCGGCCCTGGACCCAAATGCCAGTATAGTCAATACTAATATGGAGACACACACAGACGCACCAGCTTCTTCACACCAGGACACTCAATTCAACAGCTATCAATTCAATACTCATGCGCCTTTCCAACATGGATTAGGAGATGATTTTCACTATTCACAGCCTTCCGCACAATTACAACCTGCAGAATCTCCATCAGATCACCCTCATAGAGAGGTATCATTCACTGCTAGACATATTCCTATCGAACGACAGTTTCCTGAACATGTGATTCAAATAGGTCCATCACAACATTCTACACTTGACTCGCACCACGCTTCAGGCCTCTCATCGGAACATAGAGATCATCACAATACTGGTCATGGCCCCGATTAATGACTTTGTTTAACCGTATACTAGCACCGTTGTACATATGCAACAGCCAGATACACAATCGCACACATCCGTACACCATTATATTTAGCCCTTCCACATGGATGGCAGAGACTTTTTTTTTTACTGCAACACAGGAACCAGCCTTGCTAAAACAAGCTTGGCAAACAAAAGAGGTGCTAATAACTGATAGTATATATAGAAATCAAGGTTGACTGGCTTCGCTAAATAGGTACAGACCGATACATACATCATTTTTGGGATCTCCCATACATCTCTCAAAGCTTATCATTTTTCATACAGCATCGTTTCACATTAATATGTGTATATAGTAGGTCAAAGACGAGGTGACACAAAACACAGAAGAGCGATCATACATGTCAGGTCAGAAGGACAGTAGGAGAACGCCGTTTCTTCGAAAGAGCTCAACTCTATACAAGGACATGAAACTTAGTGTTGGATTCAGGTTGAGGAGAAAGCTCTACAAGGTGCAAGAGAAATTGGGCCCTTTGGTACAGAAGATCATTCCAAACTTTATGGCTGCTCATTATGTCTATATCATTTTTTGGACTATGATAGGATCTGTTATAATATACCCAAAGAAGAACATTGCCTATATTGATGCTCTTTTTTTTGCGGCGGGAGCTTCTACACAGGCAGGATTGAACACCATTGATACAAATGAGCTATCACTCTATCAACAGATTACAATTTATCTGATTTCAATGTTGACAACTCCAATATTTATTCACTCCGCACTGACTTTTGTGAGGTTGTTCTGGTTTGAGAAGTACTTTGATGGCATCAAAGAGAAATCCATGATGAACTTCAAAATGAGAAGAACGGCAACTCTAGCTGCGTTTAGAAGTCAGACAATGGACAACTCTGAGGCTAATATATCTATGAATAGAACCAATACAAGAATGAACAGGTCCGGAACGACTGATGGGTTTCAAACCCATAATGCATCTGAGGATCTTGGTGCTAGACTCAACAAGTACAACAGAAACCACTCAAAGCATAATGTTGAAGAAACGGAAAACCACCTGGATAAAGTTCTAGAGGATAGCGAGTTCACTGCACCTGCTTCTTCCAGCTCAGGCGATTCGCCTCACTTGCATGAAAAACATTTCGATGACAGTGAACTGGGAGAATTCCATAAAAACTCAACTAGTCATGATAGTGAAAGCGATGATCATTTATTAGCTAGTACATACAACGATGTTGTGCATTACAGTGAACCAAGTGATTCTGACGAAGAGTTCCATTTGAACACAGCGGGAAATTCGAGCGAAAGTGTCTCACCAGTTCCTGAAAAAACGGCAGAGAAGGATATAAAGTTTGCCGATTTACCAAGACCACAACGCAGAAGAAATAACGACGTCAATCCTAGAGACCTTTACATGTCCATTTCAATGATGCAACACAACAAGCAGCAACACCAAGATGAAGATGAGTCTGGTCCTGCACTAGTTATAGAAGGACCCGCTGAGAGAGTTGCAACACACCTGCCAGGACACACTAGTCGTCGAAAGCTTTTGAAGAAGCGTAAACTCAATAGACAAAAACAGCGACAAGAAAGGGAACTTAGCAAACAACCATCGAGCTTTCAACCATCTGAAGTTGGTGTTGAAGAGCATCGGCATGTTCAGAGTGCACCTCGAAAAATGTCAATTCAGTTTGAGGAGCCTAAACCAAGACCATCTAGAATGAGCTTACATCACCATTTCAATGACACCGTACACCAACCAGCGAGTGATCCAACTTTTACAAGATCAGAGAATGACAGTGATTTGAGTGCCGAGTTTGATTCCGATGAAGAATTGGAAAGCATGGAAACTGATGAGGACGGCGGTAAAGAAGGAGAAAATGACTCTGGTTTCAGACATGTGGGCCGCACACAGTCCCAAGTTATACCTTCAAGTGGAACGGTAGATACTGAGCATGGGACTAAAATCAATAAACGTGCGCATACCGTGGATATAATACCCAGCAATGTACTCCCACATAAGAAGAGAAGCAACATAGTTAAGTCCCCAACTTTTGACAAGTTAATGAGGAAAAACATGAGCAAAGGACGAAGTACGTTGTCCCGCTTGGGCCGGCGTGTAACTAGGTCGATGTCTACTGCGACAAGGAGGTCGCTGAGTTCAGGCGATTTTGATGAAACATCAGAAGAAGGATTGGCCAGCTTATATTCTAGATCAGGACGGACGCAGCCTAATTACTTGTCTTGGAATCCGACGATTGGAAGAAACTCTACGTTTGTCGCCTTCACTGATGCACAGAAGGACGAGATTGGAGGAGTGGAATATCGTGCAATGAAATTGCTGATCATTGTGCTTACGATCTATTACATTGGGTTTCATATAGTCGGGATTGTGTTTTTTGTCCCATTCATCACAAAGAGTCACAAATATTCTGAGATAATCAGAAGCAATGGAGTTTCTCCTGTATGGTGGGCATTTTTCACTCCCCAGAGCTGCTTTAATGACCTAGGAATCACTTTAACCGAGGACTCGATGATGTCTTTCAATGAAAACGCTTACGTGCTGATAGTTTCATCATTTTTCATTGTTATTGGAAATACAGGCTTTCCGATCTTCTTGAGATTTTTGATTTGGATCATGTACAAGCTTTCAAGACCGTTGACGTTGTTTAATGAGTCTTTGGCCTTTTTGTTACAGCATCCAAGACGATGTTTTACATTACTATTTCCGTCCGGACCTACTTGGTGGTTGTTTTTTGTCTTGATTGTTTTGAATGTGATTGACTGGGTGCTTTTCCTGATATTGGACTTCCATAGGGATGTATTGAAGGACACTACTCGTGGATACCGGGTACTGGATGGTCTTTTTCAAGCCTTTTCTACCAGAACAGCAGGGTTCACTGTTGTTGACCTGTCCCGGTTGAGTCCTGCGGTTCTGGTGAGTTACATGGTGATGATGTATATTTCTGTCTTGCCGTTGGCTATCTCTATTAGAAGAACCAACGTCTATGAGGAGCAATCGCTAGGTGTGTATCTTGATAACAATGATGAGCCAGCGGAAGAGAACAAGGACAGAATGGCGTTTATTGGCACTCATCTCCGAAGACAGTTATCATTTGATTTGTGGTTTGTGTTTCTGGGCTTATTCATTGTGTGCATTGCTGAAAGTAGCAAGCTAACAAGACAGGACATTCGGTTCACGATATTCGATGTCTTATTTGAGATCATTTCTGCTTACGGTACTGTCGGCCTCAGTTTGGGTTACCCGAATATCAACACTTCATTTTGCAGTCAATTCAACACGATTTCGAAGCTAACAATCATTGCTATGATGATCAGAGGCCGCCATAGAGGTCTTCCGTATTCAATTGATCGTGCAATCATGCTTCCTACGGACAAGATCAAGATGCGTGATGACATGCAGGCGCGACGTACGCTGCGTCGCTCACAGACACAAGCAAGCTTCAGCAGACAGGGAACGGTGGCATCCGCTCGTCACGATGGTCCATTACTGAGGGTGAATACTACGATTCACGATCCTTCTTTTGGAGACCCAAATCTGTGGACAGGTATAGCAAGAAGAGCATCCAGCTTGGCTGGTCATGTTGTCAGAAAGGTGCACAAGGCCACCGCCAGCGGTATTGATATTTCTCCCCATTCTTACGATCCAGATCCAGAAACTGTACCTCTACCAGCCCCTCTTCCACGGGAAGAGGCTATACCTTTGCGCCATTACAACGGCGATACCTCATTCACTCCGGCGAGTATTAACTCCTACAACGGCTATAACGAAGACACCTCAGGCTCAAACTCCAACTCTGTGCAACGAGGTGCCGTCGTCGACCGACTCACCCCAAGCCCACATGCAGTTGAGCGTTCAAACTCTCTCTAGAAGCACAGGGTGGTGTGAAGCTCCCAATCGCCTATTCCTGATCATCACCAACATAGAGACAGTATGGACATCAAGTTTGGCAACCATGACGCTGATCGTAATCACCGAAAAGTACACTGAAATAATCACCAAAAAAATACTCATCACGACCATGGCTGACATAGTGATAGCGTTACAGACATTATATCCGATATCGTTACTCCTGGTCGCCATAGTCGCTAGTGAAATTAATGAAGCGTACGGTTGAAGCGGTACAGTAAACATGAAATTAGATATCTTCTATACCAGGAATGAGGATAACTCAAAGGAACTACCGCGAGTCGATAGGAGTAGATAACACATAATGACACTTTCCATCTAATGTACAGTTTGGATGCACTATTAAAATTAGCTTTTGAGATATTCTTCCTCTCTCTTCCACCTCCTCCTTATGTTATCTTCTGTACATGAAGTTCATGGGGGCAGGCCCATTATTCTGTTGCTTTCCCCATCCGCACTTCAAAGGCCTTCCGTTGATTGTGAACCCTGCTAGTTGTACAATCGCAAGAGCGGCTCTTTCATGAGAATCATATCGTACAAATGCACAACCTTTCTCAGGATGCAATTTGAAGTCGACAATGTATCCAAAGTGCTGTAAAAGAGGAATGAGGTCGTTCTGGGTAGTGAAGTGAGCAAGGTTCCCAAGATATACAGTGCATTGCCAGCTCGGTGACTGTCTTAGTACCATCTCATACGATTGCGGGCCCAGAATTGGCCCCTTGTTTTGTCCATTTAATGCTGCTCCTGCCCCAGCTATCATCGCACCTTGATTGAGTCCGTTGATCGGTATCGTTTGGTTCGCTGAAATCGGAATTCCACCATTATTGTGATGATGCCCGGCGTTGGAAATGTTGAGTCCCGGAGGAGGTGCTTGGTGAGGCAGTCTATGCGCAGCCCAGTTCAGTCTGATGGCACGTCCAGAAACAACTTCTCCGTTTTTGGTTTGCAAACATCTTTCCGCATCCTGTACATCTCTGAATGACACAAACCCGTACCCACGAGATCTGCCTGTCTTCATGTCCCACATCACGTTAGCCTGAATGAAGGAGTCAAACTCTTTGAAAGCGGCAGAAAGTGCCTCATCATTAATCTCTGGCGACAGATCTCCTACAAACAAATTATAAGCATCTCCAGCTTTCAACTGCTGTGTCTGGTAAGCCCAAGATATCTTCAGGGGATAATTGGCCAGAACTGTACTATTGAGAGACTTTGACGCGTTTTCAGCATCTTCATGGGTTGCATATTCCACAAAGGAATAGTGGAACCCCGGTTTATTTTTGTCAAACAACAACTTGATACTCTGGATGGGCGCACCCACGGAGGAAAATAGATCTCTGAGCATATCCTCTGTCACAGACTTGTGAACTCCTCCGACATAGAGAACAGTCTTGGATAACTCACGGCCTCCCTCTGCAGCGCTTGCAGGGGTGAGAGTGGACTCTTCCTGAGACTGATCCAGTGGCTCCGAGTCCCGGTCCTCTTGATCCTCTAGTCCGTCGTCATGTTTTTCGGATTCTTCCACAGCTTCGTTTGAGTGTTGTAGGTCATTCTCTGATGGCTCAACAGCACCAGTCGCCACAACAACTGGAGCAGCAGCTTGCTCCTCAGTTGCTTCAAAAGACATTGCTGCAATTGGTATAATAGCCAGAAAGCTGGATTCGCGATATTGGCGCCTGTGAAGTTGTGATTGTATGAAAAACCAGTTTCTTGCAAGGCAAAGCACTGGGCGAGTAACTCTCAAAAAACGTGGTGAACTCCAATTCCGATCTTCTTAGTATGGAAGACCGCCGCACAGACACTAGAGTATGCTAGCGCTGTAAGTTGTTGTACAAATACAGCGATTACTTTCTCTGTATGTTTGTATTCAATGAGTATTTAGCTGATAAAGAACGAATGCTTAGTTTCTTTGTTTCTCGACACCAGATGCGAAAATTTAAAAATCCAAACACGGTTCGATTTTTTACCGGTTTGAGGTGGAGTGGTTATGAGCACTAGAGCCTTACGTAACAAGCGCGTTTCTTGTTTGGGGTGAGTGGTTCTTTTTTTCCAAGCTTTTTTTTTTTTTTGGCGGATACGAAATTCATGTGTAACCGTAAAATATGATGAAGGAAATCAATCGTTTCAACATCCAGCTTGTATGACCTTCACTACAATAGGCACTGGGTGGGCCACGACTATTTATAGATTAGCATATTTAGTTATCTGGAGGCAGTTACCCAAAATCATCAATTTGATGTAAGACTAATTGTATCTGGGGCCTTCAACAAGTACAAGGAGATCACTGTTTCTTTCTCAGCTATAACCAGATACTGCTTAAGAAATTACACCCTTCTCTCTGTACTTCTGAACGATTTTCCAATACTTATTTCTCATCCCTGATCTTGTTCGCTTTCCGATCAGCATCATTGGAGCGAACGTTCCGATACATCCCATACAAATGAAGGCGGAAATGATAAATGTATTTTGGATGCCGACATTGGTGATGAAAGGAGTGATAGCATACCCCATTCCAAAGTTCATGCAGTTTCTGATGATCACCGCTGCTGTTATTGCTCCGTCCTTCATTTCGGGATAGGAATCGAGGATATAACTAAGTGATGCAACAACACCAAATAGCAGACACCCTGCCATTAAGCCCAATCCAAAAATGCACCCAATCCAGTGGATTTTGTGAGCTGCTCCCACACCCCAAAGAATCAATGCGCAAGGGCCAATAAAAGTGTATATTAGGAGGATCCATAGCCTGTCTTCAGCTTCGGAAACTCCGTTTCGTCTCTTTGCAAAATATATCTTGCACCAGTCGCAGGTCAGCCCCGCAATTGGGTTGATGAAGAAGCTGAAAATTGCAGGGCTCAAATAAGCAAGACCACACATGCTGGTAGAGAAATTATAGTTAGATGATAAAATAGATGCCTCAGTCGCATTTAACACTGTGTACCAGAACAGAGAGGCGCCATATAAGAAACCGGACCAGATGACCACTGGAAATTGAATCATATACACTGGAGCCATCATGTAGTGAAGTAGATGGTTTTCTTGCTTGATTCCCCCGGTCAAAGATAGCTTTTGGAGGAGGCTTTTCTTAGATGAGTGATCAATATGCGCTTCATTAGATTCAACAGTTAAAACTTGATTCTCTTTTGTAGCAAGTTCCTTTTTGGAAGTTATCGATTCCTCGGAAGATAAAGGGTTCTTTCTATCGTAGTTGGTCTCCTCCAGGAAGAATATCAAGAAAACCCAGCACACACCACCAAAAATACAGGAAATCCATATTGACCACCGCCAGCCTATAGCATCACCGACAAGCCCTGAAAATGCTGGAGCCAAGTAGTTGGAACCACATAGGAAAAGACCATACATACCTAGGTATGTTGCTCTCTCATGTTCAAAGAAGAGATCACTTATAGATAACTCTGGGAGTGCTTCAACAGGTGCGAAGAAGAAACCGGTCAGAATTTTTGAGGCAATCCAATGACTATTTTTCGTCACCTTTGGTTGCCATAGAGTGAAAAGTATTGAGACAAGAAGCGAGAAGAGATAAACAGGTCTCTTACCATATTGCTGAGCAAGAGGCATGAAGATCAAGTTGCCAATACCCAAAAATAAGAAACAATAACCTGTTCCATCATTCAACTGGGCAAGAGAAATATCCACAATCTCGTCCTCTGCAATATCTGTAAATAAGGAATAGATACAGCACAAGGGGACACTACCCCCGAACACATATACACATAGGCAAAATACATGCAGCCATTTGCGTTTCTTGGACCAGTTTAAAGTATCATTGGGATCAGCTGAGGGGGCTGGAATCAAAATGACTCCCTTTCCTGTTTCGTAAGTCTGATCCAAGGAATGGTCCAAATCAACCAGATGCGATGTTCCTGGAATCGATAAAGCCTCCATAATGCAGTATATCAGTGAAGAATACAGGTAGTCCAGCAACCCTTTTCACACATATAAAACTGCAGTGTCTTTATATAGAAAGACTCTAGCCGAAAATGTCTGTTTTAGTGTATTGTTGATCGAGATACTGTTGTCCGGCATGATAAGAACTATCTCGGGCCTTATCTAATCTTGAAAAATTTAATCACATATATCAATTAGGACATTCTCGGCAAAGAACTATATTGAATCAATTATACATTAAAATTAGGAAATTCCCCGGCTAACTGCAGCGCAGATTATTCTAACATCAGAGCTGACCGAAATGCTATAAATTGAGGAACTTCACCATGTAGTTTCATGCCAAGCTGGAATTGTTTGAATCTGTGTTTTCAAAAGCATAAGAAGTAGATCAAATATGACCGCAGAGTGGAAAGAGAAAGCCAGAGCCAAAAAGGAGGCGGTTTACAAAACCATACTTCCAGAATGGCGCATTGAAGAAAGTATCCTGTCCAGGTATTCTGCAGAGACCCCTGTTTCTGTAGTTGATCTTGTTCCAACTTACCTATCTGAAAGAGAACTAGAGATCACCAGCATCACTGATCCAGAAATACTTTCTCAGAAGATTGCATCCAGAGAGTATTCTTCAGTTGAGATATTGAAAGCGTTTTCTCATCGTGCAGTTGTCGCTGCGCAGTTCACTAACTGTATGACAGAGAATCTTTATGAGTATGGTCTCAAAAGAGCTAAGTATCTTGATGAATATTTGGAGAAGAATGGAAAACCCGTCGGACCGCTGCATGGTATTCCGATTTCACTAAAAGATAACTTCAATGTTCCTGGATATGACTCAACTATTGGTTATATCAGAAATATTGGAAACAAGGATGAGGTTCAGCAGACAAATCTTGTCACCCTGTTACTTGATCTGGGAGCCAACTTCTTTATCAAAACCAATATCCCTCAAACATTGATGACGGCAGACACTGATAACAACATTTACGGGAAAACTCTCAATCCATCAAATCTAACACTTGGAGCAGGTGGTAGTTCAGGAGGAGAAGGGGCTTTAGTTAAGTTGCAAGGTTCGATTCTTGGATTTGGAACAGACATTGCTGGCTCTGTTCGAATTCCTGCGTTGTGCAACGGTACATATGGATTCAAGCCTTCTATCAACAGAATTCCCTTGGGAAATTTGACTGACATCAGCGATGCACCAACATCATTGTGCTTTTTGCCTGTAATTGGACCTCTTTCAAACTCTTTAAATGGAATTGATTTTATCTTTAAGCATATCATACAAGCTCAACCTCATAAATATGATATTGATGCTCTTTACATCCCATACAATGAGAAGGACACCATCATAGACAAGCCACTCAAGGTTGGATTAATAAGCAAGGATGTTCATGTTCCTGTCCATCCCCCAATCAAAGACTGTGTTGAGTCAGCTGGAGCCAAACTTAGAGAAGCAGGGTGTGAAGTGGTCGATTTGAATGGAAAGGTCACCACGTTTTGGGAAGGTTGGAGTGTTTCCGTTGGGTTCTTTTCTTCTTGGGTTGAAGGCGTTCCTACATGCTACGATGCTGTCAGAGAAGGTGAGGAGCCGTTAATAAAAGCCATTATGATTCCTGAGTTTTCTGAATATGTTCCAAGAAGTCTTCAGAAGTATTGCTCTTATGTCGATGCTAGAACAAGACTTTACGAACAGTGGATGAATATCTTCAAAGATATTGACGTTCTAGTTTGTCCTGGAAACTACGGTGCAGCTCCTCCTCATGACATGTACGGATCCACTTCATTCACAGCGATGTGGAATTTGGTGGACTTTCCAGCTTTAGTTATTCCATTTGGAAAAATCGAAAAGATTTATGATGAACACTTGGATATTCCTAAAGAACTGAAGGCATCAATTCCAGAATTCAGGAATGAAACCTATAAAGGAGCAATAACTCATGTACAAGTTGTTGCACCAAGACTCCAAGATGAAAAGCTGATTGCTTGCAGCAAAATAATTGACCATATCTTACATCCAGATAGTTATTGAGTTACAAATGGCTCTTTTGCTACTTGTTTGATCATCTTGGATTGTTATTCTGTTAAGATGAGTTCAAGGAAGTCTCCAAGACAGCTAGATTATTTTTGTTTAGACATTTTGATAGAAGAGCTTATTATTAAGAAGCGAAAAAGGACCAGTAAGAACTAACATCAACCCTCTATCTCATTAGGAAAATAGCACACTAGCAGGTGCTAAAACCACAGCAAACAAGTATTCAACCCTCACTAAAGTCAAATGGGCATGAAGCGACTTATTCTCTTCATCATTTATGTGAACAGAGCTAAAGAAAAATGTCCTTCACGCGCTTCTTGTTAAGAAGATTATCTAGTCCTGGACCCTGTCTCTCGTCCGTCCCCCAAGTTTGAGATAAAAACAATTTAATAGAAACAAATGACTGCGTGTGTAATCTGCTATTAAATGTGTCCAGTCGGTTCATAAGCAATTCTCTATCTTCAGATTCGACCAGAGCAGCGCCAGCGACTGCAAAAGACCAAGTGGCAACGGCAGAAGTCAAGCTGAAGTTGGAGAGTTTCTTCAAAATGTTCATATAACTCTTGACGCAGTCCTTTATAAAAGGATCAGAGGACGCGGTGCTAGGGAAAAGAAGCTTTTTCAGAAAGACTAATGCAGCCACATTAATCATATCGCTGAGGAAGCAGCTTTCCCTTAGCTTTTCTTGCTCATCTTTTGACAGTGACAGAATCTCTGGTGGAGAAACAGGCGGCACATAATACTTGGCAAAGCAAAACAATTTCCGAGCAAGAACCTCATGATAAGAATCGAATGGATATTGTATAGATAGCCAGTTTATCTTTGCCATCAGCTCTACAGAAGTGATGGCAGCTCCTGTGACTGGATAATTCATCCAGGGTACTGGACAGCTGAATATACTTCCCTGCATTATAGGTCGAAGCTCACTAAAGATCCTAAACGGAGATTCCAGAAAACATGCATCTTCCTTGTCACAGGAGAATAACAAAGTGGAATAGTTATAGAGGAAACTGTCCACGATCATCCTTTTAGACGCTTCACAGTGCGGTAAGCTCTCTGATGAGAGGCTTGTAAACACGTCAAGATCATATTGGGAAATTGGGTCATCCGTTATTTCGCAAGTGTCTTGGGATCTTGCTGCCAATAAAAATCCTTCAGAGTCTGTAAGCTCTAGTAGTTGTCTATGATACGGCTTTGAGAAGCTCTTGGAAATCCTGTCTGGGCATTCTGCTTCGATTATTGGCAGTTTTTCTCTTTTGAAGTCGCCTTTCCTCGTCAGCCACCATCTTCTAATCAGGCAAAGAAACAGTTTTAGCTGTAGGAGGCTAGTCGCATGATCAACATGACAATATCGAACAGAGACACACAGCGTCATTATAAGCAGCATTATCCATTCTTCACTTCCATCAGCAATGTGCTGCTCTAGAGCATTCATGACTCTTTTCAAACACTTTGCTCTTTCAATACTTGCGATATCAACAAAAGATGCATTAGATCCAGACAAAAAGCATGCACCAACAGCATAAAAAGACGACCTGACAAGAGGGTTGTCTGCTGCATAAGGGAGCATTATAGCAGCAGGCTGAAGTTTGAGATGGGAGTGTTGTGGAGATGTGGCCACTATATAACCCTTTACAAATGCATCAAAAAAATGTGCTTCTTGCTCTGTCATGTTAACACCCGTTATATATGTTTGTTTTCCTCTCAGGTCATGAAATGGACTGTACTGTAGACTTAGTTGTAGAATGTACTTGCAGAAGAAAGTATCATCCAGTAAGGTTGCGTATTGAAACTCGGGTACTTTATCATTACAGTTTGATGTGTTTCTTACCACAGCCTTATCATCGGTAAGGATAGCATGGGAAATATTTCGGCGGCGTACTTTGAACTGGCCTGTTCCATCCTGAAGCGTGAACCCCTTCTTATGGTTTCTCGATCTTTCTAGAGTAAAGTCATCGCTATGAGACAAAGACTTTTCACCAGTTGGCCATACACAAACGTATCCTTTCCTTTGACAGCCTAGACAAGCAGGCTTTGCTCCGTGGCATTTGATTTTTCTTTTCCTGCCTTTTAACTAATGTCAGTTCAGTCGTGAGTCAAATTTATAGAAAAAACAGCAAGACTTACAGCAAAGGCACCCATCTCTATTCCTACATAGACCGGCTTTCATCGTGGTGTATAATAACTCGAAATAAAGGGTAGATGAATGCTTCTCTTCCATAAATTCTAGTCAGCCATTTTAAACTTTACATAACTGTTGCTGCCTAATTGGGAAATACTCGGCAATCGGGATGATCCAAAATATCTGCACCGCCACATCAGTTATTTCCGCTCATCACTTTAATAGTTTCCACTGGGAAGTCCACTTGTTTCCGGTCATCACACAATCATTTACGGAAACGTACAATTATTCTGAATTGGAGTGTATATCAATAGGTAAAGTGGGGAACACTTTTCAATGCTTCGTCTTGTAGCATGCGCTTGTGTATTACATGAGCAAACAATGTTATGTAATTGCTGCACCCAGTACCGGTTTTCCTTAACACTAAAGAAAAGAAAGATACTCTAGTATATCTTGATTAGTTTTATCAGAGATGTTAAATGGAGAAAAAAAAAAAAAAAAATCAAGAAAAAAAATGTTATTTGGGAGAGTATCACAGAAAGAGCTCTCTCTAAGACAATAAAGAGAGGCTCCAAAATGGGTAAGAAGTCGTCTCAGGATAGCTATAGTGTTCCCGTTAGCTTGGCTCATCCTGTGCTGGAGTTCCGATTCGAGGAAGACCCGCTTTTTGCTTCCTGTTGTCATCCCTCAAAAGGAATTTTGGCTACAGGTTCTGCCACTGGAAATGTAAAGCTCTTCAGGTATGACATTGACTCTTCAGCTTCGGGGGCAAGGGCCGCAGCATATCCCGTAGTGAAGGCCACTTCCGAAAGCTTCACGAACTCGGATCACGTAAGCTTAGCTTGGAAAACTAAAAGACATAAAGGAAGCTGCAGATCACTGGAATTTGATCTAACGGGAGATACCATATATTCTGCAGGTCTGGATAGATGGATCAAGAAGGCCGACACAGAAACCGGGAAAGTTATTGCTAAAGTGGACACAAAGCTAGGGTCCAATATTTGTCAGCTGTTAACTTGTCCTGATAAGAATTTTCTAGTGCTGGGAACTGAAGAAGGAGACATATATTGCTATGATACCAGAACTTTGTCGCAGGTTTACTCTCTCGAGCAAGTGCACAACGATTCTGTTAATGCTCTGAATCATTACTACCCCAAGTCTTCTTATCAGTTTGTCTCTGTAGGGTCTACAACTTTGGCACATTTCGATATCCGCAAGCAGAGAGTGCTAAATCAAAGTGAAGATCAAGGAGACGAGATTCTTAGTGCATGTTGGGTGGACCCCACTACTCCCAACACGATGCTCTGTTGTATGGGCAAAGGCGTTGTTTCCGTCTGGAAACCCGATGTTAACAGCTTCAATGATCAGATATCCAGAATACGGGTCAGTAAGGAACCGGTGGAGTCAATTTGTTCTGCAATGGATAATGATGGCGAGTTTGTATGGGCAGGGTCTGGAGACGGAATGGTGACCAGGCTGGATGCCGTTTCTGGAAAAGTCATCGAGCGCAGAACACATGGTCTCGAAGATGACGTCTCCACTCTTGATATTGACTATCAGTATCGTATGGTGAGTGCCGGAATGGACAAACTTCTTATCTGGTCCTTGAATGAAAATGGTGATTCTTCGGATAACGTTGACTTCGAAGCAGACATGGATTCCGATGATTCGCAATATTCAGACTGGAGCGGAATCAACTCAGCCGACGAAGCTTCCGAGGATGGAATAGCCAAGATCGATTCAACAAAGCTTCGCCTTGCTCCACCGGAAGAAATCACAAAGAAGACTAAGGCGATAGATAACTCAGACACAAACTCAGACAACGATATGCTGACGGCTAATATTGTGGAGCTCAAAGACATTAGAGAAAAACTTCTGGATCAATTGAAAGACTCAGATGAAGAGAAATCCGAGCCAGAGCTTCCTGCATCTAAAAAAGTCAAGAAGAACGCAAAACAGATCAAAAAATCTCAAACCCACATACAAGGTATAAGAAAATTTGAAGGACTATAATATAATCATGATCATCCATAGCATCTCTATTCAGAGGTCATCTGTAGACTGTCCTAGTTCAAAGTAAATCTGTCTACAATCTGACGCTCTCTTTCTAACAGCCCGTTTGGAGTCATCCAGTACTTTAGAGAGACCTGCGATCACATCCTCTTGAAAGGGAGTCAGTAAATGAAGGTCAAAACTTGAGAGGTGAATCAGACACTCCAATGATTTCAGTTTCACATCCTCGCTGCTTTTAGATCCGAGAAGACGAATCAAGCTTGGAATAATAGTCGACAAATGTTTTGAGATCAAAGACGGTGACTCCGTCACACCCGTAGCCAATATCGACAGTGAAGATGAAACTATCAAAGGAGATGTCATGGAAAGCGAAGTGAGCGCCAAAGGGATGATACTCTGCAAATGCGGGAGAACAATTCTGCGATCAGCACACCTGAACAATAATGACAGCGTTAACAAATAACTTCTGGAATCACCAGAGTCCTTGAATTTCTGGATCAATGTCGGTAAGACATAATCAAATAGCTTTTGTTTATAAAGCAGCCACAAATTGACGTTGAATATTACAGGTTTTCCAAGCTTTCCTTCCTTTTTGTAAGGCTGAAATGGCTCAAAGTCAGCAATCAATATCTCGAGAGATCGAGGCGCAACGTTGCTGTAATCTGGCTTCTCCAATAGTGATATTAGGTAATCTTCATAATCAACCACTATCAAATCATTCTTCAAAATTAATCCTTTTGCTATCCAAGTGAAGACTTCCAGTGTTTTGAGTTTATCTACTCGGGCAGCGCTCTCATCAGAAATAAATGACACCATCTGTGTGTATTGTGTTTTGAGAAATTCCGTGTCAGCTCTTGTCAGCCATTTGTTCACAACCAAAGATAAACACTGTAACGTTGTCTGTCTTTGGGACAAGCTTGACTCATTATTCAAGGTATCGATTATTCTATCACAGAGAATGGTGGCATTCATAGGAAGCTTCACAGACTTGTCGATCGAAGAGAGTATCTTGACGAAAACTGTTAACAAAACGGAATCATCAGATAAAATGTTCAGTCTTCTGTTGAATGATCTGTCAAGAAGAGTCTCACCCTCTATTCCCTCAAAAAAAGTGGAGAAAGTCTTATCCACCAAGGATTGATGCAACTTCAGATCAGAGCTAGTGAAAATCTTCTTCAAAATTCTTCCACCATACTCTAGACACAACTCGTCATGAAATATCACAGATTCCGAAGAGAAGCAAGTTTCGCTTAGAAGGAGAAACAAGAATTTTGGGACAAACTTCTTCAAATAATCGTCGGTGGGGACAGCAACATCAAGCATGTTGAAGATTTTGGACAACATCAGCATCACTAATCTGACGTAGAATACATCCACCCGATTCTGAATAAGAACCTCAATCTTGCTCATGAGTCTAACAACAATCGAATCTATCATTATCCTGCTTCTTCCACAGATAACTAAAAGCATATCCAAAATCTGAGGCCTAGAAAGAGCGTCGTCCTGTTCTGTGGTATCTGAATCTGGAAGCAGAGCAAGTAATCTAGGAATGACGAATTCTAAGGCCACATTTGGGTGGATATCAGATAACAGCTTCAGGTCATCTAAGGTTTGTCTGGACGTAGTAGGATTCTTGTCAGTTAGTAATACCTCACACAAGCTATGAGCTATGAGCTGGCACTCCTGGATTTCAAGAAACAACTTCAAATTTAAAAGTTTGGCCACCAGTTTCAGTGCCAGACATCTCAAAGAGACCTCCGACGCAGAGCTTGCAAGCAACGCCTTATCAATAACAGTGAGTATATCATCCCTATATCTAAGCATTTCATTATCGCGTGTAGCGGGGTGGGACGATTTGTTGAACAGTTCATAATAGGAATCCAAAATATACGATAGGTTTGTGATGAGCATTCTCTGACTTCGAACCGTAACCGGTTCCGTACGATGAAGAGAAGAAAGCATCAATGGAAGAATTTTGGGAATCAGAAGGCTGTACACATTGAGGTTAGAAGAACAAATGGCCGAGAGAATCGCAACGGATTGTTTTGATTTACTGTTCTCCGGATCCTTGATATATTTTGCAAGTTCATCAAATATCAAAAGAATATAATCTCTGATATTTTCCTGTTCGCCTGGGTTCTGATACTTATCAGCTAATGCCTGAAATGTCCTTAGAACACAGGGTATGATTCTCTCTTCCATATTTTCTGCATTATCATAATAATTATACAATGATGTCATATCATTGGTTGATGTAAGCTCATTATGAAGGATCTCAAATTTCAAGGAATTCCACAATGAAGTCCAATAATTCTCTATGGTTTCGGTATCATAAGAAGTAATGCAGTGGTGAATCGAGTTGATGACATCTAACTTGACAGTCGGAGATGTGGAGGAAAGCTTTTGTATCAAACTGGGGAAAGCATCTTTTGCATATAAAGAGTTGGATCCAATACACTCATTTAAAGACTTCTTCAATTGGTCCGCGGTGATCTTGTAAGGATCATGATCTGGTGCTCTAAAAGAAATCGGAAAGTAACAAAAAACAGAGTCGAACAGACTTTCAGCAAATGGTCCGATATTGAAATTTTTAGAGATCTTTGCGCTTAATTCAAAGGCAACCAGGAGATTTTTTGGGTCTTTCTCATTTTTGGCTGCATTCAAGTATGCCTCAATGGTCTCGTTGTTCAGACGGTTAACACAAACGTCAAGCTTCCAGTTCAAAATGGAAACCAGAAGCTCAAGTCCACAAAATCGGGAAGCAGCAGGCTGGCCCGCTGGACTATACCTTTCCCTCAGATTGTTTATGAATACATCAACCCACAAGTCATCAAACTGACTCATAGACACAAGGGAACTCAAGCCTCTTAGAGCCTCTTTCAAACAATCAGAATCCTCCAGTTTAGAGATAAAAAAATCAACCAATACCTTGATATCTTGAGCATAGAGCTTTTTCCGGTTTAGAACGGCAAGAGACTCACTTAAAAGCAGCAGTGATCTTGACCTAATGATTCCTGAATCATCTGTTAGGTAGTCTCCCAGAAGTTTGATGAATTCCAGGAGTGAAATCTGGTTCGACTCAATTCGATTAGCTACTAAATGTCCATATTCAGATATTAGTTCTGGAGAAGGATTGTCAAATATTATGAATTCATTGATCTGATTCCTAAGCTCTTTGAACATGGCCATAGTGTAGATATGTCAAAATACCGCCTGGATATGGTATTTATTAGCAACGAAAGGTAAGTCGAATTTAGGAAGAGGAATCTGAAGAGAATAATATGGGTAGACAAAAAGAACTATAAAATATAAAAAGCTTACGAAGCAAGAATGGGATACATCCGTACACCAATCAACCGACGCGTCGGTTGCTCAAACTAGAAAACGTTTTATTTTTTTGGTTTTTCAGTTCGTTCGGGGTTTCGCTTCTCCGCATTATTTGAATTAGAAGCGGAGCTCCTTTTGATCACTTATGTTGTTTATTGGATCGTTATATTGTGCTACATACTCCTATTCCCTAAAATGTCTTTCAATGATTCTTCCTTTTTCACCAGCCACACGTGCCTGCATGTTACAGAGTTGGAGAAATCTGTGGAATGGTACGTCAATAGTTTCGCCATGAAGAAAATCAAACAGTTTGAGACTTCCAAATATAAGTCTGTGTTTGTAGGGTTTGATTCTGAGGGTCAGCCACATCAGGGTGCTCCAGTGTCTCAGAGAGATGGTCTGGTAGAGCTAAGAGAATTGAAGAATTCCAAGGCCAAAGTCTATGATGGCAACTCTGAACCATTCAAAGGGTTCGGGCATCTCTGCGTTTCTGTCTCCAACATTGTTGCTGCGCAGAGGGACCTACTCGAGAAAGGAGTCAGCTTCAAAAAGAGACTTGAAGACGGGAGACAGAAGAATATTGCTTTTGTTACCGACCCGGATGGATACTGGGTGGAGCTCATTGAAAATCGTATTGAGAAGACAGAAGAAACTGTCAATTTCACTTCCAACAGAATGAACCATACTATGATCAGAGTAAGGGATCCAAAAGTTTCTCTGAAATTTTATAGAGACACTCTCGGAATGAAGGTGTTCTCTACCCGTGACTTTCCTGAGGCTCAGTTTTCGCTGTACTTTCTAGGATACGAGAGCTCGTCAGATTTTACTGAGAATAGCGAAGATTCTATTTCTCAGGCTGCAAGACAGTCAATTGTGGAACTTACTCATAACTATGGAACAGAGTCCGATTCATCTTTTGAAGGCTACTATACATTTGATAAAGACTTTGACCAGGCCGTGGGGTTTGATCATATTGCAATATCAACCAAAAATGCCGAACAGTTTACCAAGCAACTAGGGAATTCTGTGAACTGGATATTCCGCTTCAACGAAGATCCAGAGCTTAAAAATGTAGCGCTCTTGACCGATCCCGATGGATACAAGATTCAGATCCAATCCTACGAGGCTTTCAACTAGTAAGTGTTTTGTTCCTATGTGACTAATTTTACTCTCGTGCTTAAGTACTAATGAAATTACTTTCAGCGACTCCAAATTATAGCAGCACACATGAGTTTGAATCTCAACACTTCAATCTGTGTGCGATTACTTCTCGGGATGGAACTTCAAGCTTATTGAATTGACACAATGTCTTTCATCAGTGGGTGTATCGTAGCCCTCACCCTTAAATATGTGACCCAAATGACCTCCACAGGACTTGCACAACATCTCAATTCTCCGACTTCCAAATGAGTTATCTTCTTCCGTTACAATCGCTCCTGGAATTGCCTCGTAGAAAGCAGGCCAACCGCAGTGACTGTCAAACTTAGTACTAGACTTATATAGCGGAGCATCACAGCCTGCACAGGAATATACCCCCGTTCCTTTGAAATCATTATACTCTCCAGTGTGTGGTCTTTCGGTGGCCTTTTGTCGTAACACTGCAAATTGCCCAGGAGTCAAAATCGCCCTCCATTCCTCATCGGACTTCTTGACACTGGAAGAGCTTGACATTCTAATAAATGGCCGAGGCAAAATCCTATTCACGCTAACAACTCTTCTCAAAGAAAGCATCTACTTTCTTACTGATAGTGCACATAAATAGTAGATACACAAGGTAACTATAAACACGAATCAAGATTCGCAAGTCTGATTGCTACCGTAATGATCTATATCGGCCACATACAGATGTTTAGATTTACAAAAATAATTTTAGTGGCGTCGAACGACGTAACGCTCTGACTCTCGCTTGCACATTTCCTTTCTTCGCTAGTTCCAACATGATGGAAGAATAGGCCCTTGTACAGTTGAAGATTTGAGTTATGATCTTGAAAAGAATAGAGCACATACAGTGCGACCCAGATACCACCTGATATATATTGCTATACATACCGCTCCAGCTATGGAACTGAATTCAAAGGTGTCGTCACTGGTAGACGGTAAGTATCTTCTCCTTTCCACCAAGCAGCAAAACCTTTATCATATGGTACTAACAATGGGCTCTGCAGACGAGGTGAGAGAGTATATCGTCGACATTCTACAAAAACCATACTATGTCGAAGATCCAGAGACGCAATCGTGGACTGATATCCTTCCGAAACTCACACTACTCATAACTGACATAGTTTCTCACGTGTATGGGGCAGACCTTGATTATGTCTACAATAGCCACGTCGATTTCAGAAAAGAGTCGATCAGATCCTTCAGCGAACGGCTTGGATCTAAGCTATCTAATTCTTTCAAAGACTCGCCACCCTTCACTGTATACCATATGATCGCCACGCTGACCCTTTCTTCTGTGGGACATCAACTCCCGAACGATATTTTAAATAATAGTGACTATCTAGACTCTTCGCCCGCTCCCCAAAGATATAGAACCACAGTGAAAAATGTCATGACAGGAGAAGAGTCCGAAACAGAATCACTGAACAACTTCAATGCATCAACAGTACCTGGCGAGTCTAACGGTAACTTGGTCACGACATCCCCAAGTCAGCGAAAAGCAGGAGTGCGAGAAAAATATGCTATCAAGTATTTACGTGCCCTCGAGCGATGTATTTATGTGCAGAGCTCTATCAGGGATGTCAATCATGATCTAGAAAGCTATGGGTCAAAAAACACTACTATTCGACCCAATCACGATTCTACAGACTCCAGCTTGGAAGATGACAAAAACCATTCCATCCAGATGATAAAGATAGACTGGGTGAATGGAGTGGACGCAGTACCACAAGATCCTTTATGTGATTTGGTCAGAAGTGACAGTAATGAACCGACTTCTGCAGTAGCCATATCACAGGAGGAGGTTGACCCAGACGTGTCGCCGAAGCGATCTGAAAATCCTAACAATGAGGAGGATCGTGTTATCAAGCGAACCAAAAGTATGACTAATATTAAAGAAAGGATAGAGAATACATCTGTGGATCCATCTGAAAGTATCATTTGTGATCAAATTCAAGACAGAAGCGAGCATGATGCTTCAGACGCCAATTCATCCACTATGAGTGTCGACTAATGAGCAACCCGTCACGTGATGTTTTCTTCCTGTAATAAGATCTCTGGGGCTTTCTCAGCTCTCTCCATTTTTTTCTTCAAAGCGAAAAATAATATTTGACGCGTTTTTGACTCAGCAATCACCAGCGAGCAGATCTAAATGACACAACTGGTACGATTTTGAGGTCTGTCGGTTATGATTGTTGTTTCAGAACATGGCAGAGCTCTGCATACACTCTCTTGAGAGAGAGGGGATTCCAAAACCGAAACCAAACACCTTCAGCCATCCTTACACTCCTTACAATGTTCAAATCCAGCTTATGGAGGCGATCTACGATACAATAGAAAATGGTTACAAACTGGGTATTTTTGAGAGCCCCACAGGTACAGGGAAGACGCTGTCAATAATATGTTCCACGATGACATGGCTAAGAACTCTGAAAAGAGAGAAAAATGCTATGTTAGACAATGATTCAGATGATGAACCGGAGTGGGTTAAGAAGGCATACAGGGAGAAAATCATAGGGAAAATGATTTCTGAAGCTAGAGAATATGAGGAGTTTTTGGACAGGACTAGTAAGGAGGGGCTCAAGATACTTTCAAACAAGCTTGAAGACGAGAAAAAGCCTCGACGTAAAAAGCTCAAAACCATGAAGACCTCCGACGAATATGATGCGCTATCGCCTGAAGACTATTTTAGTGATAGTGAATCGGGGATATCAGATAAGCAGCTTCATGGTTCCAGGAATGACAAACTTAATCTTGAAGTGCAGGAACTGTTACAGCAAGTGGAGGGCAAGCACAAGAATACAGATAAATCATCGAGCATGAATCAATTTCCGGCCAAAATATTTTTCTCATCGAGAACACACTCACAGCTAAACCAGCTGGGCGACCAGCTCCGACTCACAAAATTCCCCTCATCTCTGGAAGGGATACAGGAGAGAACAAAGTATCTTCCTTTAGGTTCTCGAAGACAACTATGCATTAACGAAGATGTTTTGAAGTTGAAAGACAATCAATTAATCAATGACGCATGTATCAATCTACAGAAGCCGTCAAAAGACAAGGAAGCGAGGTGTAAGTACATGCCAAGACGAGATAATTCCTTCGATGAGGCACTAGTCAATAACTTCAGAGACCTGACTTTTTCAGAAATTCATGACATTGAAGATTTGCAATTTGTTGGTAAGCACTACAATATATGTCCATATTATAGTTCTAGAAAAGGAGTTGATCTAGCTGAAATCATATCGTTACCATATCAGCTTTTGCTCCAGAAAAGTACCAGAGAGATACTAGGTTTGAACCTGAAGGATTCGGTGGTTGTAATTGATGAAGCACACAATCTTATCGATACAATAAGCTCTTTGAACTCTAGCAGTGTTTCATTTCAGGAGCTTCTGGATATAAGAAAAGCTTTGAAATCCTACACTCAGAGATTTGCCGTCAGAATGAACGCGGGCAACAGGATCAGATTGGCCATGCTGACGAAGCTAATATCATGCATTGCCAAATTCATGGCTCAGGAGAAATCGCGCGAGAATGTATCGCCTGGAAGAGAAGTAAGTGTGTCAGATATATTCTCTGACGGCACAGGTGACCTTTTGAACATTCACTCTTTAGACAAATACCTGACCAGGAGCAAGATCGCATTCAAATTAGAGAGCTATAGAAGTCTATTGGATGACAGACGACAAGATGCCGGTGAGCGAAATGACATACAGAAAGCCCCGTTACTGTTCAAAATAAAAGCATTCTTGACATGTCTCTCCAACCCGTCGAAATCTGGAAAGCTCTTCTTTGATAAAGGACAGAACGGAGATGTCCTTTTGAAGTACTTACTTCTGGACCCAAGCGAGGCGTTCAGAGATATTGTGGAGGAGTCAAGATGTGTGATTCTTACTGGTGGAACAATGGAGCCAATCTCAGATTTTTCGGAATACCTAGCACCATATCTTACCCCAGACAAAATCATGCATTTCAACTGCGACCATATCATACCCGATGAGAACCTGAAGGTTTTCCCGATATCGACAAACGGAAGGGAGACCTTTGAGTGTTCTTTTGAAAAGAGAAATAATGCGAAGATGATCTATGAAATGGGGAAATCCATAATATCTATAATTGACTGTGTTCCTTCTGGCATAGTTTTGTTTTTCCCCAGCTATAAGTATCTAGACGATCTTTTAACCCACTGGAGGAATACGGGGCTGTTTCTTGAAATGAACAAGATAAAGACGGTTTTTACTGAATCACGATCAGGCGGGGAGAATGATGTTTTCCAACAGTACTCGGGACTAATACTGAACCAAGGGAAAGGAGCTGCTCTTTTCGCTGTTGTTGGTGGTAAAATGTCTGAAGGAATTAATTTCTCAGGTCCTCTGGCCAGAGCTGTGATCGTGATTGGAATGCCATACCCGAATGTGTTTAGCGGCGATTTGATAGCCAAACGCAACTATATTGAACTCCGAGCACGAGAAAGAGGAGGCACTGAGAAAGAAGCCAAAGAACAAGCAAGAGCTTTCTATGAAAACATATGCATGAAATCTGTGAATCAAAGCGTGGGACGAGCGATTCGAGATATCAACGACTATGCCGTCATTTTCCTGCTGGACTCCCGATATTGTAGAGACTCTGTTCAGGGAAAGCTTTCGGGCTGGGTTCGAAAGAGATTACAGAAGTCCTGTTACCATCTCGATAACGCTCTACAGGCCACAGTAGAGTTTTTCCATAGATAATCAATAAACGACGCGTCAATAGGAGACGAAAATGGGAGAGAAAAAAATCCATCACTGAGTCGAGGAAATTACTTATATTACAGAGTGTTTCCATGATGTTCTTTTATCAGATGGGAAAGAAAGTACATTCCTTTGAAGCAAAAGCAATAAAGAAGAGGACGCGTTTCGAAATGTCTGATTTTGAAGTTGAACCCAGCTTAAGAGACATTGTCTCCCATGACAGCCTGAAGTGGATTTTTGTGGGTGGAAAAGGAGGTGTTGGAAAAACGACAACTTCCTCATCAGTTGCCATCCAGTTATCGTTACACAATCCCGAAAAGAATTACTTGCTGATCTCAACAGATCCAGCTCACAATCTCTCTGATGCTTTTGACCAGAAGTTTGGGAAGGATGCAAGAGTTGTTGAAGGGCTCAAAAATCTGTCCTGTATGGAGATCGATCCCTCTTCTTCCTTGGAAGAGTTCACAGCTAATAATGCCTTGGGAGTGGACCAGAGCGATCCTCTCAATGGTATGATGTCGGAAGTCACGGGCTCCATTCCAGGTATAGATGAGGCGTTTTCGTTTATGGAGGTTTTGAAGCATATCAAGAACCAGAAGAAGGACGATTCTTCGGTCGTTAAGTACGACACTATTATTTTCGATACTGCTCCTACAGGGCATACACTAAGATTTCTGCAGCTTCCCTCTACTTTGGAAAAGCTGCTTGGGAAGTTCAACGAGATCAGTGGGAGATTGGGTCCTCTTCTGAATATGATGGGAGGTGATCAGAAAACAGAGATGTTTAGCAAGCTTGCTGACATAAAATCACAGGTAACAGAAGTGAACAAGCAGTTTCAGGACCCTGAACTCACCACTTTTATCTGTGTTTGCATTTCGGAGTTCTTGTCGCTGTACGAGACAGAAAGACTGATCCAGGACCTGATGAAGTACAACATGGATGTGAACTCAGTTGTAGTGAACCAACTACTATTTGCGGACGACGATCAGTGCAAAAGATGTCAATCAAGATGGAAGATGCAGAAGAAGTATCTAGAGCAGATGGATGAGCTGTACGAGGACTACCATCTGGTGAAGATGCCTTTGTTAGGTAACGAGATTCGGGGAGTTGACAATCTGAAGAAGTTTTCTCAGTTTCTGATCAACCCTTACGATCCAAAGCTTGACAAGGATGTCGTGTTTTCTCTTGAGGAGAGATAGGTGTCAGTCTGAGGGTGTAGTCGTTGCTGTATATTTGTGTGACGCCATCTAATAATATATATAATTTCTCCTGTGTCTACAGCTGTTGAGCGAGAGGCAAAAAATCAAATGCACACAATAAAAAACAAAATAGTAACTGCTCGCTACAAAAGAGAGCACGAGCTAGAGAGCGCGACATTGCCGTTCCACCATGACGGCGTACTTCTGCCAGCGATGCAGGTTACCTCTGGTGATTGATGAGTCTTTGCAGGGACTAAGTAGCGCTCAGAAACGGCTCCTCACCATCAACTATGGCCAGAGACCTTCCGGGAACATTCCTCTTGCGACATCGGAGGGCCCACCGGAAGAACAAGTGGTAGTGTCAAGCAATAACGACGTTGTGGACGAGATACCAATTGTTCCTGAGGAAAGACTAAAGGTCTTCAAAGACGCTCTCAGAACTGGCGGATCCCAACCACTCATTGCCGGTGCGAGAACGGGAGCGGGACATGGTGATGATGGCTCGTTTGTGATACTAGACGATAAGTCTCAGCAGCAAAGAGCGGAGGAGAACAGCCTGGAGAAGATTCCCGTGAGCGATCGGGTGTCCTCGCTGAACAATATATTCAACATACTTTCTTCCAAGTATGAGATGGACTACCCGGTGTGTTCTGACTGCGCTGGGAATTTGATTGAAGAACTGAAAACTAAGTTTGACAGGCTCACAAAGGAAAAAGACAGGTACTTGCAGTTTTTGAAGAAGCTGAATGTACAGAGTGGGCCTAATACTGATAAGGCATCGGAGTCGTTGAAGGAACTGGAGGAGTTGAAGAAAGAGGAGGCCGGGCTGATGCAATCGCTGCATGAGGCCGAAAAGGAGCAGGAGAGCTTGACCCTTGAATTGGTGGAGGTTGAGAAATTGCTGGATGACCTCAACCTTCAGGAGCAACAGTACTGCAACGAGAAAAACAAATACGAAATGAGCCTGTGTGAAACAATCAGTGAAGGAAATAGATTGAAGTCACTGTACGAGCATAGCCTAAACCAACTAGACTCACTACGCAAAACAAATGTGTTCGATGATACATTTATGATATCCCACGATGATCAGTTTGCCACGATTAATGGGTTGCGACTGGGAACACTAGATGATATTAAAGTATCATGGCACGAGATCAACGCTGCTCTAGGCCAGTTTGTGCTCCTTCTCGCAACAGTGGTGAAGATTCTTGACTTTGATCTCAAAGGATATAAACTTATACCGATGGGGTCGACCTCAAGGATTGAGAAAGTTGTGCCTGACTCCAAAGACCCGAGCAGGTCAAGCAAAGTTACGTTGGATATCTACAGTTCAGGAGAGTTCTCTATTGGGCGTCTCTTTACTCATAATAAACTTGACGGAGGAATGGTGGCCTTAGTTGAGGTGGTTTCTCAAATCGCAGAAAAACTGAAAGAAATCGACAGCTCAAATGATCTTCCTTACAACATGACCACAGACAAAGTGGCAGGCTACCACATTAAGCCTTCTGCCCGCAGCTCTAATGAGGACTGGACCGCCGCTTGCAAATATCTACTTACCAATGCCAAGTGGATCCTTACGTATTGCGTCTCTCACTATTGAGCCTATTCAACTTGATTAAGTAAGCTTTTTTTCTTTCTACGCCCACCCCTCGGAGATTAGAAAGTTTCGTATCATGCTCGAAAAGGGAAAGTAATGAACTTTTTCATGTGAGGAATACTCATTCTCTCTGCTTACTAACAGTGAAGGAATCCTTGCAGAATTAAGTGAGAGAAGCAAGTACGGAAAGGCATACAGTATCAACTAGATTAAGCAGAGAGTTGGGGTATATGTGTTGTTATTCGCTTTCAAAATCTTAGCGATGACTGCGGAGATCACTCCTGTTGTCACAGATAATGAAGGCAAAACTCAAGTTGCTTTCAGCAAAGACAGATTATATAAGAGTCTTTGTTCCTTGAGCTCTGATCTTAGCAAAACCCACATTGACCTCGAAAAAGTAGTGGAAAAGGTGATTGAGGGATTGCCCGCTAAAGTCAAGGTCAAGGAGCTGATTGTGTTAACATCTGAGATCTTGGCTTCTCTGACCACAAGACATCACGACCATGCTATTTTGGCTTCAAGGATTTTGGCTAGAGATCTTCAGCAAAATCTCCCTTCCTCATTCTCTGAAAATGTTGCCAGAATGAGATCGCATGTACCCTTCGGCAACCGGAGGTCAAAGGCTCTCGTAAGCAAGAAGTTCTATGAAGTGGTTTTGAAACACCGCAATGTGATTGACCAATCAGTCGATCCTAGCAGAGATTTCTGTCTTGATTACTTTGGGTTCAAGACTCTTGAGCGATCTTATCTCCTGAAAATAAACCATGAACCTTGCGAGACGCCTCAATTTCTTTTCATGAGAGTGGCTATTGGCATCCATCAAGATGACATCGAAAAGGCTCTAGAAACATACAGCCTTATGTCGAGAAAATACTTTATACATGCTTCCCCAACGCTCTTTAACGCGGGAACAGAAACCCCCAATCTTTCGTCATGTTTTCTTGTCGCTATGGAGGATGATTCTATCGATGGAATATTCACAACCGTCCGTAAGTCTGCCCTCATTTCGAAGGCAGCAGGTGGAATCGGAATACACGTTTCCAATATCAGAGCATCCGGGACATATATTTCGGGTACAAATGGCACATCAAGTGGTCTAGTCCCCATGCTGCAGGTTTTCAATAGTACAGCGAAGTATGTTGACCAGGGTGGGAACAAAAGACCGGGTGCATTTTGTATCTATCTAGAACCCTGGCATGCAGACATATTTGAATTTCTAAACTTGAGAAAAAACCATGGCAAAGAGGAGATGAGAGCACGAGATTTGTTCTATGCACTTTGGATCCCCGATCTGTTCATGAAGAAGGTGGAAAATGATGAGGAGTGGTGTTTATTCTCAGAAGATGATAGCCCTGGACTGTGCGATTGCTATGGAAAGGAATTCGATAAGCTCTATCATGACTATGAGTCTCAAGGTAAATACGTCAGAAAGGTGAAGGCACAAAAACTATGGCACGCAATACTGGTGTCACAGACAGAAACAGGTAACCCGTTCCTGCTGTATAAGGATGCTGCTAACTCGAAATCTAATCAAAAAAATCTGGGCACGATAAGAAGCTCTAACCTGTGCTGTGAAATTGTTGAGTATTCCTCTAAAGATGAGACGGCAGTTTGCAATTTAGGTTCAATTGCACTTCCAACATTTATCAAGACAGATAATAGCGGCAGAGTAGTGTTCGACTTCAAACTGCTTCACTCAGTGACCAAGACGCTTGCGAGAAATCTCGACAAGGTCATTGATGTGGGGATATACCCCTATTCAGAGGCGGAGACATCCAATAAGAGGCATAGGCCTATTGCCATTGGAGTACAAGGGCTTGCTGATACTTTTTTCAAGCTGAAGTATCCTTTCGAATCTAATGAGGCTCGGAAACTGAATGTTCAGATTTTTGAAACTATTTATCATGCAGCTTTAGTGACATCTTCTGAGCTTGCGAAAGAAAATGGTCCTTATTCAACTTATCAAGGATCACCAATATCAGAAGGGATTCTCCAATATGATTTCTGGGGTGTAAAGCCCTCCAACCTATGGGACTGGGAGTCTATCAAAAAGGAAATAGCACTACATGGTGTTCGAAACTCTCTACTTGTTGCTTTGATGCCCACAGCTTCGACTTCACTAATATTTGGCTTTACAGAATGCTTTGAGCCCGTCACCTCCAACATATATTCTCGAAGAGTGTTGTCCGGGGAGTTCCAGATTGTCAATCGGTATCTGATTGATGATTTGGTGTCTTTGGGATTGTGGAATGAAGCAATGAAAGATATGATAATCCGTCGCGACGGATCGATCCAAAGTATTGACGGAATACCAAGCGAACTGAAAGAGTTGTATAAGACTGTATGGGAGATCCCTCAACGAGCTCTGATTGACATGTCTGCTGATCGGGCTCCGTTTGTGGACCAGTCGCAAAGCTTGAATCTGTTTCTGAAGGATGTTACGATGTCGAAGCTAACATCTATGCATTTCTATGCGTGGAAGAAGGGTCTCAAAACGGGAATGTACTACTTGCGGACGCGCTCTGCGGCGTCTGCGATTCCCTTTACGCTGAACCCTGTCTTTCCTGGCAAGAGGAGTGTTTCCGAGCCTGTTGAGAACAGAAAAGAGAGTGTCAAGAAAGCGAAACCCGGATCCATCTCTGCAATTGCTCCCTCCACCTACGACATCTACGATAGCAATGAGATCAGCTGTACCATTGATGCAACTGCTGGCTGCGACTCGTGCTCCGCGTAGCAGCGCTTTGTAAATAAATAAGATGAGCCCTGTATATAGTCTATAATGATGTCCCTGATACATCAAACCCTGGAAGCATAGGATGAGAATCTGCGGGCAGTGGCGCCCACTACAGACTCGTACTTGGAGATATTGTGAACACTCAGGGCAGCCAGAGATGTTATCAATCCGGTGATAACATAGCTTCTTCTTCTGTCTTTGGAGCTAAACAGTCTTAGGTATCTAGTAGTCCCGAGGATCACATGATATGAGGCAAGTCCTGTGAAACATATCAGTCCTAAAGAGCCCCAGACAGGATGTAGGGACAGCGAGAACTTGACGTAGGACAGGTCAATGAAGGAAGAGTCTCCGTCCACTAGAAGAGGGGCCACCCGGTTCCAAACCACGTGAGAGGCCAATGCAGGGAGCAGCAGGTAGCCGGAAAAACTAATTGAAGAAAATCCGAAAAAACGGTTCCTCAAAATGCTTTTAGCATACTGTGATTTTGAGAGCTCCTGAAGCCCGTGATGCGTTTTTTTGATCTTTGCTACTCCGTACTTGAGATACCTGTTATATCTGCGAAATAAGCGGAGCAGGATTCCGCTAGCGACGTGAGTTACTGCTGAGACAAGAAGCAGCTTTTCCACGCCTGAGACCTGATAGAACTCTCTTCCGAGGGAAATGAGCTGCTGGGCCGTCTCCTGTCCGGCTAGTGCAGGCCCCACAATCACTCCCGATATGTGTGTCACGGCAAAGACGCCTATCGGCAGGGTCGTGAACTGCTGTATCCCTTCGAGAACGGGGATGATTCTGGAGGTGAAGTTTCGGGATGCAGGCGTTGCCGGGATACCGACAGGGAGTTCTTCGAGTTCCACGGGTTCGGGACTGAGAGGTTTCAGCTGTGAGGACATGTGAGACTTGGCGTAGCGGGACTGGGAGCCAGGAAGAAGGGGGGCGGGGGGGCAGATTCGAGGTACAGATACAAAATACTGCTTGGAGATTAGTTGCTGCATGTACAAAAGATTTTTTTTTTTTTTTTTTTTTTTCCGAGGATCCGGGGATTCAATTTATTTATCGTATAATCAGAAAAACCTCATGTCTTATTGGAGAGAGATAGATAACTTTTGTGCTGGAGCTACAACTTCTGGAACTCAATGTTGAACGATACTGCTCCATCAGAGACAGGAGAAACAGGCACCTGAGTCCAAGAACGGGGTCTGCTGTCCGCAGACCATTTCGGAGCCCCGCCGTAGCCAACAAACCCCGTCTCTCTGTCGTACGAGAACTGGACTGCCTTGACTCCAGGACCACAGGTCAGCTCGCGGTTCGCGTCCATTCCACACCAGCCTTTGGAAGAATGGAGCTGGTAGCCTCCTAAAGGAGCCTTGGACAGCGAAAACCGTGCACAGGTGCCTGAGCTGTACCAGTGTCCATTACTGATCAGACAGCCCTGTTCTCCTGTCGGCTTCAAGTACCCCAGCAGGGCTCCTCCACGGGGAGGAGATGGCTTCCCTCCAGGAGGAGAGGGCCCGCCGCCTGGAGCCTTGGAGGATTTGGGCAAGAACCGGATCCCCGTCTCTGGACACTGAGAATCGAGCATCGACGGAATGGCTATGAAATCACCGCTGAGAACAGACCCGTGCAAGTAGTGGAAGTACCAGATCTCCTGAAGAGCGTGGTACCTGTTGCACTTGAAGAAGACTGGGTGGCCAAAGTGATCAGCAAGAGCCGCTGCTACCTCATTCTTGGTGTACGTTTGTGTGTCGGACGGGACTATACCCTTTTCGGCAAGCCACTCGTAGGTTGGGAGCGTCTCAAACAGCTGCACGGTTCGGTTGTAGAAGTCTACAACGTTTCTGTTCTTCTCGTAGCTATCCTGGTCATAGCAGCCTGGTTTGAGCGTATTCATACAGGTGGCGTGCTTGTTGAACTCATGTACCCACAGCAGATTATCCTGGCCATTGAAGTTCTTCCATATTCTTTTCATCTTCCCGAGTAGTTCCACCTCTCCAAACTGCTCCAAAATATCCTGTGCACTTTCTATTGCCATGGAGTCATCACAGAACTGCTCATATTGGCCATTACAAAGGTCAGGCCAAAGTCCATGAAGCGTGAACATATCTTCAGGTCCTACTGGTGGATAGTAGTCCCAAAACTGTGTCTGCAGCAACACTCCACCTGGATACTCAAAACAACAGCTGTTCGAGACCTCAGTCTTGTTAGAGCATGATAACGGAAGATTCGGCGGACATGAGCCATTGTCTAGAGTATCTTTTGAGAGGAATGTATTCTGAAAGTGCTGTATCTGTTGCGGCAAAACAAAGCTGGCTCCACACGAGGCCAAAATTAAGGCCGAAAGTACCATCCCGCTGCTCATCACTAGAGGGATATTGGCAGGCATCGCCTCTATATAGAGTATCTCGGCTTGATGTGCTGTCAGTGTGCGATCTCACAAAACAAACATGACATAGAGGTCTGTTTGCTGAACTGTGCACTTTTTTTTTCTTCCTTTGCATACAGACACGAGGACGTTTTTTGGCATTATTGATTATTTTGGTTAAGCCGCACGGCCGCACCGGTGCTATCAATTGATAAACCCTAACTGTCGGATCCCGAATTCTCGGAATCGCTGACAGGAACGTCTTCTTCGGGCTCTGACTCCTTTTCATCTGCAGCTGCTTCCTGGAGCAGTTTCGCTCTTTCCTCTTTGACCAGCCTCTGCGTGGCGATGTACTGACCAAGAGGAGTTGTTTTCCAATCCAAGTCCTGTAGAAACTTCGCAGCCTCAACTTTATTACTTGGTCCATACTCAACAGAGGCTCTTTCTTGCTCAATAAACTTCGAGTTCGCAGAGAGCTTCTTTATCAGATTCGAAAGCTGGATGTTGAACTTGGAATTCCCAGACTTCTTCACATATCTTCTGAGGTAAATTAAAGGAGGAGTCACAAGTTCAGGAAAAGCAATGCTTTTAGAGTACAGTGCAAAAAATTCTCCTGTAAGTTCTAAGAATTGCTCAGACAGCCCACTCTGATAAACAGACGTTCCCAGGTACGCCTTGTTAACTTTGATCACGTGGTCAAAGTCAACAGCGGCGAGATTTGCAGATTTTCCACGCTTGAGAACAGCAGTAGACTTGAGAATTTCACTGAGTAGTGGAAATAGCGGAATAAATACACCCGTGCTATTGATGAGTCTGATGAGTGACCTCACAAGGTAAAATCTCAGTGGAAAGAACTGCGCTGTTGGAATAAGTCTAATGGCCCCTAAAGTGACCTGGACCAGAGGATATATGAGTTGCTTTAAAGGCGGCTCTTTTTTCTCGGTAGCCAGCATCTCCGAGGTACAGTGCATAGACAGCACTCTGGACCAGAAATCCAGGGAGTGGCAATACTGCCAGTTGTATACCGTCTTGTAACCGTCTTTTGTAGGATGATTGACACTGTTCCGCAAGTGTATTGCTAGCTGTCTAATGTACTCAAATCCAATCTGGTAACTCAGAACCTGGTCCATCCCGAATAGCTCGGCAGCAGAGTTCTTTTGGAAATTGATCATAGGCATAGTGTGGATATTGGTCTGTCTGCAACCCTTTATGAAGCTGGAGTACGTGAACTTGAGCACATGTTCCAATATCGCCTTGGGATACTCTCTGCACGCGTTATTGAGAAACGCAAATGAGGCTATTTGAGTCTGAACCTCGACACTCGTGCTCCAGATAGTCACCACTGAGTGGAGCAGCTGTTTCAGAGTCTTTCTCAGCGAAATATAGAAAGGAAGAAGCTCTTGCACAGATTGAAGAATCAAAGAAGCTGTCTCTGTATTGGTGATATCGTTCAAAAGGGTGATCAGAGATCCGGCATGAGTCTGCAGAATCGACGAAATCTGGACTACCCTCTTATCATTTGATCTCAAAAATCTCACTCCCTGCGATGATACTTTGTAAGGAGCCAGCTGCTGGACCGCAGCGGGGAGTTTTGTTAGAATCAGCAACATCAACTTGTGGAACACTTTTTCTTCGGTGACAGAATACTTGTAGGACTCGCCAGAGTCGGTATTGACAGCAGACTTGAACGCAATTATGGCGTTTCTAATACCCTTCAGTAATGGAGACTTGGATGTCAGGTTGCTCTCCCAAGAATTCACTAACTCCATAGTCACCTCCCTACCCCTTTCCTGCTCTAGAGATTCTTCTGGTTCTTCTGGTTGATCTTCGGGTTCTTCCTCAGCCTCATCAGAATCACTCATGGCATCCAAGGGGTTGACAGGTTGAAAATCCAGGAGCTCCTCATCGTTGTCTTTCAGATATTTGTAGAACTCGGGATCGTCCTTCTCTAGATCCTTCAAAGCCTGTTCGTGGTTGTCCTCGTCTTCGGAGCTTGAATTGTTATCATCAGAAGAATTCTTGCTCTTTTTAGACGGTTTTTTACCCTTTGGTGCTTCAAATCCCGCCTCAAAGAACTCCTCTACATTCATGTCCTCAAATACCTCAGGTGTTTCATTGTTGGGCTCAACAGTTGAAGAGAGACCTGGTTTCTTCTTTTTATGTAGCTTATTGTATTGTTGAACCTTCTTTCGTTGCTCGATTGTCTTTTTCAGGTTTTTGGCCTGAAATTTTTTGGTAGCCTTTGAAGCCTTTGCCATTGTCTAGATATGAGAGACCTTGAACACCTTTGAACAGTACGCAAAGATGGTCCACGTTGCTGTTCCAAGACACCTTTTGTCTTGTTCACTTTTCTCTTAAAGCGATCTCAACTTTTCAAAATTTTTTCATATTTATTTACTGTTACGCCACGACCTTACGATAACTATTTTGGTCTGCATACACACAGGGAAACAAACAGTTTCAAGTAAAGGTTAACTGATATTCGAAAACAGGCGCTTACTGAGGAGGTTTGAAGTCCAAATAGGAAGCATATTGGTGACATATTACGTTACTCAATTGTTGTGGACTCTTCAGGTTTCCTTTTTGCCTTCATATTTCGCTCAAAAAGCCGTTTTGGACGCGTCTTTTCCCTCCTTCGATGAGCTCGCCATCAAAAAACATCGCGTCTCCTGCCTCCTCGCAAAGGACTGCCATCAACGAGCAACATGACTCCTCTTTGACTAGCGAGCAGGAACTACTTTACGGTGAAGTCAAGCCGGCTCCTGAAAAGCACCATTCTCCAGCGTCATTGCCGTCGTTGGATACAAAACTAGTGATTCCAAAGAAAAGACCTTCTTCTACCACCGCGATAGCATCAACACCTACAGGACGGAAAAGCGTTCACATGAAGCTCCAGTCTCCCTCTAAATCTCTTTCTTTCAAAAGTCCTGTTCTCAACAGAGTGCCTTCCATCACAGAGTCTCCGATCCCCGACCTTTCACCTAATTCCACTCTCTCATCGCCGACTCTGACTCCTTTGGATATGAAAAAGGTGACTTCCCCCTTGGTTCTGCGAAGCTTTTCTACCCCTCTGCCTAATATAAGGAAGATCACACCGATTCAGACCAAACTGAGCCGAGAAGCACAAAGGAGTTCAAGGGACTCTGGCTTAGATAGTGAAATATTGAAGTGTCAGAAGAAGCTGGAAAATCTCAAACGAGTCAAGAATTATAGGAACTCTAATGAAGAGGAGAAACTAGATAGACTAATTGAAAAGTGGCAGGATATAGGACAGCGAGCAGCCAACTACCTGTACAACGAAGCCAAGCTCAAGATAAATAAAATGGGGGGGATTGAAGAGTACCGCCAAAGACAGAAGAAGGCGAAACGTCGACGTCTGCAATTCGAATATGACGGCAACATGCTCTATAAAATTGAGGACTACATGAATAGTGAGGAATATGGCGCACTTGGCAGGGCCGAAAAACACGATATTCAGGAGAAAAAGAGAGAAATTGAGAAGACCAGTGAGAAAATCGAAAGCGGAGAGATCCAGCCGGACAATGAAGAGGAGATACAACAAGACTTTACCATGAAAGAGCTGTTTGAGCAGCTGCATTTCAATTATGAGCTTCTGTTTCCCGACTGAAATTCCCTAAAACACATCACTAAGCTTCAACCTTGGAGCGATATTCATGGATATCAGCTCCTGGAACAACAACTTGGCAGCGTATGGAATCGTCATTTTGACAATGCCTTCCTGGGTCTTACACGAAGGACACCACCCATTATATCCCATCAATCCGCAGGAATTGCAAACGTCCACATCAAATGCATCTGAACTGAGCATGAGCCGTTCCAATAGTAGCTGAGAAGCTCCGTACGCTATCACACAATCTCTCTCCATCTCTCCCAGTCTCAAACCTCCGTCTCGTGATCGCCCCTCAGTTGGTTGTCGAGTCAAAACAGCTCGAGGTCCTCTTGCTCTGGCATGCATCTTATCCATAACCATATGCTTCAGCTTCTGGTAATATATTGGACCAAAGAAAATATATGCCTGAAGCGCCTCTCCTGTAATACCACTGTACAGCATATCTTTTCCGCTATAATTAAACCCATGATCAACAAGAATCTTAGACATATCTTCAAGCTTAGATCCTCCGAAGCACGTTCCATACTGTAACGATCCATCCAGAACTCCTGCCTTTCCGGAGACTAGCTCCAGCATCTTTCCAACTGTCATACGTGAAGGGAATCCATGAGGATTCATGATAATATCAGGTGATATTCCTTGGTCATTGAATGGCATGTCTTCCTGTTGAACAATAATACCACAAACACCTTTCTGTCCATGTCTTGATGAAAACTTATCTCCAAGTTCAGGACGTCTGGTTTGTCGTAAAAGAACTTTGATCAGCGCCTGATCATTATCGCTGACAGATATCATCACCTGATCAATATAAGCGGGCTCGGGAGCTCTGTAATTCATAGGTGTTTCTCTATGTTGTTGCAAGTTGGCGGAAGGCTGGCCAACAACATTGTCGGATGTGTTCACAGGGACACATTTATTGATGTATGTCTGACCTCCTTGAATTCTCACTCCCACTTCTCCCAATCCATCTGGGCCAAGAGATTCGTGTTGGAAGATAGGCTCTCCCTCTTCATCTACTCTCAATCCAGCCAAAATATCCTTCGAGTGATTTGGATATCTTTTCAAAACAGTAGTGTTTTTCCGTAGCACTTGACATCTTCCGAAACCTCTGTCAATCGAAGCCTTGTTCAATACCAAGGCGTCCTCAATATCATACCCCGAATAGGACATAACAGCAACTGTTGCATTTTGGCCAGCAGGCAACTTATCATAGTCAATGAGCTCAATTGTCTTGGTTTTGACCATAGGCTGTTGAGGATAGCACATGAGATACAACAGTGTGTCAATTCTTCTGAATTGATTATACGCAATAGCCCCTATTGCTTGCTTACCCATGGCACATTGATATGTGTTTCTTGGAGATTGATTGTGATGAGGATATGGGATCAGACCAGCAACAGCACCTAGCACTGTAAAAGGCTCAATTTCAAGATGAGTGGTCGTTTTTGAGATATCCTTCTCATAAAGAGCAATGAGGGAGTCGTTCTCCTCATTGACATCCAAGTACTCCACCAAACCACTCAAAAGAAAATCGTCAAATGACCATTCGTTGGTCTTGAGCTTCAGCAGATGGCTTGCTTCTACTTTCGACTTACCGTTGTCCACAATGATCAGCGGTCTGCAAATACGGCCACCATCGGCAGCAATATGAACAGCCATATGGTGAATATTAGTGAATATAGACACGAAAACTGACACTTTGCCTGATCTTCTTAGACGTCTAAATCTCTGAACAAACTGCGTAGGAAATCTTGTAGTTCCAATCAGAGTACCATTGAGATAGACTCCAAAAGTACCATCTGTGTGAAGCGTTGCACTATCGGATATGGAGATATCTTCTGTACCAAGAACATAACAAAGTTTTCTTATCGGATCTTCTTCATCATCAGTGGTTATGTGGGTCATCAAAGCCAAGTTCTTAACCAATCCACAAGCCTCACCTTCTGGTGTATCAGAAGTACAAAGCATCCCAAATTGAGATGGCTGCAAAGCCCTAGGACCAGAAACTTTTCTCGACTTCTCAAATTGAGAAGATATTCTAGTCATCATCCCTAAAGCCGATATATATGATAACCGGCTTAAGACATCCGTAACTCCAGCCCTTTCCATCTTGAATCTTTTCAGTGACCAGTTTCCAGTCGAGATTGCTCTATTTAGTCCAGTGGTGATATTGTTAGAATGAATATTGATATGTAAAAGGGCATCAAACTCCGATGCCCTACTTGGTTTCTTGAGAATTTTATCGAGGTTTGCTTTGAAATCATTATTGAACTTTTTGAACAAATCCTCAAACAATAGTGACATCAACTGACCTGCAAGCTCGAGACGCTTGTTACCAACATAGTCTCTATCGTCCACAAGCTTAGGATTATGCACAGCCATGACCACTCTTCTGGTCATCATAGCAATATAGAGGGCTTTTTCACGGAACTCAAGTCCCTCGACATTTATATGAGCGATAATGGTCGTGGCAATAGCTTCAACTCCTTCCTGGATAATAGAAAGCTTGGGAGAGTTGAATCTTCTGATGGTTTTCACTTTTCTTCCAATGAACTCGAGTGACTCCTTCTGAGAGTATACTCCCAGTTTTGCAGCTTCCTCAAAGTTGATTGCAAACAGGTCTTGATATATAGCGTTATCACCACAAACAAGCTGCATAATTTCTAGATCGGATACAATTCCGGCAGCTTTTAGTACAATCACTATCGGTATCTCCTCACTGATGGAGTTATGCTTGAGGTAAATCTTATCGTTTTTGGTGACAACATATGTTTTCGATTTTCTTTCGTGTGTAGAAGAAGTAACTGATGCTTGGACAATGTTTTTTCTTTCATCTGCCTCCACAATGATTCTATTTTTACTGAGCTGCTCTTGCACCAAGATGACCTTTTCTGTCCCATTCACAATGAAGTATCCACCTGGGTCCAGAGGACACTCATTGAGAAACGCCATTTCAGATTCCGTCTTCCCACTCAAAATGCATTTATTGGATCTCAGCATTATAGGCATACGACCTATTTCCAAGTCTCTGTGGATTATGATTTTTCTCCCTCTAGTGTACTCGACATCAACATAGATCGGTGCACTGTAGGTGAGGTCTCTTAATCTGCATTCATGTGGTGGAAGAGCAACTTCTATCTTGGTAGACCGAGAGCTGCTTTTATGTCCAACACGGATATCAAGATACTTCAGATAAAATTCGGGATCAACATCACTAAGAACTTCCTCATTAGCAGCAATGATCTTTTTCAAATCAGTATCCACAAAGTAGTTGAATGAGTCCAGGTGCTGTTTCACCAATCCCTTTACTTTGAGAAACGCAGGAAGCAAATTCCACTTATCTTCAGCGGTGTTGATCGGATCTGTTAAAGCCTTTCCAGCATAGGTTGGAGACAAAAGATCATTGAAGGAGTCATAAGCCATTTCCTGGACAGGGAATTCGCTTTTTAACGGGTTTTTTCGCAGCCCATCAGTTCTATTGTGCTCATCGCTTTCCATTTCAAAAAGAAGTTGATTCGCTTCAGGTTATTCTGTGTCTTCTATAGCCCTCTTTGATGCCTTTATTACAGTCGCTCGCAGTGCTTATAAATTTTTTTTTTTTTTGCTTTGGCTTTTCTCTCCCCTTTTTTAGGGGGATTTTTATCGATTACGTAATCACATGAACCAACTCTTCTTACTTTATATGTAGATAGGAAAATTAACAAACTAAACTTTTAGTGATTTGCACAAAAACTCATTGCAGACGCTCTTATTAGCATACGTTTCCCGCAACATTCAGCTTCACCAGCCATGCCAGATGGCTCTCAAGGGGATGACTCGGGAATCTTCAAGTCAACTATCAATGAGTATCTTGATAACCTTCCAGAAACTGTGCATTTACAGCTTTACAAATCGCCAGAGACATGTCTAGCAATATTCAGGCTTTTACCGGCTCTTGCCAAGTTTTACATTATGACAATGCTCTTCCATGAGAATTCAGTGCCTTATTCAGACCTCAATAGGTGGGTGAAGGCTCCTGATGCTCTTGATAAGGAAAGTTCAACATCCGCTCGCCATAGAAACTTCAATAAGGCATATCAAATCAAATCCATCAAACGTCTCAAGGCTCTGAACCTGCTGAAGGATATCAAGAAGCAATTTCCACATCCTCAGACAGGTGAGATGACGACGATTCCGTTTGTAGAGCTGAACGCCACTTTTCGACAGAGCTTTAGAGATGCTCTTACCGGAATCAACAAGGAAGAGAAAGAAATCCTTGACTTGAAGGAAGAGGATGGTGTAGCGACTCAACAGGATTCGGAAAAGCATCTCTCTTCAATTTTTGATGACGATGAAGATGAGCAGGTGACAGTGGAATTTCTTGATAACTACTGCCTTTCCAAATGGGAGAATATCTTGCATTTCATGGTGGGATCTGAGATCAAACATCCACCTAACATTGGCGTGTTGACGCTGCTACGATATAGCGGTTTGATGGAGCTCCCGTCCGACAGAAAAAAACGAGAGGAAGCAGGACTGGATTATCAACCCAGTACTGAAAGACAGGCTACTACGGCGTCTGCTCAGACATTGCACAAACTACTGATAACAAGAAACGGGTTTCAGTTTCTTCTTCAAAATATCAACTCGCAGATATGGGCATTACTCCTACAGTATTTGAAGATGGCAGAAAAATTGATGATGAATCCTGTTGATGTGCTGAACTTCATCTTCATGCTTGGGTCTTTAGAGCTTGGGGTTGGATATCCGATGGAGACTCTTAGCGACACTCAGATAATAATGCTCGAGGACCTTGTTGATTATGGTCTCATCTACTATCCTCAATCAAATAGGTCGATCAAAAAGGAATTTTATCCCACAAGGCTGGCAACAACATTGACTTCAGAGCACTGCAACTTCATCACAGCATCTGCAGCCATTAACCAGGAGATCAGCAACGCCAAACAAAACACAGATTACGTTTCCAACCAAGGCTCCATTATATTGGAGACTAATTTTAAGATTTACTGCTACACTTCATCTCCTCTTCAGACGGCAATTCTCAATCTGTTTGTCCATTTGAAGGCCCGATTCTCCAACATGGTCACTGGTGTGCTTACGAAGGAATCTATCCGACACGCCTTGGTGAATGGAATTTCATCTGACCAGATAATAGGTTATTTAGAGAGTCATGCGCATCCGGGAATGATAAAGCAGGCTGAAGAACGGTCAGCTAAAAAAGCAGAGTTTGACAACTCTTTAGGGAACCCTCAGGCAGTTGCTGAACATCCTCTTGATATACTGCCTCCTACAGTAGTTGACCAGGTGAAATTATGGCAGCTTGAGCTGGATAGAATCCAGTCATTCAAGGGCTATTTATACAAAGATTTCTCTGGTGAATATGAGTTTGAAAGGTTGCTGAACTATGGAGAAGAAATCGGAGTCATAATTTGGAAAGACAGAGCAAGGCGTAAGTTCTTTGCAACCGCAGAGGGCAACAGCCAACTAATCGACTACGCCAACCGAATTGTCAGAAAGCCGGCGGACCCTAACGAAACTTAGCAACGCTAACTATTCGCATTTCTTTGTACATTATTTCTCGTCAGCGTCTTCCTCCACTTCGGTATCTGTGTCGATATCGGTCCAGTCGCTGTCATCCTTGTCACTATCATCTTCATCTTCATCATCTGAGCTATCAGAATCAATCTTTTTGACTGATTCTCCACGTAGTTGTGCAAAGGCCCCGGCTAACGAATCTTCCTCAGGATCCTCAATTTCATATAGATCCTTTTCTGCTCCTTCCGATGGTTTATCTTCCACCTCCATCACCACAGGAATATCCAGGTCAGATCCGAAGTATACCAGGTTTCTTATCATAAGTCTAAATTGAAACTTCCCTTCTTCTTTCGGCGTTGGTGATAAAAGCGGAAACTTGAAAGTTGAAACAACGGCTTCAGATTTCAAGAATTGTTCCTGAGTTAGATTCAAGTTACTCAAATCCGCGTTTGAGAGAAACTGGGGTGATTCTGCAAGCTTACCATCTCTTTGTATAAGCAGCATAGCAATCCACCCAGTGTTGTCCCTTAGATAGTCGGCGTCAGGGAAGTATGGAGGTAACGAAGATAGAGATATCTTTGGCTGGTCCTCAACAATTTTCAATGGATTTCTCAAGGTCTCCATTGTTTCTTTCTCTTTGAGTTGTGTTTGCAATACCTCCTTTGACAAACTGTCTAGTTTTGGAGTGGACTTATGCAAAGGGGATTTGATGAAAAACTTGAGACTTATATGTGAGTTGGAATTAGGTGGAACAAATGATTCTCCGGGTACCTTGAACTTGCATTCAATAGGCTCTATGAGTGGGATCTGCGATGCGATCTTCAAGATTTCATCAGTGTTAGGAGAGTTCAAGAAGCTAGCTGGTTTGACAGTTGGTGCCTTGAGAAGTTTACCCAGCGTATGTATTGGTTGGGAAGAGTCAAGGGTTTCACTTGACACTCCGGGAAGCTGGATGATCTGCTGGTATTTGTATGATTTGGCATCCGCCTCTATATTAACAGCCTGAATAATGCATCTGTGGGCATCCACCAGTTTGAGACACAGTTCTGTGTTTCTAAAGTTGGAAGCAATGTCGATATAACCCAGTATGATTTTAGGAGCAAGTGCCACCGCCTTTAGTTTAAGCTGTTCGTCTGTAGAACTCAGCTTTACTCTGTTGATATGAGCCATAAGTAGGATGTGGGTCTTTGCGGGGGCCAATGTCTTGTCAAGTAATCTGAATTCCTCGGCAAAGCTCACGTCTTCGACTACTGTTTCAATCCTGATCTGTTTAGCGGGGTTGAAGTTAACAAGGATTCTCAGGAAATGAGCAGCTGTGTCGACATGTAGACCCTGTTTGGTGAATGACTTGACTCCGTTCCACCAAGAGGCAACCACCAGAGGCAGAATAACGGCAATCAAAATGATGTAAGCCAGTACCAAAAAGGGAGAGGTGGGTCCGTCGACAAGAAACTTTGGAAGGGCTATGCCCTGCCTCACTTCACCGGGTCCATCAGGGTTGCCAAATTTGAGAAAATTGTCCTTGACTGTCTCGTCGGTGAGAGCCTGGTAAGCCTTGTTAATGATCACGTACTTGACATCGACCTCGTCAATCTCCTCCTGCGACATCGCGGAGGTGTCCACCTTGTCTGGGTGAAATTTCAGGGAGAGCTTTCTGAAGGCAGCTTTGATGATCTTCTCAGAGGCAGACTCATCGATCCCCAGGATTGCCCAGGGATCAAAGGTCACCTGACTCGCAGCAGGCTCTATTGAAAGAATGGTAGAGATCAGATATCCTGCTAGAATCCAGCCGATAAAAACGGCGATGCTCTTTCTGGAGCGGTAACTGCTCTTCGCTTTGGCCTTTTTGAACTTTTCCAGGTCGTTTTGGTTGTACGTCTTGATCCACTCGGGGACCTTGGGGCCCTGCTTGGAGCTCTCAGCAACGTTGATTGTGTTCAGCACCATTGAGATGGTAGCAGGCACCAGCGGAACGAGGACCCCGGTGAGCGCGAAGTAGGGCCACGTGGTCGAGTTCTCATCGTAGTCATACCTGGAGCGAGACATTGCGGTGATGTCCTGGCTCGGTGGTGCTGTGATGTAGTGGGTTACACTAGCTCTCTCTTTCTCTCTTGCTGGTTTGTAATATTTCTCTACGTGTCGGATAGTGAAAAAAAATCCAGTTGTGCGCGACCGCATGAATCGGCGCGTCGAAGGAGAAACGGTACACTTTCTTTCTTTCACTACAATATGCTTTATTACCTCTATATAGAGCAAAACAGCCGCAAAAGGAGGCACAGGTCTTACGAAGACTGAGCACCTGCAGTGTTGACATAGTCTATCTCGATGTTCTCAATTGCTGGATATCTGAATCTCTTCGAAAGTATGTTTCGGGACTCGAAAGGAACATTCGGAACGTTTGACGAGGATGAACCCTTCGAGATGGGAGACGGAACAGAACCGTCGGGTGAGCACGGATGGACTCCTGCGGCGACATTCTCTGTACATGAAACAAAGGTGTTAGTATATTCAGAAAGACGGGCGCGATGACGTCGTTTTTTGGTGCAGCAATACATACTTGCAATATGAGGGCCTCCAACAAACTTGATCAGCGGGACGTAGGCATGAGACGCCATTAGTTTCGTGGCTGCTCTCATGGTGTACTGGTGAGCGATTCTGGTAGTCTAACAAAACATAGAATCTTTGCACTCCTCAAAGTGACAAATACAAGCTATAATAAATACTGTAGTTTATATAATTTTGAATGAGTATACATTTTGGATGTCCGAGAAGTGCCCGATGGCGTGTGCGACACAACTGGGGGACCCGCCGGGAGAGCACTTTTTCTCCGGAGAAGTAGCGTCGATCGGGGCGACGTTTCTTGCTGGTTCAAGGCTTTTAGGGTTTTTTTTTTTTTTGGTTTGCCTCAATGGAGAAAGCCTTTGATATATGTAGAAAAGGTTTTGCCACTGAGAACAAAACTGGCGGAAACAGTAGCATGCAATTGAGAGTATAAAGGCCTCTAAATTGCCCTGTCTCTACCTCCTTATAGACCATGAACCACGACCCATTCCACTGGGGCAGACCGTCTAACGAGGTGTACGGTCCGTACGACCACCAGATCGCGAACGCTAGCAATGCTGCCAGAGAAACACAGCACAGCGAGTTCCCACGGATGAACACCCAGCAACCGATGATCACAGGTACGTCTGTGATTGCCGTGAAGTACAACGATGGAGTGGTTGTTGCAGCGGATAACTTGGGATCGTATGGCTCTCTGCTGAAGATTGACAACCTCGAGAGAATACTGAGGGTGGGACAGGATACCATAGTGGGGATTTCAGGAGATATCAGTGATCTACAGCAGATCCAGAGAATGCTCGAGAACCTCGAGATCGAAGACTCGTACGACATGGAGACCGAGAACCTGAAGGCGAACCATGTTCACGAGTACTTAACACGGGTGCTGTATGGGCGTAGATCCAAGATGGATCCCTTGTGGAACTCGTGCATTGTGGCTGGCTTCGACGACAAGGGAGAGGTATTTCTGAAGTATGTTGATCTACTGGGGGTTTCATTTGCGTCGCCCACACTTGCTACAGGGTTCGGAGCGCATCTGGCGATTCCTTTGTTGAGAGAGAAGGTGGATAAAGAGGCGGATGTGGCTGGGTTGGGCCGAGAGGATGCTGTGAAGCTTGTGAGAGAGTGTATGAAGGTGCTGTTTTACAGAGATGCGCGGTCTCTGGACAAGTACACGCTGTGTGTGATCAGCAAGAGCAGCAAGCAGATTGAGGTACTACCAGATCAGAAATGTAGCGATATGAAGTGGGATTTTGCCAAGGGTATCAGAGGATACGGGATCCCGCAGTTATAGGTAGCATGATAACAGTTTGTAACTAATTATACAAGGTAGCTGGTTCCTGGAAGACACATGGTGAAGTTCACCTGTAGATTAGTGCGTGCGCTGAGGCCGTTGAGTTGGTGCAGGACCGATTTTCGAGGGTCGCTTGCGTCCGAAGTTTCCTTGACATGAATTATGAGCACGTTGAGTTTTTCAAGGGGTTGTTCTTCCAGCTCCTGGTAAAAGAGCGCATCACGAGTATTTGGGTTATCCAGTTTTTGGTCAATGCATATTTTACGGAGCTGATGCAGCTCCGAGATCAGGTTGGACGGTGTCAGGTGGCCATAGAGTGGTTCATGTGGGGCTTTATCGACGGAGGAGCATTCGATCACGATGGTTTGGAGGTTTCCTGCGAGGATATCAGCAGCGACATGAGCCCAGATGTTTTTATTGAGATCGAGAGTGGAGGAGAGGTCGCTCTCCAGGTCCCCAAAGAAAAGCAGCTTGTTGCGGGACTGGGTATCTGAGATGAGAAACGCCGAGCTGATGTAGGCGGAAGAGGTATTAGTGATGGTCCCGTGGGAGACCTGGAACGTTTCTAGAAGGTAGTGGCTGTTCATCGGAACGGGGGGTGCTGTATGTGCGGTTTTGAGCTCGCAGAACTGGATGAGAGAGCCACATATCTGCGAAGACAGGTCTGGCCACATGTGGCCGTTGAAGGCGTCGTTTTGGAGGGAGGCGATGGTCTGAGGGAGTCCGAGCACGGTCTTTGGTGTGGAGAAGGAGGGTGAGTTGATCACGAGCCCAGCGATGTGGTCCATGTGAGGGTGTGTGATAAGATAGCACGAGATGCGCGAGAGCAGAGAGATGCCCAATTGCAGGTCTGTGAGGTGGTCGAAGCGGCGGAAAAAAGCGGTGTCGAAGGGGGCCTGTGTAGCGAGGTTGGAGGTGTTTGCATACTGGCTGGCGGGCATTGAGTCGGGGTAGAGGTCCAGCAGGGAGCTGGGGATGGTGTTCGAGAGCGATCTGCAGTCTGCTAGAATGTCAACAAGGGCGGAGAGGCCGGATCCTGCGTCGAGGGCCAGCAGGCAGTCCTGATTGCGCGAAAGTATGTCAGAGAATGAGATGTTGGCGGGCTTGAGAAGGAACGCGCATGTTTTGCCAGACAGAGGGCCTCCTGAGCAGCCTAGTACAGTGAACTCGAAGGTGTGCGGGGGCATTTATGGGTGTCGGGGGTGGGAGAGGGTAACTGGAGCAGCGGCCAGAGGTGTGCGTACGTGACTGAAATTTTGTTAGTGTGTGCATGCTGGGAGGGAGGCCAGCAGCAAGCACTGAGCAGGCAGTCAATATTGGGGATGTGCATAAACAAGAATTTGATGGGCAGGACTCATAAACGGTTAGACTTGCACGAGCGGCGCGTCGATCGTCTACCCAGAGAGAGAGCGGGGTCGTCATTAGCTGATAGATAGCAAACGCGCGAACGTCCGGCAGGATCCTCCACTGCATTCTCCGCTGGCTGTATGTGGTGCCGCCCTTGTTCTCGTCTTGCGCTCGCTGTGTGTGGACTGTGCTCTTTTGGGGTCTTGCCATATTGTGCTCTGTAGCTAGGAGAAAGTGTTTATGGATTTATGGCTGCACAGCCATTATGTGCCATAAACACGGATTTCAGTGAGAGGTTTTTTGATTGCGCAGATCTCTGCTCGATATGTGTGAGGCTGGGACGATCGACGCAGAGCAGAGAGCATGTGAGAGAGAGTTGGTGGGGGGGGGGAAGAGAGTGGAAGAGAAAAAAAAAGGGGAACTGGATGACAGCAACGCATATAAAAAAGCCACGTGGAGTGCGATTGAACAAGAGGTTGACAGTTTGCCTGACCATCTAACGAGAAAACGACAACCAAACAAAGAAACATGGTTTCCCAGGAGTTTACAGACAAGGTAAGTAGCAAGATGAGGGCAGGTTGGTTGAGAAAGACAAACTAACAGTCGGACAAAAGGCCAACGCGGTGCAAAATCTCGCGCAGAGACCCAATGACGACGAGCTACTGAAGCTTTACGGATTGTACAAGCAGGCTACTGTTGGAGACAACGGCACCAGCAAGCCTGGGGTGTTTGATTTCAAAGGCAAGTACAAATGGGAGGCGTGGAAAGAGCTTGAGGGGACGAGTCAGACTGACGCTGAGCAGCAGTACATTTCGTTTGCGACGGAGCTGATTTCCAAGTACAACAACAAATGATCTTATGAAGCTAGTTCTGCTTTAGTTTTCCAGCGTCCAATAGGAGCAGTAATCTGGTGGTGAAGTCCACGAGCATGAAGAGCGGCAGTAGAAATGTAGGTAGGTAGAGGGCAACGAGGTTGGCGGTCTGGGCAGGGGAGAGCCCGTGGGAGGAAGAGTCGAGGTATAAGTAGAAGATGCAGCACAGGGTGGTGAAGGCTGCGTTGAAGCCGTAGAGGGCCAAGAAGGGGTAGAGTCTAGGAGAATAGCGTTGGAAGCTGTTTCGGGCGTAGTCAGCGAGCACGACGAAGAAGAGGGGAAGCTGGAAGAGCAGTTCAAAGGCGACAAAGAACTGCAGCCACGGCTGCGGGGCGTGGAAGAGAAAATCGTGGTTCTGGGCGTAGTGGAAGGCGCCGAGGGTGCGCTGGACGGACAGCTGGAGCCTGTCGGGGATGACGATGGTGGCGTCCACGAGGACGGTTATTGGGACGTGAACGAGGAAGTACGCGAAGTAGAGCGAGTTGAGCATTGTCGAGGGCTAAGGCTAGTCTACCGCGGCGGGCCCGTGTGACACTGACCAAGGAGCTGCTACAGACAACACACCACACTGAGGAGTGTCGCTACAAGAAACGAACGGACGTGAAATTTTTCTTCAGCTAAACAGGGGCAGTGAAACCGTTCGAGGCAAACAGGTTCTGTCCCGTCATCCAGTGGCCGTCCTTGGCCAGGAACAGGATGATAGGAACAATGTCGCTGGTCTCGGTAAGACGGCCGTAGCCCGACATGGTCTTGAAGAACTCGACTCTTTGGTCGTTCTCCTGGCCGTACAGGAATGGAGTGTCCATAGGGCCTGGCGAGACACAGTTGAAAGAGATCTTCTTCTTGGTCTCCTTCGACAAGGCCTTCGACATCATGTGCACAGCAGACTTGGCTCCCTGGTACACTGAGTATCCGTCGGTGTAGGCAGCAAGCAGCGAGGTCGTGAGATGGATGACGGACCCGCCCTCAGAAACCTTGTTGGCTGACTCTCTGAGAAACAAAAACGCAGTTCTCGTGTTGATGTTGAACATCGTGTCGAACTCGGCAAGACTGATATCCGCCAGGTCCTTTCTGAGCACCTGTCCCACGTTGTTGATCGCAATGTCAACCTTTCCCAGCTTCGAGATCGTGGTGTCGAAAAGCCCCTTCGTCACGTCCTCCTTGCTCAGGTCTCCCTGGTAAACAACAGTTTTGGTGCCATAACTAGACGACAACTGCTTGGCAAACTCCTCAACCTTGGATCTCTCCTTGTCAGAGTGGAAGTGCAGCGTAATGTCTGCGCCCTCTTTGGCCAGAGCAGCAGCTGTCTCCTTTCCGAGGTTCTTGTTAGCACCCGTCACAATAGCAACCTTTCCTTTGAACGACATTTTTGGGCTCTTTTCTTCACGTTGTATGTAATTCTTTCTCAGAACACTAGTACATATTTCTTCTACATCCAAGGACTCTGCTCATCAACCAGGGGGGGATTCCACCCTCTTATATACACCTTCCAGTTGCTGCAGTTGCTTCTTCCTGCTTCCATCGCACTAAAATATCTCCGGTTCCCGCTCCCGCGTATATGAACCTTGTCAGGCCCCCCTTGCTTTGGCTGACTCCAGCCCAGGTGCCCGCAAAAAAAAAGGCTGCACAGCCTCAACCCGTGACGGAGATTAAAGTATTTTGAGGGTCGTGCGCTGACCGGTTCCTCCGGAAATAACTCTATCTGTTGAAAAGATGCTATTCCAAATTACACAACTTGCCCTGTTTTTTTTTTTATTTTTTTGCATTTTTGTTTTTTCATTGATTGTCACAGCCCTTCATCAAATGACGTATCGACGCTAAGCGACGCGTCGCGGCTGCAAAATGAAGCTCCCCCACAGACAGTGCTTGTTTCAGTACTAAGCAAAAAAATGGGATTCAAAAATATCATACAAAAACTATACTATAAAGAGAAAAAAGCGTTTGCCTCAGTCAACACACCTTGCTAGTGCCCAAATAAGGCCTCCTTCCGCTTGTTCACCGAGTCTAGACCGTGCAGCTTGATCAGCTCGTCGATCTTGCTCCCGTCCCTAAGCAACGTGTCATGTTCATCCGTCCAGAACCCGCTGTAGTTGGTCAGAATTAGCTCGTCATTCCGAATGTAATTCAGGATCGCATCCATGAAGATGTTTAGGTGGCCGCACGAGCAATCAAACCAGTAGTTTAGCCATCTCAGAGACAGCCCCACCTTCTCATTTAATACCTTGAAGAGATCGAACGACGTAGTCAAAGTCGACCCAAAAGACCCAAATATCTCCTCAATCTGCTTGCACGTAATCTCCACGTCGATCTCATTCTTGTTCTTCAGTGGCTCCAGCTCGTCCTTCTTCAACTCCTCAAACGAAATAATGTTGTCTGTGTCTACAGACCCAATTCCATCGAGCTTCGTCAGATCCTCGTTCAGAGCCTTGATCTCCTCCTCGTTGGCATCCTCAAACAGATTCGCCCCGGCAGCGGCAGAAACATCCTCCTCTCCCTTGGCCCCCTTGCCACCTCCACGTTTCAACCCTCCTCGTGACGTCTTGACAGAGAACCTAACCTCTTCATCATCCAACTTCTTCGTCGTGGTCGCTGCTGCTGTCTCCTCATTCCGCTTTCTCTCAACGGAAACTCTAGCAAGAGCCTCAATCCTCTCCAAACTAGGTAATCCTCCAGACAGGTCCGAGTGCTTCACCTCGCCGTGAGAGAGTGCACCTCTCTTGGCCTTCTTGCCTGTCTCTCCAGAAGCCCCGGATCTCGAGCTCAGATTCTTCATAGGCAACGGTTCCTCACCCTTCGAAACAGACTCCTCATAGTATTTGATATACTCAAGCAGACCATACTTGACCGCGAATTTCCGATATCTGTCTCTCCATGACATTGCACTGTGTCTAGGATACAGATTCACCAACTCTACAAACACCGACTCTGGAATACTGCTTCCGTCCAACTTCCGTTTTCTTGCGTAACGATCCATATTGTTTTTGAAGTCCACAACATGCTTACAAAGCTGGTAATCCTCCTCGGCAGTATACTGAGACTTGAGAAGACTTGGTAGCTCTTTAATCTTGGTTGGTTCCTTCGTCGACTCATCTAGGACCAGCTGGTTCGTGTTTGGATCAACCTGATAAACATAATCCAGTCGGTCTGCAAGTACCTTTCTGTATCTGAATCTGATAGAGTTCCCCGTATGACCGCTCAGCAGAGGGATCTGTGCAATTCGAGCAAAGAAGCTGTGCGTAGATCTCAAATTAGGATTGCGGCGAATCAGGTCCAAAATAGCTTCATCCTCGGCCGCTGTGAACTTTGACGATCGCTTCTTAGGAGTGAAATCTCCAGCATCTGGCGCAGGAAGCGCATCGATAGCTCCCTGTCCCACAGAAAGCGATAAATCCCCCGATGGTCCACCTTTAGCAAGTTCCCCGATGTTGATTGAAAAGTTCTGTGGAAGCTGAGGAGGCTTTTTGATTTTATACTCGTTGATGTCTGGCAGCGACTTGTCACGGTGTGCTTCATAGATATAGTTGAACGAATAGACGCTGGACTCGACGTCCACAGGAATATCGCTAGCAGATCTTGCAAGCAAAATGCTGTCATCCTTCAATACAGGAACAACCTCCCCGCCCAAGTCATCAATCATCCTCTCCACATCGTTTTTCAAAGAAGAGCTTCCAATCAAGTAGAACTTCTGGTTTAGTAACAGTCCTGAAGTTTCAGACGCATCGCTGGATTTGTTACCAACAAGATTCTCAATCAGAGAAGAATTCTCAAGTACGCCCTTGGGGTCCTTGGTCGAAACTCCAGCTTTTATGGCAGCGTTAGCTGTAGCCTCGGCTGCAGATTCTAAAGATAACCCAAGAATGTTGGAGTCTGCTGCACCTGCTCTGCTTCTAGAAGACATCCTCGAAATCTATACACCACCTCGATTGAAATGTTTCAAGTGGTGTTTTGATGTTTTGAAAAAGTAAACAACAGTAAAAATGCCTGTTAGGAACGAGCCAATTTTCTCGCAATTCGGTCCTCTCTGCGTATCCTCAAGTAACAAGTAGACCTCAGTGAAGTTTTGTCCTTTTAGAAGCTCTTTTGTTTTCAGAGGTACGCTTTTGTCTTTGAGATGCCCTTATTTTGATTGTATTCGCCTATGCTATTTTTTAAGAACATTACAAAAAACAGGTGGTGGAAGGTTTTTTGTCTTTGATTTTTTCATTTCGGAAAATAAATTGCATTCCACTTGTCAGGTGCAAGGGTGTAACTTCCGATAGCTAGCCGAAAGGAGTATCTTTAGTACGAGGAACCTCCTTTTGCAGAATCACCTCTCGAGAAAGTAACAATCTCAGATCATCACTCAGAGGAACTTTGGGTGTGTTTAGGAGTGCATTCGACCCAATTCCCTCATTTCTTCTGTCAATAAGAAGGATCATCTGTCTAAACTTTAAAAACAATAACTCGGCTCGTAAAAGCAGATCATCGAGGTCCAAAGTACCGCTCAAATCGTTCATAAACTTGAGTATCTGATCAAAGGCGTTCAGATTGTACCGTATGATATGAGAGTTCTTCTCGAGGATTGCCAAAGCAAAGAAAAGCACAAATTGAGAGGAACAGAAATTCGTCCACAACACCTCCCAGAGTCTCAAGGTATCCGAAAAGGCCAGCTCTCTCTTGAACCAAACTAAAAGCATCCGAAAGAAGAAAAACAGATTGTTCGCATCACATTTCTCCAGGTGTAGATACAGCTCCGGAATCATGAACTGGACAAGCTCGTTGAGCGCAGACATCTGCTGCTTCATTCCACTTAGATCCTTCAGAAAATTTCGCTCCATTGTTTCCATGAAACTAGCAAATGACCAGAAGGTCAAGGCCTCATTCTGTAACACCAGGTAAATAGGCGAGACTAAGTCGCTCATTCCTTGAACATAGCCGAGATTTCGGTTCAGCTCGTTGTAGCTGAACAAAATGTCACGTAGGACAATTAGATTTGCATTACCGAATGCATCGTTAGTATCATCTTCCCCCTCTTCTTCCTCCCCCTCGTTCCCATTGTCATCATCATCAGTGACTCCCTTGACCTTGGTAGTCTTATAAAAATCCAAGTCCCGGTCCGTACGTTTGACATCCTTATTGATGCGCACCATCTGATCCTTCCAAAACTCATCATCGCGCTGCCTCTCCACATCCAGCTTCCAACTCTGTTTGTACTGCTCATAGTTCTCTGTCAAGCTCTGGACGAGCTGATCTCTCTCTGATTTGGAGGTGTCCCAGGGAAAAACACCCAACAAAAAAAGCCAGGCCTCCTTTCTCACATTATCTTCAAGTCCACCATGAAATATTCTATCCTTCACTTCCTCCGACGTAACTTGTAGTCTTCCAGTGTAGTCAAAGAATGTGTTCCATTCGACCTCAGAAACCGGCTTCAATCTCCGAGCTCTGGCAATATCCTGCGGAGTTAGGTCGCCAAGTCCAGAGTGAACCAGCTCGCTGTAATACTCATTACCGATAATAAGCTTTCTGGACTTTTCGGCTTCCTGTTGAACCGCAAGAGCCCACTTCGCAAGATAGACATTTGCGCTGTCGAATTCATCGCCAATCAGCTTCACCTCGGGCTTAGCAAGTAAATTTCGCACAGGTTTGGGAAGCTTTTGATTGCCCAAGATCCCATCCACTTGTTTCTTCGCAAACTGGGTCACAGAGGCCAGACTGCTAAGAACTTTCCACTTGGCTGCGTTCAGTAACTGGTCCACCGTCTCAGTTACATTTTCAATAGAATCGGGAGGGTTATCAATGACATTGGGAATGAAGTTGATAGTGTCTTCTTTTGTGGGGTTCACTAAGATCATTCCACTCTCCAGAGATGACCTTTCCAGTACACAATAGTTCTTCAAACAGCTCAAAAAGCGATCTCCGCCCCAGTAAAGCGAGCCATGTCCATTCTCAGCAAAAGGTTCAAACATTTGACTCTTCAGCTTCTGTTCGCGTATAGTTCCGGGAGACTCCCCATCGTGGAAAAATAATGCAGGAACCTTTTCTAGCGAGTCCTTAGGATGCAACAATATGGAACCATCCCAAAGGGTGGACACCTTGGCTCTGACTTGAATGCTGAAAATGTTGGATATTGTGAGACCAAATGCAAAAGAACCCATCGAAGACAGCTGAGGTCTATCAATAAACCTCTTGATCTTAGGTAAATTGTCGGATGCTGGGGGCTTATTGAGACTTCCTGAAGATGATCCGTAGAAATCGAACTTCTCTCCGTCAAGACCGTACAAGTCAAAGTAGTCTAATGCCTCCCTATCCTCCCCCTTGACATCGGTTTCCGGAATGAATGCAACCATTATATCCGAATTGGAAGAGTCAACGAATGGCTTAACAATCACCAAATAGCCAGCAATGTTATCCTTTTTTGACGACGAAACATGGAGATAAACTTTGGATTTGGTGAAAAGAAGCTGTCCCTTTCCTGCTGGAAACGACATCTTGCACACTACTAAAGCAAGGAATCACAAAGTATCGTCCTTTGCAAAGAGGACCAGCTGTTTCTATATTGATACCTACCTCCCATCTTCAGATTAAAGATATCATGTACAGAAAAATAAAAATCATGCTTTATTATCTATATTACATCAGCCGCAAATAAAAACTGATGAGGCTAATGACGGGCACAGCCTCACTCGCAAATAATATACATTTAAACAGTAAGTAGCATTACTCAATGCTTTATTAGACGTTTATATGACCAAAAAGAACCAGGAAAACTGATCAGTGAGATCCCTACTTGAAGATACGTCAGAGTCCAGTACCAACTTATCAAATTGTTGCCTTTCGCTGTAGGACGCATGAGGCCCTGGTGTTTCCAAAGAATCGGCTTCAAAAGACGGAATCCACCAACTGTCACTTTGATTCCACATAATTTTCGATAGGTATAAATAATCATCGTATGCCGAGACAATAGCTCCCGAATCTGTTAACTTGTCCAGACTGTGTATGAGGTTGGTGATAGAGGCTTTGGTCTTGTTGATTATGCTGGAATGGAATAGCTTCCTCGGTATTTCGGAGTTATCCAGGTCTGCGGACTTGTTGCTGGTATGTTTTCGCATTTTATCTGCAATTAAGTTCCAGTCATGAGACTGGGAGCTTGCCAACGTCTCACTGATACGTTCGGTCACGAAGAAGGAGATCTGATCCACAATATGCCATTTGACGCCCATGGTTTTGAAGTAGAGAGTCGTGGCGTCGTTCATCAGCTTTCTCACAATTCTCCGGATGTTGGCATCCTGGTTCTTCAAGTGAAACATCAAGCCGATACATGAGTATGACAGGCAATAGCAAAGGTACACGAAGCAGTGATGCATATCCCTAGTGTTGAAAAGCCTCTCGCAAATCACACTCACCACAAATGAACTCTTCAAGGTAACTGCCCATGAGGGGAAGTATTTCTGATGACTTAACTCAAGCTTGGATGATCTGATGATGTTCACGTTGTGAAGTATTATCAACAGTGAGTAATAGTACAAGTTGAGTAAAAGGCACAATAACGAAGGCGGCGCGGCTCTGTCTATTTCAAACCGCAAGTGATACGGCAACTCTGAGAACCAAGTGCTTAGCAGAGTATCAATTGCCACCATAAGGTGGTCGTAATCGTGCCCTGAAACAGCGTGCTCACTGATTTCTGTATGAAGAGTCATCACTTTCTCCTGAACATGACACAGTTTTACCATGTTGAGAATATAAGAACATTGAATTGGTGATAAACCATGACTTCTAAGATCTTCTTCTGTCAAAGGATCTAGAGAGCATTCCACAAAACTGATCATTGACCTTTTGAATGTCATCATGCACAGTAACTTTTCATGTGCCGACATCAGCCACCAAATAACCTTGTACGTTCTCAGCTCATCGGAAGAAAGAGTATGCTTTTCCACATGAGGGTGCTGTTTATGAATTCCAAATGACTCAGCTTTGAGAAGAGCGACCCGCAGCCACTGTAGCACTGCAGCTGAGGATTTCTTGGAATCAGAATGCCATTCGAATGTCAGTAGAGATTGAATGGTGGAAATAGGATCGGACTCTATTCCAAATTCATAAAGAGTCCTGGCTTTTTTATAAATCCTCTGGGATATTTCTTGTTGTCTTCTCCGTTGCTCGTCTGTCCAGTGGTAGTCGTCTATATCTCTTGATCCAGCAAAAAGAATTGACTGCAGAAGCAGCAGAGACGGTGGCTTGGTTAGGTCTTTGTACTTTTCTAGAAAGTCTGCCTTGTTTATCAGGGGCAGCTGGTAGTTGATTTTTTCAAAAAATCGATCAATGTACTTCCAGCATATGTCTATTGGGGGAATTTTGAAGCAGCCTACATTAGTCAAATAATCAATATCGTTTTCATCCAGGCTGTAAGTTCTCGTGTGTCCCCTCATAACACTATTATGTATAAATCTGCCAATGGAGGGAAAAGATCTCAGTCTTTCTGTTAATGAGGTAAAGCTTTCTCGTGATCTGAATGTTGCGAAATTTGGCGTCAATACCTCGTCCATGCTGAGTTTCACAGTATCAATGTTGACTGAGAGGAGTTCCTCGATAGGGAATATGTCTGCAGAGTCACTAGTTTCTGTAGAGGTGTGGGGAATGGTAAGAGGTGAATGCGATAGGCTTTGAGAACGCTGAAGACGCTTTTTCTTTGTGTCGTACATCTTCTTCCTTTCAAATAAGCGACATATTTGGTGATTGAGCTGACAGTTTGTGCAAGGATTTATCAACGTATTCGGAGGTAACGTTTCGAGATTCACATTTCTGACAGATACATCACATCTGACTTTGCGGTCGTGGCAATGTTGACAGCTATATTTTGCTCGTCGCCCTTTGAGCTGAGGCCGCACATAATATGGCGAGTTTGGCTCGGTCTCAGTTGAACCAAAACCATTACCATGTGCGTTGTAAGCATAGTGTTGGGGATACGGATATGGAAAATAGACGGTATCTCCCAGTCTGGCTGTGTGAGGCCCCGGATTCACGTTAGCGAAGCTCTGAGGTGGGGGCTGAGGAGACTCGGAAGGTAACTGTGGCGGGCTAATATAACCAGGTGGGGGACGTCCTGGAAACATAAGAAGGAGCGAAACTGAACATGGGGGTAGTGCAAGTTCTCAGAGTAGCCCGAACAACGGCGCAGAGCTCAAAAAATGCTAAGAATCAACCCCCTCCCTCCCTTCTTCCCCGATCGATATCCTCGAATCTCTCGCAATCCGGTATATATAATCTTCCCTGAATTGTCCCAGCCCATGATCTGCATCCTCAGCAGACTTATGCAAGGCAGATTGAACCACTCAGGCCATGCACAGCAATAAACAATAAGATAGATGTTTGTCGTAATTGAGAAGCCCGATTCATGCATAACGACTAAAAGAGGGCGTGTCCTCACCAATTAGACCTCTTTTTGCAGAATCAGTGTAAGCGCATATCGGGCGTCCCTCGAAAGTTATTTCTTTTCTTGGGCACTATTTTGGCCGCTTATTTTTTTATCACGGTTATTTCTTTCGGCTCCTTAGATAGCAATGCATGACGCCTTCAAACGGTGTACTCACCAAGATCCCAATCAGCTCATGAAACGCTCTTATATGTACATCAAAACATTTGCACGTCAGCGTTTCATCCTGATGTATTCTTTCAAAATATCATGTGCAGGACTTTATTTATCTTTGCAGCTCCCCAGACAATACTAAGAAGAAATCCATCACCTCTTTTAGCATCGAGGAATTTTTTCTAGGTCAGATTGTTCTCGGAAAAACAGCGGTCTAACAAAAGCTGATTTTGCCGGCGTAGCCTGAATCCTCAGCCTGAACTCAATCGAGACAGTTGATGTATGATCTAATTTGTAATCTGCAGCCTGCTGCTTCTTGGTGGTGTGTTTCGTGCCTAATTACGCCCGCATAATGGCCAGCTTCGAACAATGCCACCGCCAAACAGGCGCCAGTATATTGCATAAGTCGCTGATCTTTGGCCCTCTCTTGCAGTGCTCTACTCACGCCGCACGGTCGCGGACTGGGCTTTGAACCACCTCTCGCCCGTTTCTGCACCGACGACAGCAGCTCCCACCCCACTTCCAGCCTCTAAATAAACAAGCCTGATGAGAGGAATTGCACATCTGTTGGTGGCGTCAGCTAACACTTTCTCCACTTTCTTCCTATAAGTAGGAAAGTTTCCCAAAAAAGATCCGCCGTAGCCAACCTGCACCACCTGTTGCTGATTCTGTAACATCTGGTCTGCTAGTAGCTTGTAGCATGCTATTATACCGCTAGCGAGTACAACAGCAGCTCGCGTGATCAGCAACCCAGCCAATATTTTGAGAATCTTACGATCGTGACCATCCACAGAAACTTTGTACTGCTGCTTCATTATTCGCGAGAAGTCAGCCATATTGCCCTCGGTCACAATACAAACGACTTCTCCTGTAACGCTGTAGGGAACATCAAATAGGCTGTTATGCAATTGATGTTCTACGAAAATCTCTCCTGCAGACATCAATGCAACAATTCCCCTTCGAAACAGTTCGCCGAGGTATCTACCGGAACAAATGTACTCTAGTGGCTGACGCAGTTCAGGCGCTATTGTCATAGAAAAAACGCTTTCTTGTTCAGGTTCAGTGCCTTGTATTCCATCGGCCAGGTTACCTAGGAAGGAACCAAAGAAAGAAAGCTCGGCGTTGACAATCTTCCCCCCTATTTGGAACGAGCAATTTAGTCCTGTTCCCAGCACCAATCCTAGAAAGCACCCGTACAGGTATTTTCCGCAAACAAAGACGCCCACAGCATCATTGACTATGCTAAGAATATGTGCTTCAATTCCATGTTCTAATAACGCATCTCGAAATATTGTTGGGATGTCTTGATTAGGCTCAAAGTTGGTGCCAAAACCTTTCCCTGTAACGCCAATTGTGCCGTTGTTTACAGCGGTCTGTTCAAAAGGAAAGCTCCAGACGATTGAAATGTCTATAGGTCTTCGCAAATCCAAGAAATCCTTAATGTAGTTAACCTTAGCTGCTAATCTTTTTATAAAGGACTCGTCGATGGTTTTGTGATCTTCTTCAATATCCCAACTCCTTTGGTGACTGACCTCAGCACCATTGTCAGGAAAAAGACGCACCAGATATGTTTTGAAAGAAGATCCTCCTACTTCCAGTACTAGTATGGTATCATCCAATTTATGAATAGCACTGACAGCTTTGGTAGGAAGCAAGGTTTGTGAAGATTTTCGATCATAAGCCTCTCTCAACTCATCATAAAACCCATGGGCATATTCAACTGCGGTATCCATATTGAAATGAACCTCGATGTGATCCCGAAGGCTATCCAGGTACAGACAATGGCTCTTTGCAGGAAAGATAAAGCCTTGCTCTTGCTGTTGATCATAGGCATTGGCATCACCATGACACATTTGCAGATCAGTGTCAACCCCCACCAATGCAGGCAGCCCTTTTCAAGTGGATGGAAAGACAAGGATCCTCGGTTTGAGTAGACCCTCCACCTTACAACAGAGCTCTTAGCTTTCCGTCTCCCTTCTGAGATAGTATATATCTTTGTTTTAGATGATGGGTCCGCGTCACCACACCTCACACCAGCTATCTGTTTTCTTGATTTTAGTTTGTTTGTATTTGAAGGTATCAGAAACTAGAAGGGGCCAACTAAGTCTCGTTAGGCCGTTTGAAGGAGTCATGGCCCTTGAGGAAGCTGGTGAAGCTCTCATGAGGGTTTTCAATGATCTCAATGAAAACCAGAAAAAAGCTGTCTCAGCTCCCAATGATTGCGTGTTGCAAGTTCTAGCCGGACCAGGAACTGGGAAGACTAAAGTTATCACTTCAAGAGTAGCTTATCTGCTAGTCCACCATCGTATCCCTGCAAACAATATCATAGTGACTACTTTCACCAAAAAGGCTGCAAATGAAATGACTTCGCGTTTGCGTCATTTGCTAGACGGATATTCCGATGTGGATGTTGACAAGCTTTTGATAGGGACATTCCACTCGATCTGTGTGCGAATCCTTAGAATCTATGGCAGTCTCATTCATCTGAACACTCAATTCAAGATTGCTGATGAAGGTGATGCAAAGCAGCTATTGAAGCGTGCTTTGGAGTCCAGCATAGGTAGGACAAGAGAGTCGGAAATAAAAAAATACAGGACATTCATCTCCGCCTGTAAATCGCGTGCCCAACTTCCTGGTAAGGTTCCTCTTGATAAACATAATCATGAGTTCCCACAATATCTTGATGTTTATCATCAATATCAAGATTTACTGAAGAAAAACAATCTGATCGATTTTGATGATTGCCTGTTATATACTTACGAGCTTCTGAAGGCACATCCTGAATGTCTGCGTAAGGTCAAACACGTCTTCGTTGACGAGTTTCAAGACACAAATATGGTACAGCTTCAACTAGTATATTTATTCGCCTCTAATGATAATGGATACCGGGATAACGTGACTCTTGTTGGAGACCCTGACCAGAGCATATATGGGTTCAGAAATGCGGAATCTGAAAATTTCTTCAGACTAGAAGACCACTATCGAAAGAAAGGCGCTAATCTATTGAAAATCTCTCTAGACGAAAACTACCGCTCTACTGCGAGTATTCTAAAGTTGGCAGAAGTACTGATGACCAAACAGTTTGGGAGGAGGGAATCAAAAAGCCTGTCGTCGCGTAAAGAGACCGATTATCCTTCCCAATTAACAACATATTCTACTAACAAGTGCGAAGCCGAAGATATAGCACAAAAAATCAAGACACTAGTGCAATCTAGAAAGCATGGCATTACCTCATATTCTGATGTTGCCATTCTTCTCCGGTCGGGTTATCTTTCAAGAATTATTGAGCAGGAGCTTATCAAGCAGAGCCTTCCATACAAAGTAGTGCATGGGAGATCATTCTGGGAACGTAAGGAGATTAAGGTCATCATAGATTATTTGAGAGTTTTTGCATCCGATTTTGACTGGTTGGGCTTCAGTCGTACCTTGGGCTTCCATATCAAGGGACTAGGTGATAAAACACTACAAACGATTGAAGAGCGATTTAATGGTTGGAACGAAGCTAGCGACAAAAACGTCTTTACATTCCTTTCTGATGTACCAAACTGGAACCATGGAGTTTCATCCAAGGTAACTCAAGGAGTGCTTCAATTTCTGAGCTTTGTGAGACTAGGTAGACAAATTCTTCTTGACGAGAAAGTGGATCTCGTCGATCGTCTGGCCGACATGTTTGAGTTTGTTATCAAGGAGACAGATTTAGTCTCTAAAATTCTTGTGAAAAAGAGTAACGTTATGGAAGACACAGAATCTGAGATCAGGGCTAGCTTGAATGAGCTGAAAAATCAGCTCGTGACTTTCAATATCAGAGAGGAAACCCTGCTGCTAAACTCTTATGATGAATTTGGGAGTGACTATCCTGAGATTGGTGAATCCACTGAAGCACCCTCATGCATGGAGCTTTTGTCACAATTTCTCGACTCCGTTTACTTGTATGAAGAAGCGATGGAGAGCTCTAAAGAGAGCTCAAGAATAGTCATCACTACAGTCCACGGTTCTAAAGGACTTGAGTGGCCCCTTGTGTTCATTCCATCTTTGTGTGATGGTATTTTCCCGTCGCAGTATGCAGTGAATGAAACCAATGAAGCAAAGAAACGACATGCTCTAGACGAAGAGAGACGATGCATGTATGTTGCCACCACAAGGGCCAAAGAGGCTCTTTACCTGAGTTCATTCCGAGAAACGGTTGGCTTTGATTTCGGAGAATCTCACAAATCTCTAAGTCGTTTCTTGAAAAATCTGCCTCCAGGTATGGTGAACATGAAAACCAAGGACTCTGATCAACTGCCAAGAGATATCTGGGGGTGGTCACAGCCTACAACATCCAGAGCATTCAGCTTGGCTAAGTCTGGTTTGAAGTCACACAAAGTCGTGGCAAAAAATCCTTCTGCAGGGTTTATCAGTTCAGCAGAGGTGTTGATAAATGAATCGCGGAAAAGAGTCAAACTGTCAGCCGAGCATCCCTTAACAAAGCCAGCAGCAATGCAAGGAAAGCCAAGAAAAAGGCTGGGAATGGGCAGACCTCTGAGACCGTTCACAGCTATCAAGAAATGAACAGGATGCAACTAAGAATATATTACACTATGATAGGGTATAGCAGTCTGGAAAGGTATCCTTTGATTCCATCTGAGAGCAACAGTTTATAGGCTGTCTCTCTTTTTTCAAGAAAGTCCATTTCCGAACTAACCTTACTTGAAAAGTCACTGAGCTCCTTCTGAAATCTCATGTCTGAAAGATCTTTCTGGACGTGCTTGAGTCGTTTCTTTACTAGAGCGCGGATCTTCCATTCCCTGATTGGAATGATAAACAATAGGCCCCCAAAAGCTAAGAATCCGGAGAAGATTTGAGCCTTGAGAAAGGGTCTCGCAAGCTTCGTGTCCCTAAGTTTGAGGGCAGAAACTTCACACATAATAGAAAAGCACCCGATGACAACGTTTTCGCAGCTCCAAGCCGAAGGAAATAACTCTGGGCTCACTGAATCTGCCAAAATTGGTTGGTTTAATGTATTGGCGACACCAAAAGTGAGTCCTGATACAACAGCATACGCGAAGACAACTGAAATGGTGAGTGAGTTTATCCACATGGCAAACACAAGTATAATAATGCATACAGTAAGGCAAATTGAGAGGTTGACTCTGCCTACGTGATCTGCTGTGAAACCAATGAGAGGCCTTCCGATTGCCTGACAGCCGTTGAATATGGCCGTCACGTGAGATCCCTGTTCAACAGATAAACCGATAAACGTGCAATATGCTGATAAGGAATAGAGGGCAACGATGTAACAGGATACAAGCAAGCTGAACCACATGGTGATAAAATATAGTTGCCAAAGCTTGAACACCTTTTTGTCAAACAATATGGCAACTCTTGTTCTTATTTGATGCCATGTTCTCAGCTTGGGTTTCTTTACTCTTTCTTTGAGGAGACAGATAATGATGACATGCGTGCAAGCGCAGATGATGGCTATCATTCTAATCGACCACCTGAAGCTCCCGGTATCTGTGATAAGCTTCTGAGAAGATAGCGAGAACACTACTCCTCCCACTCCGCTACCAGAAACAACGATTCCTGAAGAAAGCCCTCTTTTTCTATCGAACCAGTCGGTCAGTATAACAATTGCAGGGTTGAAAATAAGGGCGAACCCGATGCCAACTAATAGTCCCTCAGAGAGGTACACATGCCAAAGTTTTGTTGCAAAAGAGCATAAGAGATACCCTGTCAGCTGCAAACAGAGCCCAATCATCATTGTTTCTTTCATTCCTAAGATGGAAGAAACAATCTGGACAATAGGAGCGGCACCTTGTGCTATAAAAAGTACCAAACTTCCTATGACAGCATAGTCTATGGAAGATGCGTTGGGGAAGGTACTGTTGTTGAACCAGTATGAAAGAAAGATTCCATATGCACTGTTGGCACCCCACGTTGAAAGAAGGAGAAAGAATTCGGCGAAACATACAACCCAGGCGTATCCTTTATCCACAGGAGGCAGTTCCGGCTGATTTTCTTCTTCTTCTTCTTCCTCTTCTTCCTCCTCCTCCTTCCCCTCGTCTTCTACCCCTGCCTTCCGCTCGCCGTTCTCAGCCTCTCTATCCACTTGAGAGCGCTGAGTGGCTATTTTGATCGCATCGTCAAGACCTAGTTGATCAAGTTGTCGTCCTCGTCTTGTGCTCTGGCGCTCCAGCGTTTCACGAGCTGTTTGATAATTATCGTACCTGAGTTGTTCGACTATACTTTTGACATTAGCTGACGTGACTCTGGTTGCTGTGTTGATACGAGATGCTGACGATGCTATTGTGGAGGTCACAGAAGATAGTCTCGTCAGGTAATGACCTCCGGGTACTGCTTCTGATACAAGCTGGGCCACCGGTTGAACACCAGTCTCCGAACTGGCGATCGATGTGACCGAGTCTGTGTCTGAGTGATGCTCCTCCATACTTGATGCGATGTGAATGTCTCCTGGAGAGAAAGGAAGAGATCCTCACTGGAGAAGGCCTGTATTATTTACTGGAACGGGGTTTTTCCGTTACTCATCAATCCTGATGCGGTACTGCCGTTCGTGGATCGAACTGCGAGCTTCGTGTTGTTTGACCTTTCATGAGAAGAAGACTCGCTCTATCACCTCCCCGCTCATCCCCCCTCCCAACCATCTAATGACTCAGGAAGAGCTTTGTCCATATGCAGGAAAATCCGCTCATGCAGCACTGCCGTATTTTCCTGTTTGTGCAGGGATACTTTATCAATAGGAGAGAAACCTGCCTTGGACCCCAGACTCCGGGCTCCGGTACCGGCACTGGAAACGTCCTCGTTGAAGCTGTAACTTCTTCCTTCTCTCCTTCCGCTACTTGAACACTGCATTATCACAACTTCTCTGCTGCCACTGTACACCTATACTAACAACATTCAAAGCTGAATCGCTGTGCTTTTCAAAACTCAGCGACAATTGCAAATCGCTCTTTGGGGTAAGCTTAAAAATCACATTTTTCACCTGACTTTACGTGGGGTGAATATATCATCTTTCTCTTATTGTCGCAAAGGAAGAGACTGAGTACATGGCTGTAGCCTTCCAATATATGGAGATATGTATATGTGTGCATGTATCCGATTGACTGTCCCTCATTCAACGTAAGAATTGCATGTGTGTGTGTGCTTGCTTATCTAATGTACTACGTCAGCTGCACTGCCCAGGAAATGAAGATCAAAATTTCGAGGGACACACAGATCTGAAAATTTTATTTTATCTATTATAATGAGATCTTATTAGGCAGCATAGTAAGACTGAATAGAAGAAGTTCGTCAAACGCTAGCCCATAGACGCCTCAAAATGGCTACTCTAATCCCACAGCCCTCCAAGAAGCAGAAACGTGAAGCGCAGCTACCTAAAGAGGTTGATATAATTCCCAAGGACCTCCCGAATGTCCTGATAAAATTTGAAGCATCAGACACAGGAGAGAGTGTAGGAGGCTCTTTGCGAGTTCCTGGAGCAGTCAGCGAACAGCAACTGGAGCAGCTACTCAACCAACTACTGGGCACAAAGGATGATCCAGTGCCGTACACATTTTCTTTGCAGACATCAGAATCTGGGGCTGTTGATATCCGAGATAATCTGTATTCCTCGGTGCTCAAACCAGGCTTGAAGACTACAGAAGATTCGCTAACTCTGTTGTACACCCCGCGAGCTGTATTCAAGGTGAAGCCGGTCACTCGGGCCTCGGGTACGATATCAGGACACGGCGCGACAATCTTGGCCGTTCAGTTTGCGCCCAACACTAGCTCCAAAATGGTGACGGGAGCAGGAGATTTCACTGCTAGAGTTTGGGATTGTTACACACAAACCATCCAGCATACTTTGAGCGGCCATTCTAACTGGGTTCTGTGTGTCAGCTGGTCTCCTCAGGGAGACGTCCTTGCCACAGGCTCCATGGACAACACTGTGAGATTGTGGGACCCTGCCACCGGGAAAAGTCTGGGAAGTGCTCTCGCAGGACATACCAAATGGATCACATCTCTAGCGTGGGAGCCTTTACATCTAGTGGAACCGGGAAGCAAACCGAAACTGGTTTCTTCGTCCAAGGACGGCACGCTCAAGGTGTGGGACTCAACCACAAGAGCGTGCGTTATGACGATGTCTGGCCATATGTCGTCAGTTTCGTGTGTCAAGTGGGGAGGATCCAATCTCATATATTCAGGATCGCACGATAAAACGATAAAGGTATGGGATGGCAAAGAAGGCCGTTGTTTGCAGACTCTCAAGTCACACGCGCACTGGATCAACCATCTGGCTCTCTCAACAGACCACGCTATCCGCATGGGGGCGTTTGACCACACAGGCAAACCTGCGCAGTCCCAGGAAGAAGAGATTGCTAAAGCCAAGGCTAACTATGATAAGGTGGCCAAAGTTGGTGGAAAGTCGGTAGAACGGCTTGTGAGTGCCAGTGACGACTTCACTATGTTTCTCTGGGAACCAGCAACCTCCAACAAGCCACTCTGTCGGATGACGGGACACCAGAAACTGGTGAACCACGTCTCATTTTCGCCCGATGGACGACATATAACGTCATGTTCCTTTGACAACTCGATCAAACTGTGGGACGGAAGAACAGGCCAGTTCACGGCTACGTTTAGAGGCCATGTAGCACCGGTATACCAGTCTGCGTGGTCCTCTGATTGCCGACTGCTCGTAAGCTGCTCTAAAGACACAACCTTGAAAGTGTGGGACATCAAGACGCGGAAGCTTGTATCGGATCTGCCGGGCCACTCGGACGAGGTCTATGCTGTTGACTGGAGCCTGGACGGCCAGCGCGTGGCTAGTGGTGGCAAGGACAAGATGGTTCGTATCTGGACTCATTGAGAAGAGGCCGCGCAAAAAGCGCTGAGTCAGATCTTACGTCATGTGGGTTATATGTTTCTTTTTTTTTTTTGTCCCCCCACTATTATTCCCCCGTCCTAAAAAAATGCTAGTAATGATATCAGGACAATCAAGCTAGAGAAGAACACGGGTGAGCTGCCTAACAGCGATTGAGAAATGCCGGGCTCTTCGAAGCCGAGTGTGTCGGTGATTGTAGCAGCGCTTCTACCGCATTATGGGATTGGCCACAAAGGCCAGCTTCCCTGGTCTCTTAAGCACGAAATGAAGTATTTCCGCAGGATCACTTCCAAGACACGCGACCCACTCAAGCGCAACGTTGTGATAATGGGCCGCAAAACGTGGGAGTCGATTCCCGCGAAGTTCCGGCCCCTCTCATCGCGGCTCAATGTGGTACTTACCAGGGATGTGGCTTCTACCGAGGCTGCTCTCAAAGAGGAACTTGAGAATCATGCTAATCATCTAAGAGTATCAAGCTCGTTGCAAAGTGCTTTGAGAGATGTGGACTACGCCAGTGTAGAAGAGGTATATGTGATTGGCGGGGCAGAGCTGTACAACCAGATTCTGTCGGACGAGACGGAGTCGGTGGACCGGGTGCTGCTGACGGAGATCGAGAGCGAAGAGTCTCTGGAGATGGACGCGTTTGTCAGGATCGACCCACGCGTTTGGGAGAAGAGACCGGCCGCGGCTCTGGAGCGGTATCTCAGCAGCAAGGGCCTGGGCGACGAGTTCCACGTGGCTGATAACACACAGAAGGAGTACACGTTCCGCTTCACGCTGTGGGAGAAGCGCGCGCCACGTGACGAGCCGCAGGTGGGCTGCACGTGACTGCTGCCAGGGTTGTGTGACGCTACTCCGTGCACCGTTTTGTGAGAGTTGGAAAAAAAAAAAAAAAAAAAATTTTGAGTAATAGCTAAAGGATAGTAGAAGAAAGTGTTTGTAACTACGAGGACTGTTGTAACCACAGACGAACAGTTGCAGCTACCAGGAAACAATATAAGAAAAATGGCTGAATCACACAGACGTAAGTGTTTGCAAGGAGCGGTGGACTCCGCGTCGCCGTCCAATCCCCACGCTGGCCCGTTTACTAACATCTTCCACAGTCTACGTCAAGGGAAAGCACATCTCCTACCAGAGATCCAAGAACGTGACCAACCCAAACACGTCGCTCATCAAGATTGAAGGAGTAGCCAACTCCAGTGACGCCAAGTTCTACCTTGGAAAGAGAATCGCTTACGTCTACAGAGCTTCTAAGGAGGTGAGAGGAACCAAAATCAGATGTCTCTGGGGTAAGGTCACCAGAACCCACGGAAACGGTGGTCTCGTAAGAGCACAGTTCAAGTCAAATCTCCCAGCCAAGACCTTTGGAGCGTCTGTGAGAATCATGCTGTACCCATCCAACATCTAAGTTAGTTTGAGTATGTGAAGAATAGGTAATAAATTTCCCAAGAGGGCTTTTGAAGAGCTTTTCCGCTGGCTGCACAGCACATGTTCTGCTCTGTAGCAATGGCGTGGCATGGGATGCTGACCAAGCTGTCCAGCAGCCCGTGCCGAAACTAGTAAAGTAGCACGCTGCTAGGTCGGCCCACGTAGAACACCTGTACACCGCGAAGAGGAAGAGGAAGACGGAAAAACCCGCTGCCGCACGACCGTTTTTTTTTCCCCCCTCCAGCAAACCAACCACATCTAAACATTTCTATTTGCTGATAGAAAAACCACCCTCCGTAGCACAGCACGCCAGTCTTTTACTCGCCAGCCATTCCGGTACTACAGCACTCACTATGATTCCGTGGGAAGGACTGATCCCGTACGGGCTTATGCTGACAGTAAGTGAAACGCCGCAGCGCGCGGACCCGCCCCGATCCCCCGTTCCAGCATGTACTAACAAACACCACCATCATCGTGCAACACCGCAGAGCGCTGGGCTGCCCACACCCCGGCCTCTGTTGCTCGTTGATGACATTCTCATACAGTTTATCGCCCTAGCAGGAGGAGGCATGAACGCCATTACTGTCTCGTCGCTGACCCGTAACGCTCAGGGCCCCAACCAGGAGTCTCACCACGGAGTCGCAGCCAAGGACAAGGATTACGTAAAGCCCCGCATAAACACGGACCAGTGGGACAAGCATCTGGCTGTGCGGGATCTCAGACTGACCGGCTCGTTCAGAGGTCAGGCTGCCGAACCCGAGGCCCACGAATCGTTTGAAACCAACTCTGTGGCTTTCGCTAGTAACACCAACAAACCCTGGGTTCTCAGAAAGCATATCATCATGAAAAACTCTCCTTCCAGATGGTTCAAGAAGTACAACCCAGAAAGAGACGTCCAATGGGAGGGAATCAAGGAGGACTTCCTGAAAGGAATGAGCAAATAGTGCCGTCTTCCCTCCTCTATACATTATTTATATTTATCTAGTCGATATTACTACCATACTCAGGAGAATCTCGCTGTTAAAGCGAATGTACACAATCACAAAAACACTGTTAATTATAAGCTGGAAAGGGTTACCATCCAATGACGTGAGAATTGAAATTTGTTTGCTGGAGTCAGATCCGTATACTTCTTCTCTTGAAGAAGTCCATCACTCTCTTCGCAGCTGAAGCCTCGCGGTCTCTTTCCTTGAGCTTGGGCTGTGGACCCATAGACATACGTTTCGAGGCCCCAGAGTTGCTTTGGGACGCCTTGTTGGTGTCTGTAGCCAGTTGTAGGACGCTTTCGCTCTTGTTGAGAGGCTCTAACGCTCTTCTGGAAGGTTGCGAGCTCCCACCGTTCGGGGAAGACGTATTGTGTGAGTAGAAACTCAGCATGCTGAATCTCCGGAACTTGGTCGACGCGCTAGTTGGAATCGACTGCGACTTGTCGGCAGCTCGATTCTCCTTTTCGGATGTTCTCGTACGTGTTCTCACTACCTGCGACTTTGACGGCTGGCTCGTCTGCTGCTGCTGTTGTTGCTGCTGTTGCGGCGGCTGCTCTTCTGGAAGCTCTGACTTCTTCGGTAGTGACTCGCTCGTATCGCGATGAGCCACCTCTTCATGCTCCTCCGCAAGCTGCTCAGTAGGAATGGATCCTTCTGCAACACCACTATTCATGTTCTCAGCAACAGGAGAGCTTGGAGAAGTCAAAGACGACGTCGAAAAGATGTCCATTGCATTCGAAAGCGAATCAAGCGCAGCCGATTTGCGTTTCTCCGATTTAGACATGTCGGGCTCTTGCGGCGACTTGGTACTCTCCACTTCTTGTGACAGGCTCGTCAAGACCCCGTTCGCAATACTCAGATCAACAATAGGCTCAGTGCCCTTCGGCTGACACCAGGAATTCCGCTGCTCCTTGATAGGAGAAGAGCTCAGAGAGTCAGAAACCTTTTTGCTGGATGTCTGTTTCTTTAATTTGATCTCTGCCAAAGAAATAGGCATCAAAAACGACATATCTGGAGATGGGAACTGGAAATTGGAAGACGCGGATGCTGGATGATACGATGTGGGACGAGGTTTGCTGGACCGAGATGGAAGTTTTGATACCACCGAGTTTGCAGTCGTCGTTGGAGTGGGAGATACGGCATGCTGCGATCCTGACCCCGACCCAATAGACTTTGAGATAGGAGGAAGTAACGGAGGAAGCATACCTTGGTTAGTACCTCTTTCTGGGCTCTCCACGATAGTCTCAAATCCAACTGCTGCACCTGTAAATGACGTCACGCTTCCACTTCTAGAATGCCGAGATATCTCAGGAACATGGACTGCTGAGGATCTTGGTGTGGTAGACTTCGACAACGTGTCAACTGAAATACTGTTACGGCGAGAAACCTCGTAGTTATCTGCCTCCACCACAGCTTGTAGGACAAGACTAGCCGACGATCCACTTCTCGTGTGCCCACCTTTATAAAACTCTGAAGAGCTTTGAGCAGGTTTGGTAACAGAAGATGACTTGACAAGGTCCTTGATCGAAGAACTAGAAGACGAGGCCGATGATGGGATAGCAACAGTATGGGAAGTTTGCGGAGCAGCAGGATGCGAATATAATATTGGAGACATATTGTGACTGCTGTAAGATCTGCTGCTATGTGGTCTGCTATGATTCAGCATTAGAGAGTCTGAAGTTGGCGTTTCCATTAGGGAGAGTCGGCGGTTGATTCTGTCCGATTGTGGCATTGCTCGTCTTGTGGTCTTGTAGTTATTATCCCATTCAGTAGGTGTCACAGACAGGAATGGCGCGTGCGGCATCAACCACGAGTGGTTGCGCACCTGTTTCAAATCAATTCGTTTCTTTGGATCAGCAACAATAATCTTTCGCAAAAGATCTCTTGGTGATGGCTGAATGTATTCGGGAAAGGTCAATGGGGTATGGGTGATATAATGATACAACCTAGCAATGTTGTCACCATCCGGATTCTGTGGATCGTCATCAAATGGCAGGTACCCTGCCAACATGGCATAAAGTATCACTCCACAAGACCACACATCCACCTTCCTACCTTCGTAAGGATCGCTACTCACAACTAGTTCTGGGGCAGCATAGCATGGAGATCCACAGCTAGTTTTCATATAGTCCCCACCATGGAAAGTGTTCACAAATCCGAAATCCGTTATAATGACATTTTTGTGCTTGTCCAGCAACAGGTTCTCCAGCTTGAGATCCCTGTGCACTATTCCTTTGGAGTGCATATAATCAACACCTGAAACGAGTTGCGCAAATAATCTGCAAGCTGTGGACTCCTTGAGGTACCTATGCTCTAGAATATAGTCAAATAGTTCACCACCAGAGGCATACTCGAGTACTATGCCTATGTACTTGTCATTCTGGAGTACTTCTTCGAGTCTCACTATGTTTGGATGGGCGAGTTTTTTCAATGCGTTGATCTCTCGGTGTATTTTATTCTCCTTTTCGGAGCCTCGTGGTATTGAATCTCTTCTGATTAATTTAATGGCTGCCTGTGATGGCTGCTTGCCATCTTTTCTCCATCCGAGCTTCACTTTACCAAACTCTCCTTCTCCCAAAGTTGATCCTAAAACATAAGCTCCAAATCGAATCTCTTTAGCCACTCTCTTCTTTAGCGCAGAGTTGGCTCCTGAGCTGAGTCTTGAAGACGTCCTTGAGGGAGGAGCTGAAGACATATCCAACACTGTTGATAATGTACGGTGCGGAAAGACAAATGAAAGTAAAAGCTGCAAGCTAATCGATGAGAAATAGGAAATCGGATCTGAGTTATAGTTTGAGTTCCCAGCTGTGTGACTTGTCGTAACAACTAGTTAGAATGTATCTCAAGGGGGACAACAAAACACAAAAAGCGAAAAATAACAAACAATGTACCTGGTCCCTTGTAAACTAAAGCTAAGTCTGGCAGATGCAAGAAAAGGAGGTTCAGTGAGAAAGAGGGGAGGGGGGTAGGTCTTTATTTTTGATCAATTCAAGGAATGAATGTAAAACAGTTGGTATGATCAAAGATGTAAATTGTCCAGATAGATTGGTCGTTTAGTCGATAGCGTTCTGACTGTGACTGGCTAGACAATCAGAATAACAAAGAGTCACTTTTTGTTTGTGTGTATTGCAGATTAGCAGACAGAGATATTGAATTCGAGGGGAGAATGTTATAACCAGCAAACTGTTAGCGCTTATTGCTGAGATGCTTCACAGCCTCTAATGGGTCCTCGATGACACTTCTTGGAGTCCTTTCTCTCGCCTGCTTGTCTGTACAGAACAAAGCAGCACTAGGAACTCCCAGATTTTTATCAGCTTTTATCAGCTACTTCCTAGTCTTTCCCTCTCTGTTTACATTACTCAGACGCCAAAAATTCTTTCAGGAACCAAGAATCCCTGTGAACGTGGGACGTCGTATTGATTCTTTTCCCAATTGGGTAATATTTATTTCTTTCCGAAAATGGGTAAGACATATATGGCGTCGATCGGCTCTCTCAGTCTAATGATTTTATTCTTTTCGAGTCGAACACTTCAACGTTGTCGTTGCACGGGTGTTCTTTGAAACTGACTGGAAACTCAATTTATCCCAATTAGGCAACTTTCATTTCTCCAAGCTGACGCGTCTCATAAAGCTAACAAAAAAAAAAGTCCCCCCTTAAATCTCACAGTTATCCTTTCTCTATGCCATGTTCAACACAATAAATCACAAAGAGTGCTGAGCTGTAGGTTTTTGCTTCTTCGCTTGAGGTGCTAACAACAACAGCAATGGACGGATTTGCCGAGGCTGCCGACGCTGTCTACAGCGAGCGGGTCCGTGTCTTCCAGGAGTTTCTGGACTCCACCCACAATACTACTGATTACAAAGATGCAATAAAGATGATGCTTCAACGAGGCGAACGGCGTTTGGCCGTCTCTGTTGATGACCTCAGAAGTTTTAATGTTGAGTACGTAGTTGGTATCTTTGACCATCCGGCTGACTTCCTGCCTGCAGCAGAGTCAGCTCTCAAGGATGCCGTAATGGCTATTTATTCCCCATACGAGTATCCTCATTTGGATTACACATCCGAAACAGACTTCTACCTGGCATTCAGAGGGGCCTTCGGAGCTAATCAACTGACTCCACGGTCGATCGACTCTTCGTATTTGTCTAAGATGCTCTCCATCGAAGGAGTTGTTACAAGAGCGTCCCTGGTCAGGCCTAAGATTATCAAATCTGTTCATTACTGTGACGCAACAGGAAGGTTTCATTCACGTGAATACCGTGATCAGACAACCAGTTTCAACCCTATCACCACCTCAGCCAACTATCCGACCGAGGACCCAGAAGGGAACAAGCTGACCACAGAATATGGTTTTTCCAAATACAGAGATCATCAAACCGTGACGATTCAGGAACTCCCTGAACAGGCACCAGCAGGTCAGCTTCCACGGTCCATTGATGTGATTCTTGATGATGATCTTGTAGACAAGGTTAAGCCAGGTGATAGAGTCCAAATCATAGGGGTGTTCCGATCACTCGGAGGAGGTCAGAACAATACATCATCTTTCAGAGTTGTGCTGATTGCAAATTCTGTGTATCCCCTGCACGCAAGATCTTCCTCTGTCAAGGCGGTCGAAAAGATTAGTGATTTTGATATCAGGGATATCAATAAGCTTTCAAAAAAGAAGGATATCTTCAATATCTTAGCACAATCTCTTGCACCCTCTATTTACGGTCACGAGCATATAAAACAGGCAGTTCTGCTCATGCTTCTGGGAGGTGTTGAGAAGAACTTGAATAATGGGGCCCATTTGAGAGGTGACATCAACCTGCTCATTGTTGGAGATCCATCTACTGCAAAGTCTCAAATTTTAAGATTTGTGTTGAATACAGCATCTTTAGCCATTGCCACTACTGGAAGGGGATCTTCTGGAGTTGGTTTAACTGCAGCTGTAACCACTGATAAGGAGACTGGTGAACGTAGATTGGAGGCCGGTGCCATGGTTTTGGCCGACAGAGGAGTGGTGTGTATCGATGAGTTCGATAAGATGAGTGACGTTGATCGTGTAGCAATTCACGAAGTTATGGAGCAGCAGACTATCACCATTTCCAAAGCGGGTATACATACTTCTTTGAATGCCAGATGTTCGGTCATAGCTGCGGCCAATCCGATCTACGGTCAATACGATACGTTCAAATCGCCTCAGCAAAACATTGCACTTCCTGATTCGTTACTTTCGCGTTTTGATTTGCTGTTTGTGGTAACAGATGACATATCTGACGAGAGAGACAGACAGATCAGTGAACATGTTTTGAGAATGCACAGGTTTGTCCCTCATGGGTATGCACCAGGTGAGCCTATTAGAGAAAGACTCAATATGACGTTAGCAATTGGAGACTTGCCTATAGATGGATCTGAGGAAGACGATAGTACGGAAATATTTGAAAAGTTCAATCCTCTGCTTCACGCGGGAGCTGCAGAGTCCGCCAGAATGAGTGAGTCGCATTCCAAAAGGAACAAGAAGCCCGAGATCATTGCGATACCATTTCTCAAGAAATACATCCAATATGCCAAGCAGAGGGTGAAGCCTGTGCTCACACAGAACGCTACCAATATGATTGTTGATCTCTACACAGAATTGAGAAACGATGACAACACCAAACACTCGAGAACTTCACCTATCACTGCCAGAACTTTGGAGACTTTGATTCGTCTCTCTACTGCCCACGCCAAAGTGAGACTTTCGCAAACTATCGACGTTAAGGATGTGAAAGTTGCTGAAGGGCTTCTCAGGTTCTCACTATTCAAGGAGAAAATGACTAAAAAGAAGAGCAAGCCTGATAAGAAGCGCAGAAAGGTGGATGATGAGGCTTCTGAGACGGAGTTGAGCCAGGATGAGACCGACGATGATGCTATGTCCGAGGAGGAAATTGTTGGTAATAGAATGGTTACTAGAAGACAACGGGCTCTACAATATAGCCAAGATATTCACCAGGATGCAAACATTGACGAGCTCAGTGCTGGAATAGAAAGCCAGACTCTATCAGAGGGAGCGGGTGAGTCTATTTTACAAAGCAGGGCGACACCACAACAGAACACAGGTCTCCAGACAGGACAGCTTGCCGCTGGAAGATATGAGCTCTTTAAAAAGACTGTGGCTTCAATATTCATGCAACTGGAAGAAACCACAGACTTCAAGAGAGAAACTCTTGTGGAACTAGTCAATAAGGAGATTGCGCAGGAAGATCACTTTACAATTGATGAGGCCATGCTCGCTTTCGCTAAAATGGAGTTAGAGAACATAATCATGAGCTCTGATGGTAGTATCTGGAGGATTTAGGGCGTGTAAGGTTGTGCTATTTTTGTATATTACATATAAAGTTGAGCTGGTTAAGATTGATTTTATTTCCCCACAAAAAAGGCAAGGCAAAGATTACATATATATGCGAGTACTGAAATTTTATTTTCAGTCCTGTAGATTGAAAAAAAATAAAAAGATATTATTTGTAATACGAACTGTCCTTACAATTAGAACAGCTCAAGTTTGTATCCCAACCAGCTGCTGGAGATCGACCGGATATGTGTACAGAAACCGGAAAGAAGCCCTTATCTTCACCTGTTCCGGAAAAGCACGCTGCGTATCCGGTTCCTAGCGGAAAACCGGTATTCGGAGCTGACGGACGACGGATAATCTACAACGAAGACGGAACACCGTAAGTATATAAGAACGGGATTTGCTGGAGTATTTTACTGACTAAGGAACTCAGATGCCGTTCTTGCAACAGTTTGCGAGACTTCAGAATGGCAAAACTAGGAGGGGCTGCCATATCTGGGAAGAGCGCCACTGTTTTGGCTGGATCTTCAACTTCAGTAGCTTCAGTCACCCCAGCAGCATCAAAACCTCCCACGGACTGTCCTCCAGATGTCGAGGAGCTGGGAAGAGCATCTTGGACGTTCTTGCACTCGGTGGCCGCAACCTATCCCCAAAATCCTACGGAGTCTCAACAGTCGGATCTCAAATCGTTCGTTTCCATCTTTTCCAGAATATACCCTTGCTGGTTTTGTGCGAAGGACTTCCAGTCTTACATCAAGAAAGAGGAGCCAAAGGTTAAAACACAGGAAGAATTTGGCCGGTGGTTATGTGATGCCCACAATGAGGTTAATATAAAGCTCGGAAAGCCCAAATTTGATTGCAACTTGTGGAAACAGAGATGGAAAGACGGATGGGACGATGGCAGATGCGATTAGTGGCCTGCAGTTTTAGATATTTGTACATACACCGCGGACAGTTCTGCTCACCTATATAGTGCCAAATTGAGAGGAACAGAGCTGCCTCTCCCACTAGGATATAGCTTGACTTTCCCCTCAAATCTTCTTGGCTTGGGAATTTCATGAGCGTTCATAAACTTGTATTTGGAGTCATTGATCTCTATCTTTGCCTCAGTGCCATTACTTGTCGATGAAGAAGTAAATCCAGATATCGTGTATGCCGATGCATCGATCTTTCTCAAGTTAGATCCTATGTTTTGCTGTGTATTAATCTTCGCATCATCAGGTTTTTTGGTGGGAAGAGCTCCCATACCAAATAGTCTATGCTTGGGTTGATGTTGATGGGAACTCAGTCTGTCAGCAGGTGTTTCTTCATAGAGACCATCAGGAATCTCTGAATACGCCGAACTTCCCGCGGGAGGTGGTGGAGGAGGAGGAGCTTTTTTGGATACCGCCGAGGGAACTGAAGGAGCGGCCATTGCAGGGATCGATGGAGGAGGAGGAGGAGGAGCCGAAGGAAAACCAGACTGATATCCGTTGCTATCTGTTGCATTGAGTGCTTGCGGAGTATTCATCAGTGAAGACGGAGGCTGAGGTTTTTCTGGAATGAGCCTTTCAGAGATCCTACCTTGAGAAGGAGGTGATGCTACAGGAGGCTGTGGGGGTGATTTTGAAGGCGTATTCGTGAACTCAGCTTTTTCGGGCTGGTAGCTTTGTCGCCTTTTGTTGATTTGCTCTAAGAATGGCAACCCTGCAGGAATTTGTGAAGCAACTGGGGGTTCCGGGATGCTTGGCTTTGACTGCTTCTTTGAATCAGATATTTCCGGGATCGGAGGGGCAGAAGGAGGTTGAGGAGGTGCTGATGGGATAATCAATTTTTGATCCTTTGTCGAAATGGGAAGTGTAGGGGCATTTGATGGTGGTAATGGCGGGGGAGCGCTTACCGGGATAGATGGAGCAGTGCTGCTGGGCATTGGAGGGGCAGCAGGAGCAGAAGGAGCATTCAGACTGGGTATTAAAGTAGCTGACGGAATAGAACGAGATGGCTGTACTGTTCCAGATAACGTGCTTTTGGGAGTTGGAGCCGGTTTTTTCACTGTAGGGTGCTTTGAGGCTGTGACCGCTTGCTTGATAACTGTATCATCCACCACGTGTGAATCGTCTCTCCTTTGGTTGATCTCCGCCAGAAATGGAAGAGCTCCTCCTGCACTAGGAGGGGAAGCTTTCGATGACGCAGAGATAGTAGCTGCATTTTTGCCAAGAGAGCTCATTGGAGGAGCGGGAGGTGCAGCTGAGCTGGGGAAAGGGGGCGGCGGAGGGGCCGAGGTCATGGGAAAAGGGGGTGGAGGTGGGGTGGGAACCGAGGTATTTGAAAAAGACGAATTCGGCACAGCAGGGGCTGCTAACCCAGGAAGAGGCGGTGGGGCAATGTGATCGGTTGGATCTTTCGCTGACCCCTTGCTCGGCATTTTCGGTTGTTGTATGGAAGTGAAGATAGATGCAGTAGGCTCGGCCGGTGATTTCAGAGAATAGGACTCATTCTTAGTGCGAGGATGTGAGCTAGGGTTTTGTGGAATTGGAGGAGCTAAAGATCCGGGAACTGGGGGTGCTGATGACCCAGGAACTGGAGGAGCAGATATCGTGTGTGTCTTGGATGATGGACTAGATCCTGACAATTGAGACGTGGGAGGAGCAGTCACAGAGGGTTTGAAAGGGGCAGAAACGCCAGGCAGTGGAGGGGGAGCTCCGGGAATCGGAGGAGCAGTGGGAACCGTCGGGGCTGTGTGATGTTTGACTTCATGAGTCGATGATTTTCTTGCTGACGGACGTGAGATGGGCATATCTGGAGCTGCCGGGGGTGGAGCAGCTGGAGCGGCTGGAGCAGCAGTCGAAGAGCCGTTCCGGTTTATATGCTTCAGCTTCGGGATCCCTCCAGCAAAAATATCTCCTAATTGAGGCCCAGCAAAGTTCATTGAAGGAGCTGGTCCAGAGGAGCTGGTTGGAACTGAAGGAGGAGCACCCATACTAGAAGGAGCAGGGCTTGAACTTGAAGAGACGCCTCCCGAAACCATGGGTTTTGACCTGTCATTAGTTACGGCCTTTTTCAGAGATGCTCCCTTTCTTATCTGGCCCAGTAGTGCATTTCTGTCGGGGGCAACACTTGGTAATGAGGGCGGAGGCGGTGCTGATCCTGAGCCCGCTAAAGATGGGGGTGGCGGAGGCGGCGGAGGAGGCGGAGGTCCGGCCATTTTGATATGGAAAAGCGCGGTACGGTGTTGTGCTGACCTGTTTGTGTGGGGCTCAATGGGCTGTATATACAAATCAGTTCAATAGACAAAGGTAGTCCTAGTCCTTCAAAAGTAATAAAAAGACACTGGGTGCAATATCGAAGACGGGGATGATACTGCTACATGAAAAAAATGTATGGCTTCCAGGAACCCGTACACCAGCGTCGCGTCGATCAGCAGAGCGGTACCAGCATGATATTTTGTGTTACTTATGGGAAAGGCTGATGGTAGAAACTGTGCGCAGAAGAAGAGTTGGCAAAGCAGAGCATTACTGGTTGTCGCTCTACGGCCTGATGCAGGGCTGACAGTGTTAAGAAGAACTACTGTGATGTGGGGTCGTTCGGTGCGCTTCAGAGGACTGATACCAGGATCTATTAGAACGATATCTGGAAGTGCTTATTTGTGGTCAGATCTCTCGGAAAGAACTTTGCTGGTGAACAAGCTGGCGTTCACTTTGACAGAGAACGATGTGAAACGTGCGTTTGCTGTTATTGGTGGAATAAGTGATGTGGTGGTGGAAACAGTTCCGTCTTCCAAGAAATCTAAGGGTTACGGCCGTATAGAATTCGAGACCGCAGAGCTTGCGAATAGGGCAAAGGCCGAGATGCAGGGACTCGTATTGGGAAACATGCCTATTCAACTACGACTGATGAGTGAGGTGAACTCCAGGGCTACTAGAGAGTTGCAGGTTTATGAGATTCTCCATATTAAAAATCTTCCTTATGATACTACAGAAGATGAGGTGATGGCAGTGTTTGGACCCTTGCAGGCCATAAGATGTGGACTTGCGAGGGCCCCGATTACGAAACTCTCACTGGGATATGGGTTCATCAGGTTTCCTTCCAAGGAGACGGCACTCCATGCGATGAGAAAGGTGAAAGACGTACGATTCCAAAATAGAAAAGCCAAGCTCTCTTTTGCTGAGCCAAAGCCAGACGAGTATCGGTATATCGTTTGAGTAGATAGGGCGGTTGTTTTGTTGGTTCTTGTCAATTACAAACACGCTATGTACATAGGGGGCGCAAAACACAACATATACAGTTATACATGAAATTTTTGATCATAAAATAATGCGTGCAGTAATCTCACGAGAGTTGAAACATTAAAAGAGAGGATCGCATCACTCATCCTTACCCTTGACAACACCAACTTTAGCGGCCCGTAAAACTCTTCCATTCAGTTCAAATCCCGGCTGTTGGACAATGAAGACTGTACCAGGCTCCTTGTCAGGCAAATGTGTTTGGAAGGTGGCCTCGTGTCTATTAGGGTCAAAAGGTTCATCCAAGGGATCAATTTTGTTGAGTCCGTGTCTGTTTAGCGTCTTCTCAAAGATATCTCTTGTCATTTTCACACCATCGTAGAGCTGGGAGACCTCTGTGTTTGTTTTCAGAGTTTCATCCTTTACAGCCCCAAGAGCGTGTCCGAAGTTATCGATGGACTCAATGAGATCTCTAGCAAACTTCTGCAAAGCGAAATCCTTCGCCTTCTGAATCTCTCTCTTGGTGGTCTGCTGCAGGTTACGGAAGTCTGCTACGGCTCTCAAGTATTCGTCCTTTGCCTGTCTGTACTTCGTCTCCTGTTCTGCTAGCTTCTCTTGTGTCTCCTTGAGTTCCTTTTCAAGAGGGCTCAAAGACTTTGCTTCACTCTCCGAAGAGTCATCTGCATTCACTGTGTCCTTTTTGGCATCATTCAAAGCACGGGGAGTATGTCCCAGCCTTCTGTAGCCTGCCAAAGCCGTTGGTTTTGGCAAGATTGTATTCTTGAAACCAGATCTTGGAAGTCTTGCGAGCAGCGATCTCTGCAAGTAGGACATTTTGACTGTGTAACCTATAACTCCGAGCTTTTATACCATGAAACGAGGAACTTTCCCGCAGCCAGAAGTGTATGCCGTTGCCTCTCACACGCAATATAACTGCAACACCGTCTCTATGTCCGGAGAGACCCTTTTCTTCCGAACCGGAGACCTGGAAAAAACACCTGAAAATTTTTAGAAGGCAAAGAGAAATCTGGTGGTGGTGTCGGGAGTAGGCTGTTACCCGGTCATCAGCTCATCTTTCTTTCCCTCTCCCCCTCTCCTTCTCTGCAAAAATTCTTTAGTGAACTGTCAAGAGATATCTAGATTGAAGTGGAAGCGATACTGCTGAAGGCAAACCACAGACTCTTGGGTGTAATTTAGGGTGGCTGAGTCCGGTCTACTGTATTGTGTGTGGGGAACGGTATTTTGTGTTGCAGTTGTTTTCTTTTCCAAGATCTTAAGAGACGCCGCTGGATTTGACCCAAATCTACTCTCTTGAAACAGGTGTGTCTTTACTGACTCCGGATTCAACTGCACATTGGGCAGGAAACAATGTATATATAGCTAGTTATTAGCTCACGTTTTGTTGCAATAAATCCCCGTTTCTTTCGAGCTCGCCATACTATGTCGCTCTCTACTGCTGATTCCTCCAGCAATGCTGAACAGTTTGCCAATGACTACTACAACTCTCTCACGATGTTGACCTTCAACTCGAGACCCATGATTGAAAGCCACACAATGCTGGCACAGGAAAACATTGAGTACGCCTCGGAGATTGTGCAAGCCGTTGAGAAACGGATCAAGAAGGCCATTCCATCACATAAACTCTTTGCGCTCTACATTCTTGACTCCATCTGCAAGAATGTTGGCGCCCCTTATACAAGACTTTTCAGCGTGGGAATCTACAAATCTTTTACCGAGATGTACTCACTTGTTGACGATCCTACACGAATTAGCATGATCAAGGTGTTCAAGACTTGGAAGACGCCGAATCCTGTAACTGGCCTGCCGTTACTGCCAGAAGAACAACTCGACTCTATAGAAAAATTTCTGATAAAGGCCACCTCTGGTAACAGACCCCATGATGCGAGAGGTGCTGTTGACCCTCAGGCTGTAGTTCCTCTATCTAGAGAGCTGTTGGTTGGCCAGATTGCTGACCTGAAAGATATGGTCAACAACAGGTTGATGAAGACACCAAACGACCTTAAGGCCATTCAAAGATATGAGCTACTAGAACAGCTCAGAAGCATATTGAGCCAGGCGTCTTTGCTACCTCTACAGAAGCTGGAGACGGTCAATAAACAGCTAATGAGCATCCGCGAGGATGAAACTATGAGGCTCAATAACTTGAACGTTCGCAGTCAGCAAGAGAGATCTGCCGCCCAAAGTGACACCGTTCAGTTGCCCAACCTCTCTACTGGACAGTTACAGGGACTGCTTGGGCTTGTATCGCCTCCTACGCAGACTACCACGCTGGCTGGTGGAGGTGCTCAATCAAAGCTTGATAACCCGAACGCTTCTGCCCTATTTAACATGATGACCAACCTGGTAAGGCAAAAGCAGGCGTCTGTGGCACCGTCATCCCAGCCCATCTCAAATATAGCACCTTCCAATGGTGCCATGGCAAGTAGCAATGCCGAAGGCATGTCGAATCCGTTGGGGCTTTCGAATCTCAACTTTTTGCAGGGCATATTAGAGAAGGCCAATGGGAATGGTTCGGGTTCTGCAGAAAATGCATTAACAGCGTTAACTCTGAATCTTGACACCCCAGAGGCTGTGATTCTGTCGCGATTTGAGTTGAAGCCGTCGTTTCTCAGTAGCCATAAGCCTACTGAGGAGGAAATTAACTTGATTTATGACTTCAAGCCCAACCAGTGCTCTAACTGTCCAAAGAGGTTTCCTAGCACTCCCGAAGGATCCAAAGCCAAACAGAGCCATCTTGACTGGCACTTCAGAACAAATAAGAAACTAAAGGATACTACCAAACAGATCTATAACCGGTCATGGTTTTTGAATGATTCAAAGTGGTGCGAATTCAAGGAAGACGAGATCATTGGTTCGATAGACGTAGACATTGGTGGACTGCAAATCAACAGGGTAACTGCAGACGTAGCATTAACAGAAGAGCAGCTCAACAAGAAGGCCGTGCGTATTCCCGATGAAGCCGAGAACGAGACCGTTTGCGGCATATGTAGGGAGAAGCTTGTTGGAGTGTTTGATGACGATTCAGGAGAGTGGGTATGGCGAAATGCTGTCAGCTCCAAGAGTAGAATATATCATTACAGTTGTTGGGTAGAAACGAAAGGAAGAAAGGACCGTGACCGGTCTCCGGAAAGATCATAGCTACTGGTGCAAAAAGTGTATAATAACTGATTTCTCCATTGAAGCAATGAATTATAAATAGGATAAACTATGTAGCAGATAAACACTGGAATAGCATCTCAGTGATGTTCTGTATGTGAGGGTTTTGTGATAAAGTAGTCCTCGTATACGCTTATAGCCAAAAAGGCAGCAAGTCCGAGTCCAAATCCAGGGAAGATACCTCTGAACCTCTTAGTTTTGTGGAAAACACCCTCGTATCTCCAAGCGTCTCTATATTGTTGCTATATGTTAGCTTCTATTTAGCGAGCTTCTGCCTTCCACAAAAAGAAGTAACTACTCACCTTTTCTTCCATGGGTCTATAAGCTCCGCCATTCTGAGAGTCCTCGTCTAGCTGAAATAAGGAGTCGCTTTATGTACTGCTGTTTTTCAAGTCCTCTCTGATCTGCTGTGGTAGTAAGCTTCTTTTCATTGGATTATAAAATTCGCTACCACTCCATTTGGGGTTGGATGGGGGTTTTTCTTCAATATCCCGGTCCTGCAGGGATATCTCATTATGGCGGGGCAAATCTTTTTTCCAGCTTCATCTTTTCAAATCTTTTAGTAACTTAATCTCCAAGATGCTCTCTACAGATCAAGACAAGCTCTCCTGGGTACCTGAAGACGCTTGGGCTGGTTACTGAAGCAGTCCAGATGTCAGTAACAGTTTTCTCAGAGCGTTCCGACGCTTACGAGTCACAGTCGGAAAGCTCCGACCAAGATCCAGATCTCGATCAAGACATCAATCTAGGAGCTCGTATTTTGAGGGAGATAAAACAAAGAGATTATGTCTGTCTAGTTTGCACTGGTGAGATAGGGCCCGAGTCCAAGATCTGGTCTTGTGAGTTCTGCTATAGGGTGTTTGACCTGGACTGTATACGGGACTGGGCCCATCGTGGTTCTTCAACAGCTGAAAACAGATCCTGGAGATGTCCTTCCTGTAATGGCACACACACAAAGCTTCCCAAGCGGTGTAGCTGCTGGTGTGGAAAGGTCGTGAACCCTGGCATAAACGTGTTTGCCCCCCATTCGTGTGGCCAGACATGCAATTCGCATCTCCCGTCATGTGTGCATGGTTGTTCGTTGGAGTGCCACCCGGGACCGCATATCAGAAAGTGCACAGCGATCGGCCCCCTGATGTCGTGCCAATGCGGCAAAGAGCAGCGCCAGCTTCCTTGTGTGATAACCCCATACAAACATGGGTGGCAGTGTGGCGCTGTCTGTGATGATATGATGCCCTGTGGTCTTCATCAATGTCGAAAGAAGTGTCACTCGGGACTGTGTGGGGAATGCACAGAACATATAACTGCCAAATGCTATTGTGGAAAACATAGAGATACAATCTCGTGTGGTGATAGAGTCCCAAGAAAATCTGAGTCGAGTGATACCTCCTGGATAGGCTGTTTTCAGTGTCAAGAAACATGTGGGGACGTTCTAGATTGTGGTAATCATTTTTGCAAAGAACCCTGTCATCCTAAAACTAGATCCTCACATCAATGCCCCCTAAGTCCCGCCGTCTTGACATCTTGTCCATGTGGGAAACACAAAATAGAAGAGATCACTGGTATACCGCGCAAATCGTGTTTGGATCCGGTGGCTACTTGTCAATCGGTGTGTAACAAGACGCTGCCATGTGGCCACAAGTGCTTCTGGTTGTGCCATGAGGGGGAGTGCTCTCCTTGCTACGAGAAAGTGGATACTACATGCCGTTGTGGTTATACCCACCTGACCCTATCATGTAGGCTGACTCAAGAGGGACACAGTCCTGTTTGCACACACAAATGCCAGGCTCTAATGAGTTGCAGAAGACATAGATGTTTGGATGTGTGCTGTAGCTTTGAGCATGTGTCACAAGTGAGGGAGAGAGAACGTCAGAAACAAATAAGAAAGAACATCATCAGCCACAGGTCCGGTGATGACCAGATGGAGATTGAAGCGGTACATATATGTACAAGGGAGTGCAGCAAAGTGTTATCATGTGGGAAACACTATTGTCGAATGACATGTCATGTGGGGCCCTGCAAGCCATGTCTAGAGTCCTCATCAGAGGATCTGAGTTGTCATTGTGGCAAAACCGTGGTTCCCGCCCCTGTCAGATGTGGAACCAAGCTACCTCCATGTCTCAATCAGTGCCAGAGACCTACTGCTTGTGGACATCGAAGGGAGATCCACTTGTGCCATCTCGATAATAAAGAGTGCCCTCGGTGCACAGAGTTTGTATCTAAGCAGTGTCGTTGCCAGAAACATCTGGTTTTGGATCACGTTATGTGTTATCAAACATCTATCTCATGTGGAACGGTATGTGGGGAGCTTCTTCCTTGTGGTGCACATCGATGCTCCAAGATTTGTCACTTAGAGGGGGATTGTCAGCTTAAATGTACTGAGGTATGTGGCAAACCGAGGGCCTGTGGGCATGCTTGCAAGCAGGTCTGCCACTCTCCCTTCAAGTGCAATGAGTCAATCATTTGTAATGAAACTGTCACTATTCGCTGTGCTTGTGAACGGTTACATAAACCGGTAGCATGCTCAAGCTTTCATGCTGGAATGTCTCTAGCATGCGACGATGAATGTGAGAGGGAAGCCAGAAATAAACTGCTTTTCAGATCGTTGGAGCTGGAACAGTCTTCTGAGCTCCCGGGGTCTGACGAAGACTTCTCAAGACTTTTAGTTCTTTCGAAAACATATCCCCAGTCTGTTCTGACTGCATATTCTGATCACACATCCTGGTGCGCTAATATCGAGGCCACGTTCCGTGGTCTGGCTCAAGGTAGTATGGGTAGGAAATCATTTCACTTCCAGCCTATGAAGCAGCCTCAACGAAAGTTCATTCATGAACTTGCCGAAACGTACGGACTGCAGAGTGAGTCGCAGGATCCTGAGCCGTTGCGGTCTGTTTTTGTGACGTTGACCTCAACTACAAAGGCACCGCAGCTTCTTTTAGAGGAAGCTGTTGCAGTTTCTGACAAGCTGGCACTGAGGGAGGCTCGCCGCACGCAGCTGCAGGTCCATTCCAACAACACGTTTAATGCTATCCTTATTAAAGATGTCTTTTTTGGAGTCACATCGCAAAAGGTTCTTGATTGTGCTCTGGAATCCTTGGAAGGCTTTTCTGATCTACAACTCAAAACTCCCTCGGTCAAACGTCTCAGTGGGTCTAGTTTTGTATTGTTTTTTGATAATGTGGACTCCACTCCAGAGGATTGGGAAATCGAGCTTCAGAAAGTGCTGCCAGTCTTCTCAAGACATCTCAAGAGCTCCAATGTGGCATATTCCTGTGTTTTGACAAAATTTGATCAGCCGCAAGCTGTCAAGCCCGAGGCTTCTATCGCCGACGAAGGGTTTGTTGAGACTGACGGACGTTCCACATATCCTACTGAATCCCGTCCCATGGCCAGTTTAGTGAATCCCCAATCAACTTATGACTGGTACTAGGACCTTTTATCAGACTGACCTGTTTGCGAAAAACTGCCGTGTTTTATTCTGGCAGAAATTTTTCGAAATCAATGTATATACCCCTTGTGGAAAGAGAAATAGATGAAGACACAGAGATCAAACGTAACTGCCATTAGATGGTGAGGAATTCAAAGGAGGCCATTGTTACTTCACCGGGTGAGATCCCTGTAATATGTGAATTCCAAAAATGGCTCCATTTCGAACCGCTGAGGAACACCAGCGCCTTTCTGAAATTGCCAACAACGAACTTGATGTTCCACTAATACAAGTGGAAGATGGATCTTCAATGCCGCAAAAGGCGATAACAGCCTCGTCTACCTTAGATACCCTTGATGTGGGACCATCTACTCTGGTTTTGAGCCTGACATATCTGGCTTCCATCTCGGGATTCATGTTTGGATACGACACAGGCTATATTTCGTCAGTATTGGTAACGGTGGGTACGGATATAGGGGACCGTTATCTGACCATCGTAGAGAAAGAGATGATAACGTCTGGAACATCGTTTGGAGCCCTGGCTGGCTGCCTTTTCGCTGGAGCGTTGGCTGACATTTATGGCCGGAAGAAGACGGTGGTTGGCAGCAACATTTTGTTTGTTACTGGATCTTTACTTCAGTGCTTTGCAGTAACTGTTAACGTGATGATAACCGGGAGAGTTATTATGGGCTTGGGAGTCGGCACAGGATCACTTATTGCCCCATTATACATCAGCGAGCTTGCGCCTAGCAGGTTTAGGGGCAGGCTAGTGATTGTCAACTGCCTAGCTATAACAGGGGGACAATTAGTTGCATACGGGGTTGGTGCAATGTTGAGTCACGTATCGTCTGGATGGCGGATCATTGTTGCTTTGTCTGTGGTCCCCTCACTGGTACAGTTTGTTGCTTTCATGTTCCTTCCTGATACACCGAGATTCCTGATTTTCAAAGGTGACTTCAAGAGTGCTCAGAAGGTTCTGAAGAGAGTGTACCTGAATGCATCTGATCAGATGATAGATTCTCATATTAGCCATCTTCAAAATGTGAACTCCCAGTTTGAAGGTATATCTGTGTTGCAAAGGCTCAAAGATGGGATTCGTGAGCTGTTTGTTTGTGGTCCATCTAGAAGAGCCCTCGTGATAGGATGTGGGCTCCAAGCTATTCAACAACTGGTGGGATTCAACTCTCTGATGTACTTTTCCAGCACCATATTTCAGATGATTGGATATGATAACTCAACTGGTGTTAGCTGTCTGATTGCTGCGACGAATTTCGTGTTCACTGGTGTTGCGCTTGTGGTCATTGACAGAGTTGGTCGACGGAAAATTCTACTAATTTCCATGCCACTACTTCTAGTTTCCCAAATTGTATGTGCTATAGCGTTCTCAAAGCTGGGTGTTGAAGTTGAAGAAATGTCGTTTTCGGTTATGGGCAGGAATTCAGCGATTTGGAAGTTTATTACTTTGATCGGAATGTTGTCCTTTGTTGCATTCTATGCTGTTGGGCTCGGAAATGTTCCCTGGCAACAGGCCGAGCTATTTCCACAGTCTGTGAGAGGGCTGGGTGCCTCTTTTGCTACGGCTACTAACTGGTCAGGCTCGCTTATCATCTCCGCCTCCTTTCTGAGTCTGATGAAGCTCTTAGGCCCTGCAGGAACTTTCCTACTGTTTTCGGCGGTGACTCTGTTGTCGTTGGTATTCATATATCTTCTGTACCCTGAACTGGGGGGTATGCAACTGGAACAAGTGCAGCAGCTCCTAGCTACCGGCTTCAATGTGCCTTTGAGCATAGCTATACACAGGGGCTCCAGAGTCCTGGATGAGCAAGCTACATGATATTCTCGAAAAGGAATTTGCAACTGTATTATTTCAATCGTATTTGTTCTTATGAATCCAGCTGCTGCCAAGAAGCTTGGCTCCATTTTTCTCCGCCAGACGGAACCAAGACGCTGCACGTGAGCGATCCTTTCTAGCCACACCTATCTTTCTACTCGACCATATCCCTCCCGCCTCGCACATCGCGTCTGTGTATCCAAGGCTCGCCGACTTCTCTAGGAACTCGGCTCCCTGTTTAAGGTCTCTTTTGCAGCCCCATCCGTTGACATAAGCCTGTCCAATCTCAAAATAGATGGACGACAACAGCTGAGAAGACGAAGAGCCTAGTTGGGAAGAGGATTTTAGGAGGTCACGAGGGTTGATGTGGAACCTGTGTTTTTTGGAACTGTCAATTGATCCAGCCTTGCATAACCAGCGAAAAGACGAGGCCGGGTCTGCAGGAACTCCGTATGCGTATCTGAGACTCAGTCCGTAGAGGAACATTGCTTCTTGGTTGCCCTGATCTGCAGCAATTTGCAGGTGGTGGGCAGCTTCTTTTCCTCTCCCGGATTTACGAAGTGCCATTGCCATCGACACGCGTGCTTGTGGAGTCAGAGTGGCCACGGGTTTTGCCGAAGTGGGGTGGTCAATGTTCATAGATGATGGCGATAAAGTCGAGTTGGGGTTGGAAGGACTACGACCGTGAGGCGTGTGGCCGGGTTCTGCTCTCTGCGTGGTCAAAGATGGCGCCGAAGGAACACGCAGCAGCTTGTAGGGATGCGGCTTTCTATGTGCGAGCTCAGTGGGAAGATCGGGTGTCTTTGGAAGAGGACGAAAGTCCAACTCAGTCAGGGTGTACTGCGACTTGGCTTTTGGCGAGGACGGCTCCGTGGGGATCGTCGCATCAGGCGCCGTCGCGTGATAGAACGTGTGGTGGAACGCCTTTGTGAGTGGGGACGGAGGACTCCTGGTGTGTGCAAGTCGCACCGCCGCAAACATGTCGCTGGGGTTGGAAGAAGAGTGCGCATGTCGAACGTCATGATGAAGAAGGTCCACGTGACCCGTATCACGTGGATACTGGGCGCTGTCGTCCCCAATTGTGAAGCTGATAGTGTCATCGTCGGAGTCTGAGTGGATTGTGGCACTGCTCAGTGTGATATTGCGCTCCTCTATCGAAGACGCGCTCCCTGCAGACGTCTCAGTCTCTGCTATACTTTGCCAGTCGTCGTCGCAAAGCCCCAGCCTGTCCAGAAGTCTGCCTGTAGTTGTAACCGACTCGTTGGAAACATTACTGCAAAGGCTTGTTTTTCTGTCCAGACTCGACCTGTGCAGCTTTTTCCAGGGTGACGTGCTTGGAAACTGGACCTTTTCTGGCCTGCGTAGCATTGGCGTCTCTTCTCTGTTGGAAAAAGAGCAGCAGACCTCGTTAGTCTATCACCGGACGAAGCGTGTCTGCTACTTTTCTTCTTCACCCACCTCCTCCCCTAAGTATAGAAAACATGCCCCGAGATGGGACGTGTCAGGTTACCCGGCCCTGGACAGCAAACAAAAAAATAAAATAAAAATAAACGGGGCCCCGCAGAGCTTTGTGGTTACCCGGCCGTTCGGTTTCTCACCCCCCAGCAGGCAGCATCAATCAATGTATACTATACAGATAGAGATACACACACACACACACTAGTTCTACTTCTGGATGACGATCTGGTAGTTTTCGGCCGCAGTGGGACGCCGTTCCGGCAGCTTGAAGCGACCGTTTTGTTCCTGCTGACGCCACTGGATGACGTGCAAGAGGTTGTACAGCACAGTCAGCACAGGAGCATCAACTCCGTTCTGTCTGGCGACTTCCAGAGCGTTCCCAAGAATCACCTGGTACTCTGTGTAGTTTCCCTTGCGGACGTCCACCAGCATCGAGGGAGGGTACCACACTCCGTCGTCGGAGGAGATCATGAAGTCCATGATCTCCTCGGGTAAATCCACCCCGTCAGACTTGGCGATGGCCAGGACCTCCTTCATCGCGGGAATCACTGTGGACTCCACCGCTCCAAACAGCTGGAGTCTTCCGACATCGACGCCCGTGAGCGCACAGGTCGAGTTCAGCGTTGCGTTGTACACGAGCTTTCTCCATCTGGTGTAGTTGACGTCCTCGTCGTACTCGACAGCGTTCTTTCCGTTGCTGTAGAGCTCAATGAACTGCTTGCACTTGGCCTCCTGATCCTGGAAAGGCAGTCTTCCATTATCGCAGACCCCGAACTTGACGTCGTCCTGTCCGACGTGCTTCACAACACGACCGTAGAGCGTGGAAGAGATCATCGACACTCCACTGATCACCACGGCCTCGGGAAACTGGGCCAGCACAGATTTGTGGATGCCGTACCCGTTCTGAAGCAGGACGATGGCTGTGTCTTTGCTGTAACACTGTGCGATCAACGGCTCGACCGGCGAGATGTCAGGAACGTTCTTCATCGTGAAAACCGCGTAGTCAAAAGGCCCGTACTTGGCCATCGCTTCCTCCACAGACTTCTCCACATGCGTCGGCTTGAACCCGGCCACGTGACCGTAGTCACACGACTCCAGGTCAAACCCCTGCGACTTGAGCACCTCGTAATCAGATCTCACGACCGCAGTGACCTCTGCCCGGCCTTCCACCTCGAGCCCATACGCGGCAATCGAGCCAACTCCTCCCATTCCAACTAGGAGGACCTTTGCTATAGACATGGCGAGAGAGAAACTGACTGCGTGTGTCACGTGAAACTACGACTAGCTGTGTAAGCCGGGAAAAAAGCAGCTCCTAATCTACTCAAACTGTTGATCACTTCAACACCTTCTTATATACAGTTTCCAGACCCGTTTTTTTTTTGTAGCTCGCAAAAGCTGGACAGTTTTCATTTATCGCGATCTCCCTTTTGGGAAATTATCGCCTGTCGCTGCTTTAGGTGTTTTTATGATAAGAACGTAAACTGTACCGAAAAAAAAAAAATATCAGCTCTACTTCGTCTAGACACATTAAAACGCCTTATGAGAAACCTCATCCATCGAGTCATAGGTGACGTCTATGGCTCCAAGAAGCAGCTTCTTTACGTAGTTGACCTCCGTAGACAGCTCCTTGTTTTTGCGCGAAAGCTGCGCCATCTCCTTCTCGATAGGAGAGGTGCAGTCAACCACATCTCCAATGGATCTGTCCTCGTCAAGAGAGTCGAGGTAATCGCTGGCTCCAGCATCGTCTCCAATCTGAGCTATCTGGTAGCACACAGACTTCTTGGGATACCCCATCTTCTTGAGCTTTCTCTGAGCATCGTGTATCACCTGAGATAATGTGTACTTGTCTCTTGTCGGGGCACCGTCTGTGAAAATCACAACCAGAACAGGCTTCAGCAGTAGATTCTGGTTCAAAACTTCCGGCTTGAGCACCAACTCCAGCAAATTGGTCGCCAGCGGTGTCACTCCGCTGATGCTCATGTTCGAAAACACAGTGTTCAACTGTTCCTCAGTTGTGATGTTGTTCAAATCAATCCCATATGTGCTATGTAGCCGGCTCGCAATCTCGTTATGGTTGTTCATTATTCTCACTTTCAGAGGCTGGTTGCTCACATTCACCTTGATGAAGAGTAGAAGAAAATCGTACAGTTGCTTCAGCCTATTTCCGGCTGACATGGACCCAGAGTTATCAATGTACACCACAATGTTGAAAAGACACATCTGACATAGATCGTGGAAAAGGTACTCTTTCTCCCCAAGATTGAACCGATGCGCAAGTCTTCTGATACGCGGCAGACACTTGTCTTCCATAAACACGTTCAAAATATCCTCGTCGGTGCTGTAGAATTTCTTGACACTAGGATCCTTCGATACAAGTCGTGAGTCAAACTCCTTGCCCAACTGTTTCGAGGACTTGGAGCCTCCAAACAACGCCTTTCTCTTTTTTCCAATAGAGCGAAGATACTCGTCATACAATTCTGGAGCCTGAATACGATTGATTGTCAGGTAGGTGTACTTCAGTAAAACTTCATAGTCCTCTCGCCCCAGCGACATCAAAGTGGTTTCACGTTCGGCATTGAAAGGATTCCTGGTTGCTGGAGGCCCTGGTGGTGGATTGTAACTCTTCTGATCACTCTTAGATTGAGAAGGCGGAGGCCCGTTAGGCGGCTGGAAATTTTGTGATGGAGGGGGGCCATTAGGAGCGGAATATTGCAGTCTAGGGGTCGGTATGTCACTCATTGTGCTTATGTTCCTATCAAAGCAAAAAAATATTCTTTATTGTGAACATTACCGGCGATAATGGACTAAGCAAAACTAGCTACTTTCTCCGCCTTTATATAATAATAACACCTTGAGAATGAAAATTTGCGCTTTCGTAAAAGAAAAACGCCAAGAACATCAGCCTCGTTTCTATTCATTTGAAATATATCCCAACACCTGCCCCCACATTCATGACTTATTGATCACTTTTTCCATGATTACGCCCTCACTGTTTATCATTTGCTGAATCGATCTCTCAGTTTGGATCAGGAACTGGTTGATCTTTGCCTTGTGTGCCCTATCGAGATCCTCAAATTTTGTATCTAACTCTTTTCGCAACTGCCCGTGTTTTTTCCAGATAGCGGCCTCAACATCTTTCATCTGTGTTACCACCTTTCCCAACATCGTGTTCAAACTATCGCACAGGGCGGCATCTGTAATAGAATCCCCATCTCTGTTTGCTGTCTTGGGAGTTGAACTGTACTGGCCCTCCTTGCTCACAAGATTTCTAACATCATTCAGCTCCGAGGCAACATACTTTTGATACTGATTCCAGTCATCAACCATGTCTCTTGTATGACTAGTGTCATCATCTATGTATGAGTATTCTGTAGTGGACTGTGCTTGTTGGTTAGCATGAAACTCCTCCACCCCATTGAAAGACGAGCTATTGTTTTGACTCGAGTCCTCTATAGGTGGCTGTCGATTGAGCTGCTCCTCCCCACCTGACGACAACTCATGGGAATACGAGGAGACCTGCGCACTCATTGACGAAGTAATAGTAGGTTCTTTTTTTGAATCAAGCTCAGCCGATACCTGGGATATCTTCTGGCTCGCCTTTGAGTGGTCCGTTCTCTTCAACATGTTGTCGCTCAAACGTTGAGGAGTAGGAAGATTCTTTTTTACTGCAAACTTGGCTGTTGATTTCGTCACTTTTTTCGAAGTAGATGGCTTGGTCTTCTTCGAGGGCTTGATGGTGACAGGTTTGACGGGTGTGGGTATATGATCTAAAGGTAACACCCCTTTCTGTGAGGTTTCGTCTTCTTCAAACTCCCAAAACGACCTGGTGTTGCTGTTTGTAGACGTCTTGGTGTTTGGGGTGCTTTTGAAAATAGTTTTCCTGTTTCCATTGTGGGGCTCTGGAATATTCAAACCAAGACTGATGGATTCCTGCTTTTCCGTAGGCTCGAAAGAGGGCTCGGTAGTTGTATTATCATAGCTATGACTTTGTGACGTTCTTTTCAAGCGCAGATCATGCTTCACTCTCGCGATTTCTGTTGGAGACTCGAACAAGCCATCAGGTTCGCTGAAGGAGCTTGCAGTGAGTCTGTCATCTGCCGCAAGGTCGTGAACCGCTACCAGACACTGCGACTTGAAGATCCTCCTGAAGTCTGTAGCCATTTCCAGGCTTTAAAGAAGTGTGTCCTAGAATGAAACGCGTGACTGAACAAAACAACGAACAAGACCACGCAAAAAAGGGGGAGAGAATATACCCTTTTTATAAGGTGAGAGGGAAGAGGGAAAAAGTTTACTGAGCACTGCCCAGAGAGTTCGAGCACTAGGACTAGAATCTAGTATTAATTTACAATAAAACATGAAGAAGAGAGAAAAAGCCTACAGTAACCAAGAACACCAATACGTGTCACCGCTCCCCAATCGCAGCTACTTCTTGTGCGCACCCTTCTTCATGTACTTGCCGTTTTTGGCAAACCGCTTCGGCAGTTTCTTGTCAAAAGGAGCTCTCTCGACCACCTCATTGGCCTCAGGGTCAGCGTCTGGTTCTGGCAGAACCGCGTCTGGGGCAAGAAACTTCTTTGACTTGTTGTAACTATCAACAAGTTCCATGTCTGTGACTGACTTCTCGAGGTCTGCATCCTGGTCAACGACCACGCTATGGATCTCTGCCAGTCCTGAACCTTTCTCCTTGTTTGGAGTCTGTTTCTTGACAGGGCTGGTTTCAAACTGAAGAGCAGCAACCTCCGCGTAAGACAGTTTTCTAACCTGGATATCGATGAAATCGTCATCACCGGTATCGTCGTCATGGATCTTCTTCATTGCAATCACCTTGTTTGTCGAGTCGGTGACTACCTTGAGCTCCTTATCGCTGAGCGCTGGTTGCAAAGTGGCTGCGCCCGTCGACACTTCTGCTGCAGAAGAAGATGACGACGACGATGACGACGCGAACGGCCACAGCCAGGACCTCTTTCCTCTGGGAACGGCCTCAGCAGCATTGGCAGCTGCCCGCGAGACATCCACGGTGTTGAAGTCAATCACCTTGGGCTCTGAGGCCGCAACCACGGGGGCGATTGGTTTAGAGGAAAGTAGGAACGCCATTTGAGGAAGAAGAGGTTCACAGAAAGACGAATTGGCTCTGCTGACGAGAACAGTCTGTCAGCACAATACCAATACGAGAAAACCGTTCTGGCTTCGCAAGCAGGAAAGCATTTCGAAGAAAACAACGTAAATAATGCTGTAAATTTGTTCCCCACAACCAAAACAGTCGCCCGCGCTGCCGCGAGCGTCCTCAATGACTCAGATAGTAAACACGTGGCACAGCCCAGTTTAGCCTCGTTACCATATGATTATCTCTGATACGCGCACTACGAGGTGCACGACAGAGCGCCAAAACACCATGTTGGAATGGGAATCGCCAGATGATCGCAGTCAACTCTCCCATTCTATATAGAGAAGACTTGACTGGTGCTGTAAAAGTCTAGAAGAAGTCAAATTAGAACAGCCTGTGCACAGCGTTCCCGCTCTCACAACGGGGTTTCGTCCCGCAACAACCATGCCTCCCAGCTTATCTGTTATCAGTGTGGCTGGTGCTGCCGCGCTTTCTGCGGTGTCAGGTGGCGCTAGCTGCTACCATGTGGCGGTGCCCGCATGCCGACGGGACCCGTCGGCAGTTCCTGTTGTTCTTGTATTATAGGGGTCAAAAAAAAAAAAAGACGCGTGTCACGCAAAATAGCTGCGTGAATACTGAAGTGCCCACCACAGTATTCGGGTCAAACATTACCCGGCCTGGCTTTCCCTCTCTCGCTTTCTAGATTATTTGGATGGTGTACGGGTGAATGGTGATATCGCGTACCGCCCCTTCTAGCTGTCCCAGCTTGCGCTCTCTTCCCCCTCTTTGTCTGATACACTTTTTGTTAGTGACATATCTTTTCTTTACCGGTGCGCCTGGACCTAATTGCAGTTTCCGATCCAGGGCCGCTTCCCTTCTGTTCGGCTCCACTCAAATCTAGGCAGTTACAATCGTCTGTTTGTTCCCTACACCTTGTTCCCGCTCAACGTCGCCCGCATCACGCTGTCGTCATGCTGCTGTACTCCGGAAAGCATAAAATAAAGAACTCCGCGTCCCAGAAAGTACGACAACAGCAAGGCCTTTCGGCTGACTCAGATACCCCTTCTACCACTACCACTGCTCTTGCTTCTACGCACAGTCCCTGTTCTGCAGTCTCGCTCGATTCCAAAAACAAAGAGTCCATCTTATCGCCCCATAACTCCGTTTATCAGGCATTACAAAACCCGGACCTCGAAATCGATCTCTTGAAGGTCACTGCCTCGAATAGCTTCTACAGGAATAACGAGTTCTCAGTTACTTCTTGGCTGTCAGTTCCTTCATGTATACCTGATGATCCATCCACAGAACCTTCCAGTCTCCCCAGAGCACTGATTAATCCAAGCAACTATTCTCTCAGCCGCACAACAACAAAACTGAACAGCCCGAATGTCGGCTCGATTCTTTCGAGCTCAGACAACGAGGATAGAAACCTTGAGGACCTCAATACACAATCCCCCGGTCACAGGGTCATTGTTTTCGACTCCGAGTCAGCATCCGACATTTCGGACAACGAAGATGACATCACAGAGTACTCCTCTACAATTGTGCCTTCCTTTGTTATGCCGCGCGTCTCCATACCTAGCCTCTCGGAAGGTACTACAGCTGTTAGTGTCAGCTCTCCATCTCAGAGCAAGTGTGGAAGCCTTCGATTACAAGTTATAGGGTACAACAGCCATCTACTTGTGAGCAGGCTCCGGAAATACCGAAAGACTTTGGGTAGGATTGAGTTTGTCAATCAGGACCCCGCTTTAATCATCCTCATTGCTAACGATAAAAACTTCCTGGTCCCCAATCTTGTCAATAAGCCTTTTGTACCTATCTTTGTTGAAGGATGCTCCCCAAGGTTAGAGGCAAACCAGTCCGTCTACTCTAGCAGCAGCGAAACCTCTAAGGAGGCGGATAAGATTTTCAAGAGGCTATTGCTGAAAAATTTGATGGTATGTGAACCTATCAAGCTGACTTCCATCAACAATGATCTGATGCCTCTCATTGAGTTTCTTTCCAATCTGCAATCCTCCTCAATCGAGCTGAATGATCTACTGGAGTTCTCTGCTTCCACCTGTGCGCAAAACATGGCAAATTCCTTATCGCTTACCAAGGTCAATTCAATATTGATGGATAATACTGCCGTAAAGCTAAGACAGTCTATTATATCTTCTGAAAAGTCTGGCGCTGCAAATGACGGGCACCGTGAGGAAGAAAACTCACCTTCCCGAAACAACCCAAGACAAAAGATACTCCTTGGTTTCACTGTTGGAATGGTGGGTCTCACACTAGTGTTGATATGGAAGGAATATGTCTCTATTACCTCCTCTGGTCTATCTTCTTTTGGGCGAAATGGTGAGAGGCTTCAAAAATTCGTCGTGAGTCCTGGAGCTGTGTTGCAATCGGACTGTAATGGGGGATTCTTTGATAAAACCATCGAGACTGATGCAATTTTCTCGGCAAAGTTGTTGAGCGATGCATGTCTGGATTTGCATGATTATGCGTTGGTAGCATCTGCGGATCTATTTGAAAGCATCAAGCAGGATCTTGAAAGCTTTGGGAGAATCCTCGCATCGTCTAGTTTGTTTCTGGTTGAGAGAACCAAACTAACTCTACTACAATTGATTGAACTAGCTGGAGACTACTTCCTGAAATGACTTTCTTCTTTCGTATTTGATTCATCATTTATAAATCAGATTGTTCTGGTGGCATCATTTGGGCTAGGTGTTTTTGTGGGTTTTGTGATTTTGATATGTTCTCGAGCACTACTTTTGGCTTGATTGTTCAGTGTACATTTCAAGAATATTACACTCACATATCCTCTTGTAGCAGATCTGATGCTCCCTCGCTTCCCGGAATATAATTCGGATTCGACTTGTTGTGCACAGTGTAATATAATGGACAAGTCTTATTCGTTCGAATATGACCCAACGAGCCACAAGTTGCGCATCTTCGACTGGTTGATTTACCCTTACCGATACCTTTACCGCTTATACGGCCTTCGCTATCAACGTTTATGGAAGTAACTCCTGAATCTTTCTTTCTTTTCTTTTCCTGGATCTTCTGCAGCTTTGCAAGCTCTTCTTCGATCTTTCTTTTGACTTTCTCGTTTTCTTCTGCATCGTTGGTAAGAACAACCCGGTCATTATCGAGGTCCAGGGGATCCTCGAGAAGTCGCTGCTGTCTCTTTTTCACATAAAGTTCAACCACCTTGGGGTCTTCGATAATCTCCACCTTACGCTGTAAACTGCCATAAGAATCTCTCACCATCCTGGTGATTTTCAGGAATCTAGGTCTCTGATTATTCAACTCCTCGTCCAGTTCCTTATTTCCCTGGTCCATATAGTCCCTGTCATTGAAGTCAGATTGCTCTATTATCCTAGGTCTATCACTCTTTCGCTCGGCGCTCAGTGATGCTCGTTGCTTATACCAGACTTTCGCAATCTCCTCCACATAAAGTTTCTGTTGCACAGCAACATTATACGTATGGTTCAGGGTCGATCCACCTTTCTTTTCCTCCTTATCCACTACCTTTGGTGTATCTCTAGATGTCTTTAATTCAGCAGAAATATCTGCAACCCCATTAATGGAAGAACTGTTTCGAATGAACCCACCCTTCATTGACGTTCTCAAGAAGGAAACTGCTTCTCCCTTTCCAGAAACATCACCTTCTCCGTGAACTTGTAACATGGCCTTTCCTTGTGTTGCACTAATGAAGTTTCTCGTGGTATTCCAAGGAGCTTGCTGAAGGGAAAGGGATTCTTCGCTATCCCGGTCTGTTTTTTGAGAATTGTGCTGGGTATTTGAGGCTGTTGCTTTCATGTTGTCAAGAGTCTCTTTCCTGAATGAATCCAAATCTTCTAGCTTCTGATGTCCAGCCTGCATGGAATCAAGTAGCACCACATCCTCCGGAGTAATCATATTTCTAGTCTGTTCTATATCGGGTAGTTTCTCATTACTTTTCACTTTCCAATATCCCTGATCGCTTCCACTTCTTTGGTACTCCATGAACTCTTTCAGTCTTTGCCGATTCTGCATGTCGTTCTGATCTGGAAAATGCTCGGAAACATCTCTCACCAATAATCGCCGTTCTAAGTTGGAATTGAGCACTCTGTAAACAATCATGCGAAGTCTGCTTTTGGAAGTGGCCGTAACTCTTCTAGAATGTGGACTAGGGACCTCCATTACCGGCAAGGTCTGCCCCACAGTGAAAATATTGGAGATAGGGCGCAGATAATATCTTTGAGAGCTTCCACCTCCTGAGCGTCTAATTAGTAGAAAGTCAGTGCTCAGTGGATCATGCTTGAAAATAGGAGCTCTGAATATATTGTTGTAAAGTGTCGGTACAATACTACCCGGCTCCACAATTCCAAAACTCCAAAACGGAGATCGATCCTGAAGTCCCAGAACGTGAGTCTCTCCTACCGATAGTTTGGGCCTAGTGTTATCGTTCTCATTTTGCTTTCTATAGTAGTTGATTATCTTGGAGCCCATTCCAAAATTGTTTAATGCAGTAGGAACTTCCTCGCTGTACTCCAGCAGGAAAAATGGAGCAGAATCTCCAAGAGTCAGATCTGTAGATTGTTTGAACAACTCCTTGGCATCCTTACCCTTCTCCTTCTTTCTTTTCCTTGTCTTTGTTTTAGAGAAAACCATTATCGTATTAGGTCTGACAGCAAACAGTGGCCGATGAGGAAATCTGGCCTCCTTGGAAGTGAGTCTGACTTTATAATATGGTATCTGCAATCTTATAGCTGGTAAACTGTGGTCGATTGTCAGGTTTCCGATAGTGGCGCGAACTTTAGCCTGATATCCCTCTTTCAGAACGTCATACGCTTTATCATTGGAAATATTGAACCTGAGCTCCAAAAGTTTTTCAGAGGTAGGGATAACAGCCTTGTTCACGAAAGGTGATTCGGCTTTCGATGCGGGAGTATTAGAGACAAAGAGCATCTCTGGATCATTCATATCAAGCTTCAGATTTAGCGTCTCTGTATCTAAGAAGCCATCGAAAATCATCTCGTCATCGTTGGCATCCCACAAGTCAAGATCTATGGCTTCCATTCTCAGCCTCTTTGAAGGGGCAAGATCATCATTATTAGCGTCCCCAATGATAGCATCGTCGTTCCAATCTGCACTAGATAACAGGATGTCGCTATCAAAAGAGCGAATATTCTCGCGAGCTTTTCTTTTGGGGAGAGTGGGAGCCTGAAAGTCAATCAATTCCCTTTCTGATATCTCAACAATCCGTTGTTGCATGGTCTCCTTCTGTTGTTTCTTTTGCTGCTGAGGATACACTTGGGACCCAGGTGGTTTCTGGCCGGACCAAAACCAACTTTTCTTTATTGTAGAAGAATATGAATCCACAACATCCTTATTCTTAGTCTCCTTGACTTTCTTCTGCTGCATTCTAAAGGACTTTCGGCTATCTGGTTGTAGTTCAAAGGTCAACTTCGTTGGAAGCAACGGTTTTGAAATTGGCGGGGGTGTCTGGTATGAGAATTTCAGAGGAGCAATGGGAAAAAGTTGTTGCATCTTCATCTGCTTTCCTGTGCTAAAGGACGGATAAAACAAGCGCACTAGTCTTTCTCGAATCTGTTTCTGCTTCTGCAGTCTGTCAGTCTTTGAAGTCTCGGGTTGTATCCTCTGTCTTTCATCAATAGCAGATGTCTTATCTTTGGTTGTCTCATGCCCGGTTGATACCCCAGGCCGCTGCTCAAGTTGCATGTGGAACCCTATCTCGTCATTGTTGTCGTCTGAAAGCTCATTTGCGTGTTCAAAGTCCAGATCATTCAGTCCTGCATTGCTGCTCAGTCCCTCCGTCAAGCTCGTGTCAAACAACCCGTTCGGTATCACATCGGCGGCTTCTTCTTCATCGACACCCTGCATAGCTTCCTGCTGTAGCTCCTTCATCAAATCGTCATCGTTCTCCTCTGCTATCTCGCTGCGCTCATCATTCTCAGCTACACTAACCCCTTCTCCAGCTTCTTCCTCTGCAAGTTCTTCTTCATCGCTGAAATCAATGGCATCTTTGGCGTGCTTCGTGCTGCCATCAAACATACTCTCGAGAGAACCCAGCCCCAGCTGTCCGTTTAAGGCAGAGTCAAAGTCCTCATCCTCCAATCCGCGGAGCTTCTTGCTGCTTCCCGAAGTCATTTTCATTGCTGAATCTTTACGGTCTTGATTCCGCCTAACCGGAGCCTTTGATCGAGGTTTTGCATCACACAACAGAGGGGGAAATGGTGAATGTCAATGTTTTTTCTACGTGAAACTTTTCAGCTATTGGGATAATATATTTGCTTTTTCTCAGCACACTAAAATCATTTAGTCATGTAGCCTCTTGATAATTTCCGCTTCACTGAACCCATTTGTGAACCTACAAAACTATTACTCAGTCCACCCCTGGTTCACTCTTATTGAACTCCTCCTCCTCCTCCTCCTCTTCCTCCTCCACTGCTTAGTCATGTTTTTTCATCGACCAGGAAGTTCCATGCAGCCAACACTCCTGCATAGGTTTTCAAGAAGACTTCTCTCCCTTGTTTCTCCAAGCGAGGTAGATTCTCTCTTGACTAAATCCCCCTCCACTCTGATCCCCATTGATTCATCTTGGTATATGCCAGACGCTAAGATCGACGCATTCGAGCAGTATTCAAAGCAGAGATTGACCAAAAATTCCGTGTTTTTTGACATTGACAAGATCTGCGACAAGCTGAATCCTTATCCACATATGCTACCCTCCAAAAGCCAATTTGAACAGCAGGTATCGGATCTCGGGATCAGAGCCGACTCTGCACTTTTGATATACGACCAGCAGGGAATCTTCAGCTCCTGCAGAGCTGCCTGGATGTTTGAAGTTTTTGGTCATAACCCTGCGAATATAAGCATTCTCAACACCTACCCTAGGTATCTTGAAAATTTCGCTCTCTCGACCAGCATTGATCACACCACCGTCAACTCCTCCTCCCCGCTTCCCAAATCAAACTACATTGCCTCCTTCAATAAATCAAAGGTTATTTTATTTGAAGAGCTATACGAACTGGTGAAAGGAGACAGTATAGGCTCCAAATACACCATTATAGATGCAAGATCAAGTGACCGTTTTAGTGGTAAGGCCCCGGAACCACGGCCAGGACTATCATCTGGACACATTCCTAACGCTGTCAATCTGCCATTCACCGACCTCCTGACATCCGACAAAACGTTTTTGTCTCCTGCTGCTATTTCCGAAAGGTTCTCTCAGTTAGGTTTAGACTATTCTAAACCTATAATTGTCATGTGTGGTACAGGTGTCACGGCCTGTATTGTGAAAGTGGGCCTTCAAATAGCAGGATTAGACTCGGTGGACATATCGGTGTACGATGGATCGTGGACTGAATGGGCCCAGAGAGCTCCGGAGATGATTGTCAAAGACTAGATATAATTATTGCCTTCAAAAGGAAAGTTCCAGGTCTTCAAGTGTCATTTCATTAATTATAGTTCGCAGCTGGAAGACTATCCTTTCCCATTCAGTGTGACCTGCCATTTCTGTGCTGTTTTGCAGCTTGTTCTCGAGAACGGTGACAATCCGATAGAATTTCAATGGCTCCCCAACCTGAAATAAATCGAACATAAACTCGCTGAATAAGTTAACATCAAGTTCATGGGGACCTCCAGCGTCTATGATACTAGAATCTACCCACATCAGTATTGTTCTCAACAGCTTGTCGAAATCGCTTATCGGTATATTCTGGAACGAGAGGACGTTACTGGACTCAACATATTTGCGATCAATAGTAACAGATCTTTTCATAGCATGGGGTTTGTTATTCCTAGTATTGAAAAAATCCCCAAAGGTAGCAGGCTTATGCTTTTTGGGTGACCGATAGTACTTTCCTGATATCAACAAATTTCTCCTGTCTAGTTCCTGTTTCAACTCGTTCTGTATTGCTTGTGGTAACTCATTGAACACTTCCCAATTGATGTCAGTTTCTCTAATAGTAAATGTGTCAGAAGCGTTTGTTGGTTTCGCTGTCTTAGTTGTTCGCTTTGACGGTATTGGCTCGCTGGTTCCCACTGTGAGGGGGCTTTCATCAATATTCGTGGCCCTCTTAAATGGCAGTTTCATCTGGCTAACGTCAATATCTTGATCAGCAGACTTATCGTCGCTCACAAGCTTAGTTACTGAGACTGATACTCCTCGTAGTTCATGTACATCCACATTCAAAATACGCCACAACGACTTCAACTCAGTGCTGATGATACCTGTTTCTCGAGTGTTTACTCCAAGACGAGCACTTTTGGATGCGAACTCACAACGACCCATACCTAAGTACTTCTCGGGCTGTATTGGAGCATCTGGGTGTCTAGTTGCCAGCTTCAGTGTGACAGAAGAACCGAGAACATGTATGTGAGTCATGCGCTTGTTCATCTCTTTAGCAATACTCCCTAGAAATGTTTCGACTTGAGAATCCGTATCGAAACGAATGCCCCAGTTCACATCAATTGAAACGGACTTGCGTGAGAATTCATCCGGATTGGCCAAAATGTCAATTGAGGTGTTGTCTATTCCACGAGCATACTCGTAAATCGTTGTCCCTGTTTTGATTCCTAATATTTTAGTCAAAGTATCTTTGGGTACAGTCAGAAGCCTAGATAACCTCAATTTCGAGTCATTCAACTCTCTTTCCAGCTTAGAGCATATTTTATATCCCACTCCAGGTAAATCTCGCAAAAGAATGTCTTTCAAGAACTCCAGAGTTCTTGATTCATCGACCTTGTATACTCCATCAGGTTTTGCTTTTCTCAGGGCCAGCTTCGCCAGCAATACATTTGGACCACAACCACAACTTACAGAGCACCCTGTAGCATCCTGAATTTTCGCTTTTATGTTCTTCATTATTTCATTTGAGTCTTTCTCCTTGCTTGCAGAGGAAATCTCTACCAGCGCCTCGTCAACAGAAACAGGTAGAATCGAATCTATGTTGAAACTCAACAATATTTCATAAAACCTCTTAGAGACAGCTTCATACTCATCAAATCTGTACTCCAAACATATGAGAGTAGGGCACATCTTCTTTGCGGCCCGGAGCCACATGCCATTGTGGCAACCATGCGCACGAGCAACGTAGTTACACGAAGCAATATCTGCATTTCCACCTCCATGTGTAACACAAACCGGATACTTGTTTATGTCAATAACAGGACTATTGTTGAGTGCTGACACAGTAGCAAAGAAACAGTCAAAGTCAACATGTAAAATGACTTTCTGTGAGGTTTCTCTATTCTTGATACCTCTATCCCGTAGAACCGCCATGGCCCTAGAAAGGAATTCTGACCTCAGATCCGCCTTCCATGCGCTGAGATGATGCAGACGAGATTTCGCAAAGAAGACAGACAAAAAGTTAGGGTTTCTAGCGTCCAGTTTTTCAGAGAGATACTCAGGGGTCTGCAGACTGTCAGCAGGGGCCACAATCTGTGATATCTGGGAAACTTCAAGAGACTTATCGTCTTCTTCGTCTTCATCGGGGTCCTCTTGCATTCCTTTATCGCTCCTAATGCTATCATCAGTCACATTTCTACTAAATTCCAATCGTTTCTGACCATAATCATTGGATATCAGCATAAAATCGCTCCAAGGCAACAGCTTTCCCGTTTCAACACTTTCAACAATCCATTTTGGAAGCACGACTTTGTAGTTTCGGAACTCGATTCTCTTCTTCGGCGTTAGATTTTCTGCAACTATATGGGTAGCGTTTCCTTTGGCTCCTAAATGGTGAATGAATCTTCCTCCGTGTAAAATTATTATCTTGTGCAGCTGTGCGATGTCGGGGCTCGTCTTACCATTGACATAGATAATACACCCTTTGAATATGGCAGGATATTCTACATTTCGAACTTTCTTCATCAGATCCACATACTGGTCATCTTGCTCCTGCTGTTTCAGCTTTTTGTTCAAGAAATATGTTTCATAGTCTCCGAATTTCAGTTCTTGGCTTCCCAACTCCTCGCTATCGGATACAGAAGGATTTGATTGCACAAGAGCTGGTTCCAGCTTAGACATTTCTGCTCTTCTCTCTCTCTCTCGAAATACCTCTGAGTCATTGAATGAGTCCCAAACAAAAGAGTCGTCGTTGTCGTTCCTTTCCTTCTGAGTTTGTGATAGTACAAACGGCTGTTTGAGCTCCTTGTCGACATTCATCTTACGATGTTCTTGACTCAGTTTGTTGACAAACGATATAAATGCAGCATCGTCCATGGAGCCCCAGTCGTCGGTGCTTATATCTCTCACAGAACTGTTTCGGTGTATTTGGGGTACATCAGCTTCAGTTTCCTCTCCAGAGTCTACCTGCGAAGACAGAATCTGGATCCTAGAGGTAGTACCCTCCTCACGTTTTCTCAATAACTCCTCTATTTTCGAGTCATCAATAGATCCCCAGTCCCCTGTAGTTGATTTTTGAGAAGAGGTACTCATTATAGCAGAGAAGATGCATTGTATTCAGCATTATTTATTGGGCAAAACTCAACTCTTTGGTATTTCTTAGAGTAACCAAGTGGCTTTGATATCAGATAACAGATCAGATTCTGCGTTATCTATATTCCTGGTCTTTTATTGCTCCAAGAATCCTGTTTTTCAACTAACACAGCCTTGATTAGTATTACTAAACAAATATCTGTGGCATTCTCGCCAACGCAATAAATAGCAAGTTTTCGGAAGTGGAGGATTATAAGGAACTCGAAAGGCGAATTAGCTGTCTGCTACCTGTTGGGGCTTATAGAACTCGATTACTTTGCAATTGCTATTTCAAAATGTCTATTTTATCGGATTGCTGTGTCACTGGAAACCTTCATGGTGAGTATTGAAAGGCATATGTATTCTGCAGTGGCTGTTTACTAACTACTTGTACAGAGGGAGAGAGAAAGGGAAGCTTTGGGGAGTTTGAAGACTTCAAGGTTTATGAAACAGGGAAGAAGTCGGACAAGGTGATTGTCATCTTGACGGATATTTATGGCTACGACTTCATCAATACAAACCTGATTGCGGATGCTCTTGCTCGGAACACTGGCTACTACGTGGTGATTCCAGATATATTGAAAAGCGATCCGGCTGTTCACGGCAAGACTGATCTCCAGAAGTGGTTCGTCAATCACTCACTAGAGGAAACAGACGCTTTTGTTGAAAAATTCCTGAAAGTGTTGAAGGAGCAGTTGAAGCCCAAATACATCGGTGGAATCGGGTACTGTTTTGGAGCCAAGTTTGTGTTCAAACAGTTGCGTTCAGGGGGGCTGCTGGACGTGGGTGCTGGTGCCCACCCTTCTTTTATCGACGAGAAGGATATTGAATCGGTAACAAAACCAATTTTACTTTCCTGTGCAGAGACAGACAGCATGTTTACTCCCGACTTGCGCGTAAAGGCCGAGGAGGCTTTCGGAAAGAACAAAATCCGCTACCAGGTTGACCTTTTTTCGGGTGTGTCCCATGGTTTCTCGGTGAGAGGTGATCTTTCGGATCCTGTAGTGACTTATGCTAAAGAGAAGACTTTGCTAGATCAGGCCTACTGGTTTAAGTCTCTTGAGCCAAAGCAGTAAGATTCAGTACAGCTGCTTGGATAATCTTTCTTTCTATAGAATCGTATAAGCTTATAGAACTACTTCACTTCTCAGCGAGATTCTCAAAGTAAAGTCGTAGAGACTTGGAGTTAAGATCAACAACTCCGTCGGATATTAGCGTTTCTTGGCGTATCTCGGCATAGTCGGACTCTCGGCTATAAAAACGCTATCCTTGAAATATGTAACCAGTGCTATAAAAGGTCTCTTGTAATCCATTGGATTCCCGCTGTCGACCCCCAATACTGACTCCTTCTCCTTCCCATCTCCAACCTGCAAAAATATCCAAATGTCTTGTCCGGATTGTTTCAAAGCTGTTCTCCATGAGGGAGAACCAAAAGGTACAATCGGGGAAATAAATGGGGTGAAAACTTACACCTCCGGATCCCCAAGCTCCTCAAAGTACATCATAGTCTACACCGATGTTTTTGGGCTTACTATAAAGAACACTTTGCTGGTTGCAGATACCCTTGCTGATGAAGGCTTCTATGTTGTGATTCCGGACATCATCGAGGGAGATACTGCTGATCTTAGCAGATTCGCTGACGAGGAGTATAGACGCCAATGGCTTGGAAAGCATAGTCCGCAAGCTATCACGGCAATCAGCGACAAAGTCTTGGAAGGTCTTGGAGATCTAGCCTCAAAGTCTCTATATTCGATTGGGTACTGTTTTGGTGCCAGCTTCGCAGTTGCTTTATCCCAAAAAGACCTCAGCAAGTTCCCTCTCAAAGCGGTTGCAATAGCTCACCCTGGTTTTTCTATCTTTGAGCAGCTTGGAAGTGTATCTGTTCCTGTTTTGATATCTGTTGGAGATGAAGACGCTGCTCACGATCTTTCCAGCATCAACAAGATGGCTGTGACTTTGAAGGAGAAAAAAATTCCTTACCAACTAAACATTTTCCACTCCTTGGATCATGGATTTGCCGTTCGAGGAGACTTATCTATTCCCTTTGTCAAATATGGTGCTGAGAAAACTATACTCGATCAAGTATACTGGTTTTCTCACTTCAAGTGAGCGGAAGAACCCGTTTACAATAGAAAGCTCCAAGATAGTTCGTACATATACAATGTATACAAAGGTAACTCTGCACCAAAATTCACTAGTAAACAAAAATCCACTATAACACATCCCTTCTGTTATAGACATAGGAGCTGTCGCCCCCTGACGCGGTAAGAGTGGTAGATTTGCTGGACAGTAGGCTGTCACTCTGCATTGGAGTTGACCTCAGTGGGTTTACAGACTGCGAGAATTCATTAGCAGCGTCGGTCTTGAAGATGAACGAGTTTCGCCCATAGTCGTCTTCGCCAGCCTCAGCAAACGGATTCACACTCAGAGCACTTCTGGAGTTCTGGTTTCTCTCAGGACTCTGTAACAGTGCTGAATCTCTGTTATGAGCTCCCCCCTCAGGTAACATCGAGTTTCTGTCATGGCCTCTCATTGCAGTGGCTCCCAATGCCGCCAACTCGTATTCAATCTTATCGTCTCTCTGGTCATTTGGAATGAAAGCCAGTCTATCATCCTTTATTGGTTGGTACCTAGTGTCAGGATTCTTGTGTATCAACGCAAGTGTACAGGTGACAATCGTGAACACCAGCAAAATAGCAGCGAAAACCGCATTCAAAACAAAATAAACCACAGCAGCTACAGAAGAGACCACGGCAGGCTGTTTGAATATGTTGGAAAAGAACAGGAAAAATATGGAGTTGATCACGTTGATCACAACAATGAAGATGTTGAACACATTCGTTCTTTTGTCCATAAATGGTCTTTTCCAGCAAACTAGCACACAGTAAATGAGCTCAAGAGCAAATACAATCACTGCCACTACTTTCCCGTAAGTCTGCAGCACAGCAATGAACAATGCTCTCAAGAACAAGTACAAAAGATGTACTGCCACCCAATAGTACTGATGAGCCTTGTACTGCGCGTAGAGGAAACCGTACTTGTTCAAAATCTTCTCATCGCCGAACAAAATGTATGCTGGATTCTTGAACTGTCTGGTAGATAGAATACCAGCTCTTAGAATTTTCCATGCTGAGAAAGACATCAAAACGAACGATACTGCAAAAACAACAACAGCGAATACAAGGCACCCTGCAGAATCATTTCTTGTGAACTCCCAGATACATAGGAAAGTCAGGGTAGGGAATGTGATATTGAACAGTCGGTAAAGACAGCCTTTGATAATGTGTTTCCAATGAGCCCGGAATCCTTTCACTCTCTGTTCATGGAGAGGGCCAGCCTTTACCAACAGCTCACAGATACCTTTGAAAATCGTGGTAGCAAAAAGTAAAATAAATCCGACAAAAAGGAAGAATATAATACCAGTCATGAACATATTGGAGATCTCAATATCTGTCAAATACGCGACTCTCTGAATGCCTCTTAAAATCAAAGTCTTTGATCCCACTTCGTCCTCGTTTGTGGTGTATAAGTTTGAGTTATCCAAAACGTCACCGAGATCATCGGACTTTTCAACAGATATTCTTTTGATCAACCGGAAATGTTTCAACATTTTCTGAACAGAGAGGGAGATCACAGATTTATTGGCGAGGATCGAGGTCACCTCTCCACCAGTAGCCTGGACATACCAGTATATCATATCTTGCATAAATGAAGTCTTAATTATTCCAAGAGACCATTGAAAGTTCTGCGCCCAAGATGCGGCAATGGGAGGTACCAAAGCAACCCCCATCATCGACGTTAAAGCCAGGTTCTGAAAGTAGATGAAGAGCGAAGCAGCATTTGAGGCAATATGTGCAGCCGTAGCAGAGTGCCCCAGAATAGACACGAAGGAAGATACAACCAACCCGAATCCAGAAATAATAGCTATGGGCCAGCCGGCATATAAAGTTTGCACCGTTTTCCCATTGGAGAGCTTAGCCTTTACACAGGCCATAGGATCCGTGAGATCGTCATCATCGGTAGAGTAAACAACCACTTTAACATATGCGTCCAGGTCTGGGATAGTGAAAGCAACATTGGGGAGGTTCTTCACGAGATCACTGTCGATGGTGTACTCAAAGTCGTTCATGCTTAATCTTCCGGCAGTGATAGGACAGAGAGTTGGGTAGTCTAGGTCACACAGATTGATAGTGTTTTCATAGATGTTCAGACCGTATACAATCACGGTGACAACAGCCTTTATCTTACCATTAATCAGCGAATTTCCTTCGATAGTGAATATTCCGGTGCTGTTGTCGGGATAAAATGTGACATCGAAAAGCGAGCTGCTAAAGTTAGAGTTTTCCATACATGTTAACAGTGAAGTTGATCGGATGTAGTGCTTCGCACTCACCACTGATGTCAGGGACAACAGTGATAGTAGCCTGCAGATCAGACTCAAAAATTTCATTGCGACACGTTTTCTGCGCAGGGCTGAATCCAGATCAAACCAAATTCACCACACAGGAATCAAATGGTAATATGAGGACCTGTTAGTCGAAAATCAATTCCCTTCAAAAACAGCGCCTCTCTAGTCCTTCTTTTTGGAGAGGAAGAGCGTATGAACTTTGTTGTTCCAGCTCTACGATACCTGAAGTAGTTTTAATTTACCCCTTCCCTTGAGAAAACCATTCAAAGAGTTGTAGTTAGGCTTTTTGAGACTTCTTCTTCACTCAAAATGTTAACTTCTATTAATAAATTGGGGCCTGCTCGTTACATCAGGACCTACAGCTAGAAAATTTTATTGTGAAACAGACGACTAAAGGCTGTGCCTCCTCACACCAACTGTTATTGGAACACCCGTACATTAGGAACTAGCAAGGCAACTTCAACGATATGTAAGAGGAACTAGCACAAAACTTCTGGCACTAACAGAAGTAAAGTTAAGGTTCAAGGAATTTGGCTCCCCTAGTCGATGTCAGCACCGTCCTAACATGGACTAGGTCAGGTAGTTGCGTACTCATACTTAATTTAGAATTGGCCATACCAGGCAGCTCTCCTTCAACAGTCTACTTTTGATCTTGAACTGTTTCTTTTGGGCTAATTTTTCGATAAATTGGCTCGCAGCTCTGTCTTGGCTACATGATGTCTTCTGTTGGTTCAGAGAAGTTTGGCATCGCATCCAAGAAACCGTTAAGTGTGGACAATCTGCATGAGCACAGCGCGTCCTCCAAACACAAGGGTAAGCAGCATTCAAAGAAGAGCAATAGGCGGCCTTCAAAATCAAACAGCAGTAAACCAGAATTATCCAAGGAAGACGATTATCTGGAGCGGTCCATCTTGAAAGGCAAGAAGGGCGCAGACATCAGTCACCTTCTCAACTTCCGGTTACCTGACCATACTCCAAAGAGCCAAGAGCGAGTTTACTTCCAAAGAAAATATAAATCAGGCCCAAACTGGTCTAGAGTCACACTAACGGGGCGCAAATATGTTAACGTCAATTACAGATGTATAGTGGACTATAGAGGTGATTATAGAGCTCAAGTATTGGACCCAAACGTTCCCCTCGATGATTCCTCCGTGATCCGAGTCCTAGCTTATTACAATAGCGGTCTTCAGTGTCCGATCTGCTTAGGAGAAGAGCTTACTGCCCCTAGAATGACGCGGTGTGGACATATATTTTGTTTTTCTTGCTTAATTAGGCTTTTTGCTGCTCTTTCTGAAGAGGAATCTCACAAGGGGATCGTCAAATGCCCTTTATGTTATGATTACATCAAAGAGAGGCACACATTACTACCGGTCCTTGTCGGCGAATCCGGTTCCCCGTCTGAAAGACCCAAAATAGGTTCTGATGTTGAACTGGAGCTCATGTATCGCCCAGCTACTACGGTTCTACCACAGCCTTTTGAGTACTACTTGAGGGAATCTGCGTACACGGGAAATATACCGTGGATAGAAAATGGGTTATCGCCTGACGATTTTCTCAAACGTTCGAAGTATGCGAGGTACTCCAGAATCATGAAGTGTGGGCTTGAGTTCATTGTGAAATGTTTTGAAAACGAGGTGAATGCCTTGCTCAGTCAAAAACTGATTGATACGGAGCTCTACGGTGATCCAGGACACCACTACGATCTTTCAATATTGAAGATAAGGTCGCAAATGCAGGCAACAATAGAGTCATTCGAAAGCTCTGGAATAGTACATGCTCCAGTGAATAATGATGAGGTTGATGTGAATAAGCTCAACATGGACGATCTTTCTCTTAGACAAAAGTCATTTCGTGAGACAGAAAAGGGGTTCTTTTTCTATCAATGCTCAATTGACTCTTCAGTGAAATATTTTCTTGCTAATCTAGACTTTCAAATAATGAAGTCGGTCTACAATGGCTATCCTTCATTTCCTTTGAAGATTTGTCTAAAACTGGAAAATATAAGTTACGACAGCAGTCCGTTGACTACAGAATTGATACACAAAATAAAATACCTAGGTCATTTGCCTGTCGGTACAGAGGTAGGATTTCTTGAGCTGAGCTGGACTGATCAGCTCACCAAAAAACCAGTCATAGCGATGGATGTGTACACCCAGTTCAGTAAAAAGATACTAGAAAGATCCAAAGCTGCTAGAAACAAAAGATTGAAAGAAGATAAAAGCAGAAAACAATTCGAAAAGGAACTCGAGCTGAAAACGTTACAGTTTTATTCCAACGAGAACAACCTCAAACTTGAAGACTATGGATACATTGAAGGAATCCAACGATCTGGGCTTGGGGGTGGTCATCTATCTGATGAATATGCTCCGCGTTTGGGATCTGAAAATCAAGCAGAACTAAAGCCGATGGAACTCAAAGATCAAAATGATCGGTATGAGACCACAATCTGGGGTACGTCAATCCCAAAAAGTTCCGATCCAGGGCCCAACGGAGAAACAATCTATGACAGTTCAGAGGATGCTGAGATGATAATTCAAGAGGCAAAGAAAAGTGGTTCAGCGTCTGGTAAGAAGAAAAAGAAGATAGTGTTGAGCTTCAACTGACCCTGCTCATAACACTCTCTGAGGGTTTCTAGTTCTTTCTAGTGTACATAATCTGAGTAGTTTAGGATATGTCTTCGCGTGTGACATAACGGAAATATAATTTTGCATGATATCAATAGGGAGCTAATTTTCAGAGTCCAAACTGAAAACGTTGTTCGCTCTAACCTTGGATTGCGGAAACCTACTTTTCAGCTTGCTACCAGTCTTCTTCTGAGCAGCTGATCTGACAATAGATCCTTCCTTACCTGAGCTTAGGTCTGTTGGGATTATTCTCATCCCACACTTCATTATCGGCTTCTCTACATCCTTGTTGGTTCCCAGCGCAATTTTGATCTTTGCGTGATCTTCTAGCTTGTGGTGCACTTCGGGGTTGGATCGCAGATCGAACTGCTGCAACGTGCCAGCCCTCTCAATTTGCTCTGAAAGCTTTCTCAGACTGTTTTCTTCATCAGTTCTTTGGATTTTTTCCTTCTGCTTTTTCTTTCGCAGTATAGCATCCGGAGATTTATCAATATAAGCAATTGCGAACCTTTCCAAATCGGAATCATCGAGTTCTTCATTTTCGACTACTCTGCAAAGTCCTGATTCCTTCAAATGCATCACCAGAGAGGACAAACTCTTCCATTTCGTGCTGTTCAGATGAATATGATCCTTATCCGCTATATATTCCTGGTAAAACCTGTTATACCCGATGAGCTTCTCTCCGTGATTGACTCTCAGCAATCTGAGGAAATCGGAGAGAAACTTACGCGAGTAATCTTCAATTACAGCCCTGCCATTATTGTCGGTCGTGCTCATCTTTTCATTGAGCCTTCTCAGATGTGACTGCGATTGTATGTGACATTTGAATCCGTTGTCATCAAAACACTGCTTCTCACAAACTTGACAGTAAAACTTGGTTTTCTGTAGGCCCTTCCTTTTCAGTTTGTTTGATATATACCTCGCTGTTCCGTACTCAGCCTTTCCCATATGCTTAGAGATCAAGAGCCAGTTGTTGAAATAAAAGCAATACAAGAGATCCTTTAACTTTATTTGAGCTTTCTGTAGCCCAAATTTGAATATATATATATATATTTATTTTACTCAAGCTAATGTAAATTAAATGCACTTCAGTGATTTTTCTTAAAATCAAATTTCCAGGGGAGTAGTATATTTAGTGAGTCAGGCCGCTTAAATCAACACAATCCGAATTCAGTAAACTAAGTAATAGATAAATCACTGCTATCACAGCTTGTCAATAAGAAAGGCATCTATCACGGATCCAGATGTCATGGTTTTCTGACCAAAAGAGGAGGCAGATGGTAGACACAAAAGACCATTTGCTCCTTTAAAGGACCCGATATTACTGCTTCTTTGAAACCCTGTAGACTCGGCAGTAAAAGATAGATCAGCAGCCTGACTGATAAGTACTCTTTGATACTCTGGACGCTGAAGATCAAGCCTAAAATCTCCAGAAAGTTTTACCTTGACTATTGGAAGCGTCGGCAGAGTCTGACCTGGATTCGGGTGTAATCTCTGCGACTTTAGGAGAGAGGGAAGTACGAACAGGTTGAAGCACACAGACGACGACGCAGGATTCCCTGGTAGAGCAAAAATGACCTTCGTCTGTCCCGAAAAGTTCACCGTCGCAAACGTTGTGGGCTTACCAGGCTTCATTTTAACTCTTCCAAAATGAATCGTACCTCCCAAGCCTCTCTCTATTGTAGGTTTCAGAAGATCAAGTTCTCCCATAGACACCCCTCCTGTAGTGATGAGAAAGTCTACTAGATGTAGTTCAAAGGCCGAGCGAAGCAGCTTTTCCAGCTCATCTTTCTGATCTGATGCAATTCCCAGATCCACTACTGGGAACCCTGCACCTTGGATTGTAGATACCAGAGTTGGTCTGTTGCTGTCAAATATTTCACCATAGCGTAGGCCGGAACCGATTCCAACCTCTTTTAGCTCATCCCCCGTTGACATAACGCCTACAACAGGCTTCTTGTATACCTTGATCTTGGACACCCCAACACTCGCCAAAACTCCAATCTCCCCGCCAGAGCCTGAGATACGAGTACCTTTCGCTAAAATCAACATACCCGACTTCAAATCAGAACCCTTTTCTCTTATATTGTCACCCGCCTTAACTCCAGTAGCTAGTATTCTCACCTCCTTCTCCTCGGTCTCGTCGTCAGATACGGATACCAGCTGAGTCTCCTCCACCATGACGACTGCATCTGCCCCTATTGGAATAGGGGCCCCCGTTGTAACTCTGGCGATCTCACCGGCCACTAGCGACTCTTTGGAGTTTTTAGAGGATGCATGAGATACAGACACCACAGGGTATACCGCTGGACCGTCGGTGCTGATAACTGCATATCCATCTACAATGCTCGCACGAAAGTTAGGAACGTCCACAGCCGAGAATACATCTTCTGCTGCCACACAACCGATAATACCTGGGTCTCGTATATCTACTTCCAAGATGCCCATGTTTGGAGTAAATTCATTGATCAGGCGAAAAGCTTCTTCGACTGATATTATTGGGTAAGGTGATTCCCTTGCTCTTCTAGTAACTGGAGCCTCTAGATCGTTGGAAACCAGGTCATGACGAGTAATGCCACATCCTACCCTTCCTGTGACAGGATCTGTTTTTTGGTGGTGATCGTGATCGCTAACACCAGGGGAAGCATCCAGAAGTGTTCTGGTCATCTTTTTGTGAATCGCTCTAGAGTCCTTATTTTCTAATTGGATCAAAGCGTGGGGAAGAACTCTCAAAATCGCTTGCAGGTTTTCGCGGGCTCCTTTAGGAGACCCCGGCAAGGTGATCACTAAAGACTTGTTGATGACTCCTGCAACAGGTCTAGACATCATAGCAAATGGGGTCACTTTGAAAGATTCCAATAGCATAGCATGAACTACTCCTGGTGCATCTTTCTGTAGAAGAGGTTTTATTGCTTCTGGAGTGTTGTCTTTGATGGTGAACCCTGTTCCACCAGAAGTAAGAATAAGACGAATCTTTTCGTCACTGGCCCACTCATTGACTGATTCCTGGATATTTTGGATGTTATCGGGCACAATTCGGGTGGCCACAGTGAGGTATTTGTCACAATTCAGCTCTTTATTGATCTCTTGCAACGTATCGGTTATGGCTGAGGTAGTTTTATCCAGTGAACTGTTGCCGTAACAAGTATCAGACACTATCAGGACTGCCACTCCAAAGGACATTTTGTAGACTGTCTGCTATTGATCGGATACTCGATGAACAACAGATGACTCTTGTTATCGTAACCTTTTTCGATAAAACGATTTTTCGTATATTATTAAAAACAAGGAAATAATATAAATTCCTGACCACGAAACTGAGGAATATATATTTGTGGATAGTCATCAGATAACTGGTTTACGTGAGCTGACTCATTCATATCAGAGACATTGTCTGACGGAATTTCTATTTGAAGAGCCACCCGTTCGCTAGCAAGCTCCCTTCGAACTGTAATACCTCCCCTCAGAGCAGCAGTGAGAATTTCGAGAGGCAGTTTTGGGGAAACCTTGAAAGCATGTTTGTGAAAGTTCACTAGAATGGTGACTGTGTATTTGGAAACGATGCCTGGGTTGAGGAATGTATGCGTTAACACGAGAGAAGACGTTTCTACTAGAACTTTAGTGGAACAGTTGTTTTCTCTTTTGCCTGGTGTCATATCATCAGCTGCAATTGTTGCCACTGCTTCTGGACACTCAATTACACAGTACGATCGAATCTCTGACATCATGGCCGGCTCAGACTTTGTCGTTTTACACTTACGGGTACCTGTCTGCAAGAGGAATTAACATATTGCTGTGATAAAGTTGTGTCGCAGAGCAGTTACCCGGCCTTTAGTTTTTTCATCATCGAAAAGTGTAATATCAAGGAGCAAAAAAACAGATTTCTTTGAAGGGTTTACTCAAAAGAGCATACTTAGCGATACCCTTGACAACACAATGTCTTCAGTAGCGCAGAAACTGGAAGTCCTCGTACAGACATTTGTGTCGAAGTTGAAACGAAGACAGATTACAGGCTCGTATCAAGTTGCCACTGAAACATGCCATCTGTTGATGCGAGTCATATCGAACTCGCGATGGTCGAGTCCTGAGGAGTTGATTCAGCTGATACGAGAGGTGGGGAAGACGCTTATCGAGGCCCAGCCCCGGGAATTCTCTGCGGGTAATATTGTGAGGCGTGTCCTGGCACTTATTAGAGACGAAGTTAACGATAGTTCTGTTGCGCACACTGTTAATAATGGACCTTTTAATACTTCGATGTTTCAGCTTTTATCCACGAACCCGCCATCGAAACTGCAACCTAAAGAAATAGCAACGAAGTCTTTGAATCAGGATCTGCGGTCAATTGTGATACAGGGAATTCGGGAGCTGATTGACGAGATTGTATCTGTCCATGAGAATATAGAGCTAATGACTGTGGATCTGATCCATGATGATGAAATACTTCTAACTCCTACTCCTGGATCGCGCACGGTGCTGAACTTTCTCCTGAAGGCCAGCTTGAAGCGAAAGTTCACTGTTCTGATAACGGAGTCGTACCCAAACGATATAGAGGAGTGCCACGAATTTGCGAAAATTCTGGCCGAAGCCAATATTGAAACCGTGATTATTCCCGACTCTACGGTTTTTGCTGTCATGTCCCGTGTGGGCAAGGTACTGATTGGTGCACGTTCTGTTTTTGCCAATGGCGGATGTGTAACCGCTGCCGGTGTTGCTACGGTGTGTGAGTGTGCTAAGGAGCACCGGACTCCTGTATTTGCTGTTACTGGACTGTATAAGTTTTCACCGACGTATCCATTTGACAGAGACTCGCTGATCGAGGTAGGAAACTCGGGAAAAGTTATTCCTTACGAGGACAGCGATCTTGTGGGTAGATGTGAGGTGGCGAATCCGTTGTTCGATTACGTTTTGCCGGACCACATTGACATCTACATCACTAACATGTAAGTATTAGGGGAAACTTTGATATGGTTGAAATTGATACTAACAAGCTTTAGTGGAGGATTTGCTCCAAGTTTCGTGTACCGGATTGTGCTGGACAACTACAAGAACGAAGACGTGAACCTGAGCTAGCAATTTGTAAGAATAATATGAGCATATTGAATTGAAGACAATCGATTTTTCTTTTCCGGCTTCTTTCTAATGAAAAGGCCTGCCCCGTTCCTCGCTCGGTCTGCGATTTCTATTCGGGGCCTTGAGCTGGATGTTTGCTTGTCATACTAAGGGGCTATATCAAGAAGTGTGAATTTGAGTACGATTTTGTTCCTTTCTTCTTCTAGGACAAAATTGTAATTTTTAAGCTTTACATATTAAACAGTAGTGCTGCTGTGTTGCCTGACTGCATTTACAGGTTATGATAGCAAAATGTGACTTTCATTGGAAAATCGTCCCAGTGTCCGAGTGGTTAAGGAGCCGCCCTGCTAAGGCGGTATGTTTTGCATGCGCAGGTTCGAATCCTGTCTGTGACGGATTTTTTTTTTGTTCGCTCAATCAACGAGAGACCATCAGTAGCAACTACCCAGCGAGCCTTTTAGTTGAGTACATTTAGTTTGGAAAATACACCTAGCTCATGGCATTCTTACTTTGTGGACAGGTTTGTCGTGATAAGGACTAGTATATACAAGGAGGTTTTGTGCAACAACCGAAATCCGAGCCGCACAATATCAGGGCTCTATTTCTCTCCTACTACAGAGTACGCTCTCTATAACGGGAGTGAGACTCTAACCAGTTCAGTCAAAATAGAGCCTGGAACAGTGAGTCAATCGGCCAACTCCAAAAACGGCAATTGCTGGACACCCTTGTTGCCGCTAGCACTCATGTTAGGTACTTCTCAATCTGGTCATCCAGATACTTCCAGACGTTTTCCCCAACTTCATTGACAGAAGACTGCTCAACATCGGCCCGTAGCAACCCCTTCTTTACTGTACCAAACGGCGAAACATATGCCGGGGTGTCGACAAACACCTTGGAATCAGGATACAGAAGAGCGTAGAGCTCGCTATAAGATCCGTATATCACTGGTGAGGCAAACAGTTTTGCAATCCAGTGAGAAGCCCCCCCCAAGCTTCTCCCGAGATCCGACTTGATGAGCCCCGGATGCACAGAGATACTCAGCACCTTGGAATCAGCATGGTGCTTCGTCCACTGGGCGCTCTGGAAGATATTGACTGCCTTGGACTGCCCGTACAGAGTCGAGGGTGTCAGGCTCTCAAGATTTTTAGGGCTGTTGAGAGCAGGATCCCAGTCAACACCTGTTGGTGGGGACAGCATAGTAGCCCCTGAGGAGGTCAACCACACAATCCGGCATGTGTGCGGAGGCTCATTCACGGAGGTGGCCAGAATCACAGGGTCGAGAAGTCTCTGTACGAGCTGGTGGCCGATATTGTTTGTGCCTAGCTGCAGCTCGTAGCCCTGCTTCGTGACCGAACCCTTGGGGGGCATCATCACACCGGCATTGAGGACGACCCCGTGCAGCTTTTGCTCCGCAGTCAGAAACGGCTCAATCCCGGGCCTGATAGTCGCGAGATCAGCAAGATCGAAGACCAGACCGTGGACATCGGCCCCCGGGGTCTCAGCCTTCACGGCCGCGAGAGCTGCGTCCAGTCTCGCCTGCGTCCGGCCGTGAAGATACACCTTTGCGTTCTTCTGGGCCAGCAGCTTGGCCGTACTAAGGCCAATTCCGGTGGAAGAGCCTGTCACGATATACACTTTACCTGACAGATCGGGGTAGTCAACCTCTGTAAACGTTGGCTTCAATGGCCATAACTCGTACAGAATCCCAGCAAGGCGACCCATCTTGAGCTTAATTCAGGTTTAACGTGCCATCCTTCAGGAGTCAACGGAGCACAGATCTGAAGCCCGAGATATTATGGTATTTATAAGACAGAAACTCAGCTCGTTATTACCAGCCCAGATTTTACACACGGGAAAGCTAACTTGCGTGGCGCAGCAACCTACAACCTGTTAGCAGATAGTTCAAGTAGGCACACTGAACACACGTACTTACTCTGAGTTGCTGAGTACGACGAAAAAAATCAGAGCAAACTCACTGTCTAGAAGGTTATGATAACCAGGTACCTTTTTTTCTTGAATGGAACGCCCCATATACGACATACAGAGTTCTGTAGCTGCAGACGCAGCCAGAGAAATCTACACCAGTCCACGGGTCCCCGTTGGGAAGGCGATGCTGGTTTCACTAGTTGTGAATTATAAATATATACGTACCCCTGGTTATGGCCACCTCTGGCTGCTGTAGGTTCTCTCTGCTCTACACCAGCTTCCTCCCCAGAACCCGTACACCGGAATTACCATGCTGGAGGTCGAGTCCACGGTAGAGCTCTTTGCCGGTATCTTCCTCGACGTAGCCGCGAGCAATGGCAAAATCCCACAGCCAGTTCCCGTACGCAGTGCTGCAGTCCACAGCCAGCAGCACTTCCTGCAAGTGCCGCTGCTCACGGGCCAGATTCTCAACGTACTCCAGGCACTTAGGCTCCACTGCATGCTGGCGGCTGTAGCTCTCGAGTACCGCCAGAACCTCCACGAGCAGAGCCACGGGCGACTTGGAGTTCACGGGCTGGACTGGCGAACAGACAACGACACCGACAGGCACCTCGTCGAAGTACACGTACTGGCACAGCTCTGCAGACTCCTTGCACTTGCGGACGTACGTCTCGGGGTACGACTTCGGCGCACAAAGCACATTGAACAGCGCGAGATTGTTGTTGGTGAGATCATCGAGCGCGATCGACGGCATCGTGGATAACGAGGACCAAGTGCGTGCTGGCAGCTCAACAACAACTGACAGACTTCCACTGTTCTTGTTGAATATTTCCTCCGCCGAAAAAATTCCCTGGTAGATTTCCGCCCCCGCTGACAATAGAGATAGACACCCCCACAGTGCACACTACGCAGAGCGAGACTGCGGGTCGACCAAAGTCCCCACCTTCGGGTACTTCGACTTGAACGTCTCCTCCCAGCCGTCAAGCGACTTCAGCTCCGACTCAGAAAGACCCTCCAGGTTATCTATCGGGTCCTGCAGCTCAGTAAGCACCTCTACGGACTGATTGTTAGTAAGGCCACACAGGTGCCAAATAAAAGCGTGCAGACGCAAAACTTACCCGGATCAAAAGAGTTGAGAGCAAGTCCGCGGGACGCATCGTGCCCGGCAAAGTTGGAGTACGGTCCCGACGGCCCGTAGAAGTGCCGCGAGCTGCTCACGTCGTAGACGCTGCCACGCACAGCAATGTAGATCTGCTCCAGGTCTACTCCGTTGTACTTGTACAGCGTCTGCGGGGTGAAAACTTGCTCCACCACAGGCTCAGTCCGCGACGGGTCGATCTCCGTCTCCACGTCGACGGTGGCCAGCGACGCAAAAAGCGTATTCTTCAGCACAATCGTCACCACAATGGCGATCAGGGCTACCAGCACGATGTTGGTCATCAGTTGTGCTCTCTTGTAACGGCCTCCTCTGCTGTATACTTGAGGTGTGCCTTACCGTTTTGCAAAGGGTATTCCGAAGGAAATATATATATATATATATATATATATACAATATCCACTTTTTGGTAAGCGCACTACCGGTTTATACGACAGAACCCTTGTCGTCATGTATCATCACAACCCAGGAGCAGGCCCCGGCCTTCGCTGCAGTAGGCTGCTGCAGTAGGCTGATGCCCCCCCAGGCTACACCCCCAGCTCTTCGTCCTCCAGCACGTGCGATGCAAGACGCCCCAGCGTGTCCAGCAGGTTGATCCTCGTCTCGTCCCGCTGCGAGTCGTCTCGCCGCTCCCGCACCCGCCTCAGGTACTTCTCCTCCGGCACCTGGCCCAGCTGTCGCAGCTGCCGCTTCAGACCCGAGTTCTCTGCCTTGAGCGCCTTCAGACGCTGGCCCCGCGCCGTCTTGTAGTACTTGATCAGCCGCAGGTTCTTCAGGTTTATCATCTCGTTCTCCTCTCTCAGGATTCGACAGTTCTTCTCTACACTCGCAATATTCTTCAGCAGCATCTGCCGCTCAATCAAAAACTGCTCCTCGTTGCTTTTCAGCTGACACTTGGTCAGATTCTTGTTCAAGTTCAGCCGCAACACCGTTTGCCTCGCCACACTCAATACAGCCACTGCTCCCTCCATCTCTAGTTCTCCGGCCTTGAGCCGCTCCTCGCTCTCACTCACTGTCTCCAGAAACTTCTCTACCGACTTGTCCATCTCCTCGATCTCGTTTGTCTTGCTGGTTCGGGCATACTTCATCTCCTCACCCTCTGCGCCCACGACGGGCGTCGTCGCAATTGTAGACACATACCCACTGCTCCCCAGCGACGAGTCAGACCCGCTCTCTTTGCTGGACCCCTCGCTGACAGCCTGAGGCCCTACGGTCATCTTGCTCTTCTACCGTTGATAGACTGTATCGCTCTTGTAGCCGCCGGCAACTGCACACAGAGAACAACCACTTCCGGCTCTTCTCCAAACCTATCGCTGTGAGACCCAATATGTGTTGACCCCCTTTCTCCTTTCTACTCCTTCGTGGTTCTTTACTTTCCTACTTCGCGTCTTATTTACTTTTACTTCGTGTCTCGCTTCCGGGCGGTGCACCTGTTTTTTTTTTCTTCTTCTTTAAGTCTGTCAAGCGTCTATTAAGGAGCCAGCAGTTTGATCAAACCCCAAACAGTGGCCATCCCCCCCCCCTCACTCCACAAACCATGGACTTCGACATCGCAGAAGAACTATACGACCCCGGAGATCTCAAAATAGTCTATCTCGCAAGCGCTGTAAAACTGCTGTTCTGGATCGTGCTTCTCACGTTCGCCCTGAACGTGGTTCTCCTCCTCTTCTTAATGTAAGTGAGTTTTTCTTCGTTCGTCCAGGACTTTCTCTGCTAACCACTCATCGCCTCCTCCAGCATCGACCACTTTGTGTTCTCCGGGAAAGTAATCACACGTCTTCGGCTGCTTTTGTACCGTGTCTCCGGTTCTTAGATTCAGCTCCCTTTCACTGAATTGTCGACACCTGAAACCTGCGTCGCTTATAACTTCACCACAGACATCGATTTCCTAATCTGGATTCTACCGGGGAGATTTTTCAAGATTGATAAGAACCTCTGATTTTTTCCGCAGCTCAACAGGGAACTGCTCGCTAGATCTTTGACAACCGTCACTGGTGCCACCACACATAGAACTCCGTTGGTCTCCCTGTAAACACGATGGCAAAACTGGCAATGCACTGGAGAACAGTGTGCAAGCTTCTCAGCTCGCGACGATACCATTCCAACGCGATAGGTGCTGCTGGAATACCAAAAGATCCTCAAAGAAAGAGCTCACGCGCACTCATCGCAGCCACAGCGCTGGCAGCTACAGCCTTTGGTGCTCTTTCCCAGCGCACTAGGATACTCAATGATGACGAGAAGAACAAAGTGCATCCAGAAAAGCCTTCTCTTTCTCAGATATACAGCTTGTCAGACTTTGAGGCAGTAGCCAAACAAGTTCTTCCATTTGGCACCTGGGGCTATTACTCAACAGGCTCTGATGACGAGGTGTCTCTGAGAGAGAACCACTATGCATACGGGCGGATATTTTTCCGTCCTAAAAGCCTGTCGAACGTGGAGGAGGTCTCTCTCGAAACAAACATGCTGGGAACCCAGTTCGATGCTCCATTCTATATTACAGCATTTGCAGGAGCTGGAATGGCACACAGCAGCGCAGAGAGAGCAATTCGAAATGCGTCTGGGTCAGAAAAGGTTCTCCATCTGATTCCGTTCCAATTATCTTTCCCCATCGAAGAGTACACCAGTGGACTCAAACCTAACCAAAACAACTTCTACCAGGTCCACTTCTATACCGAGGAACAGTTTGACGCTGCTCCTGAGTTTTTCAGACATATCGAGACAACTATGCCAAACATAAAGGGGCTTTTCGTCAACGTTGATCTCCCAGCTATAGGAAACAGGGAGAAGGATTCCAAAATCAGAACTCGTTTGGACCCACACACAGTGGACGAGCTCAACGTGTTTGTATCAAGCGAGGTCAAATACTTCAATCTTACTTGGGACCATTTCATCAAAATGAAGAACATGACACATCTTCCTATCGTCCTCAAAGGTGTTTTGAGAAAAGAGGACGTGCTGAAGGCAGCTGAGTTGGGTTTCGCAGGAGCTCTGATTTCCAATCATGGTGGGAGACAACTGGATTTTGCGATGCCCCCGGTAGAGATCCTGGCACAGTCCAAAAAGCTGCTCAAGGAGAAAAATCTGGACAATGGGTTTCAACTGTATGTTGATGGCGGTATCAGAAGAGGGTCAGACGTGATCAAGGCGTTGTGTCTCGGAGCCTCAGGAGTAGGTCTAGGTAGACCGTTCTTGTATGCGTTATCAGGATATGGTGAACCTGGCGTTCAGAAAGCCATCCAGATTCTCAAAGCTGAAATGAAAAGAGACATGAAACTCTTGGGAGTGTCATCTATCAGTGAGTTAAATGAAGATCTGGTGGACATCGCGTCCCTCAAATTCAAAGGCATACAGGCGGTCGACAATCTCTTCGAACTGAACTATACCGAACTTCCGGGACCATCGGGCTGAGTAATTTACTGAGATCCTTATTTGTATGTTCATATAAAGTTATCACTCATTTTCAGCTGCATCGTTCACAGCCGCTTTACTCCACCCCATTCTTCTGTTGAGTCGTTCGTATTTTTGACGGTCTTTATCACTCACAGATGGCTTCACAGTGTCAAGAGAACTCTCAAAATCTTCAGACGTGACAACAACATCATGGTTGATATCCTCTTCATCCACAGTCTCGTAGCCGGAATGTATTCCTTTGAAGAACTTCTTTTTCAATGCCAATACGGCTGCCTCCCTCACAAGCGAAGAAAGGTCAGCTCCAGAGAAATTGCGGCATCTCTCATCATGAGCGACAGAAGCCAAATCAACAGAACCATCAACGGGTGTTCCATTGGACCGGATGAGTGTCTTTAGAATTTCTAATCTTTCGGCAGCAGTTGGTAATTCGATGAAGAGCGTTTTGTCCAGTCTTCCAGGTCTCAACATGGCTGGATCAATGATGTCTGGCCTGTTAGTAGCACCAATCACGAATATTCCCTTTCGGTCATTGAGCCCATCTAGCTCTGTCAAAAGCGTGTTGACCACTCTTGAGCTTGACTCACTCAGAGAGGTTTCTCTTTTGGGAACGAGCGCATCCAGCTCATCAAAGAAGATAATGCATGGAACCGAAGCCCTAGCACGGGCAAACACTTGCCTCACAGCTCTTTCTGATTCTCCGACATACTTGTTGAGAAGCTCAGGCCCTTTAACCGAGATAAAGTTGGCTTTGGATTCATTCGCGACTGCTTTGGCAAGAAGCGTTTTACCACAGCCTGGCGGACCCCACATGAGCACTCCTGAAGGAGCAGTGATACCCACTTTCTCGTAAATTTCAGGTCTTTTGATAGGCTGAACTATGGCCATATGCAGTTCGACTCTGATCTTAGAAAGAGCACCAACATTGGCCCAAGAGACATCAGGAACGGTAGCAAACCCTTCTCTCTTTGCTGTAGGCTGGATTGTAGGAAGAGCAACCATAAAATCCTCGTGGGTTATGCACAAAGGCTCCAGCTGCTCAGGGGTCAAGGCGGATGGATGCTTCAGTAGAAACTTTTGTATAGTGGAGAGCTTTGCAAAATCAGGACTTGAAATATTTCTTTCCAATTGACACTCGGCCAGTGATTTCGAGCTCTGGTAGTCCATGTCCATGTCGTCTGTAAACCCTGAGCCTTCAACTTGCAATGCTTCGGTCTGCTTTTCCAACTGCTGCAGTTGTACACCTTCCAGTAAGAGACTATTTTCTTGCTCTTCACTCAAACTGCTGAATATTCTCTTTATCGCTGAAACTCCCGCTGCCGTCACCAGCGCTTTGAGATCGGCTCCAACAAACCCAGGGGTCATTTTAGACACTATTTTGAGTCCCAGATCACCACTGGTTTTCAGATCTACGGTCATTGACTGCAATATATTGAGCCGTGCCTGCTCATTTGGCACGTTGATGCATATCTCTCTGTCAAATCTTCCAGCCCTTCTCAATGCTGCATCAAGGGAGTCAGGCCGATTCGTGGCACCGATAATTATGACCGGTTTTCCGCCAGTCTTCTCTAACGAAAGCTCATCCATTGAGGTGAGCATCTGCGCAACAATGCGTCGTTCCATCTCACGTTGCGCACCACCATCTCTTTTAGGTGTAATGGCATCAATCTCGTCAAAAAAAACCAAACAAGGAGCAAGCTGCTTTGCTTCCTCAAAGATCTCTCTCACTTTCTTTTCACTCTCTCCAGACATTCCACTGACAACCGAAGGAGCGCTGATAGATATAAACGGAACCTGTAGTTCACCTGCAAGTGCATTGGCGATCGCAGTTTTCCCACACCCAGGTGGCCCGTGCAAAAGAACACCGCGTGGGGGATGAATTCCCGTCACCAGGTATATTTCTGGATGTAAAATGGGCATCCCAACCACTTCCATCAGCTCGGAGATAACGTCATCCATGCCTCCCAGCTCCGAAAGCGATGAGTTCGGTGGATTGCGATCCTTCTGTACTTTTGCACGCTTACTGGACACCTCTTTCGACCGCTTTCTAGTTCTTTTATCACCTGATGATTTACCGACAGCTTCTTCAGCTTTTGGCTCCTCAACTGGTATGTTCCAGACATCAACCACGCTCTTGTTTGCAATATTTCCAGACTTCACCTCCATGAGCTCATCGGTCAGCAGATCAATGCCTCCATCGCCATCCATTTCTTCCTCTAGCTTTTCAGGGTCCAGACCCATCCCCAAAAGTTCCTCCTCTTCGTCCCCAATCACCACCTTCCACGTTCTGTCGATCGAGCTTCTCAGAAGGTCGTCCTTTGTTCTACTGAATGAGCGGTCCTTCACTCTCACATACTCCAGAATCTGAGATGCTCTGAGATCGCGTGCTAAGGCCATGGTCAAAGGTCCATTTTTCTGTCCATTCTTTCTCATTTGGTCTGTCAGATCCTCCAAGAGAGCCATTATATGATTGTACACTTTATTGTCCATTTCCTGCTGTAGGGCCCCAGGTTTTCGGGGTCTTGCTTTATTTTTCACCATTTGTGAGTGAGAAACTCCCCGCTATAGTACGATCCTCAGTGACTTGACCTCCTAGGATCCCCTCTATCGTCAGTAACTAACTAGAGTCCTTCTTTCTCTCTGATTCATCTGAGATTATTTTGTTTATGTAGATGAAATTTTTTTGTTATATATAGTAGGGATCCAAAAAGACCATATTGCAATCTAAGGGTAAATAAATGTATGTATGTACTTTAAAAAAGTTCCGAAATAATTGCTCTTATGGGCAAACACACAGAGAAAGTGAACAAATACTCGGGTGAAACGCATAAGCCGCAGCGGAAATCACGGACACCCACGCACAGACAAAGTTCCCGATAAGCATGGGAAACAGCGTCTCAACAGAGACTATCTCGAAAGCACCAAAGATAACATCGCAAGATAAGGCCATTTTGCAACTAAAACTACAGCGAGATAAGCTTCATAAGTCCAGCATCAAGATTCAGGCGGTGATCAAGCGCGAGAAGGAAATAGCCAAGAAAAGTGTGAGAGAGGGTAACAGGAGACGGGCGCTACTTGCACTGCGTGGGAAGAAATATCAGCAGAGCCTGTTGGATACCGTTGAGAAACAAGCAGATACTCTTGAAGAGCTCATCAATACGATTGAGTTCAAACTGATAGAGAAAGATGTGTTATATGGACTGGAGCAGGGCAACCAAGTACTAAAGAAGCTGAATAGCGAGATGAGCATGGACAAGGTGGAGAAGATTCTGGACGATTCGGAAGAGGGAGTGCGATATCAAGAGGAGCTGAGTTTACGTCTCGGGCAGGCCATGCCTCAGAGTCTGGAAGACGAAGTGGATAAGGAACTGGAGGCAATGGAGATGGAGGAATTGGGAAGCAAGGAACAGCTACAACTTCCCACTGCTCCCGCGGAGCCTATCGGTGAAGAAGAGCCCAGCTCGGGAGAGCTTGTTGATGAGCGGTCCACACCCCGCAGAGCCAAAGATACAGAAAGAGCACCCATTCTAGTATGAACGGGTCATATCTAAAGCAAAATCCTTTTATATTTACAGAAATGGTCCTGCTCACACTGGAAGAGGGTCGTCTAGCCACTCGAGAAATTCTGGCGTGAAGTAGGAGATGATCAGTCTTGCCCCTGCTCTTAGAAAGCCGTAGTGGGCCTCAAAAGCAATGCTTTTCAGGTCAAAAATACCCCGATCCGCCGCGGCGTGCAGCATTGCATATTCCCCACTCACTTGATAGCAGCAGATAGGGTAATCCTTGCACAATTCCACAGCGTCTTTTACAATATCTAGGTAGAAAGATGCGGGTTTGACGATAACCCCATCGGTTCCTTCTCCAACGTCTCTTACAAGAGCTCTTCTTGCCAGCCCTTTGCCCCCTGAAGGTAACTGGTAGCATTTTCTGTCTCCCTGACCCGGAGAAGAGCATGCTGCGTCTCTGAAAGGTCCATATAAGTTGCCACTGAATTTGGCAGCGTAAGACATGAGAAAAGTCTTATGTGCTAGCCCACAATCAATCAGGCCTTTCTTGATGGCACGAACCCTCCCGTCAACCATATCAGAGGGAGCCACCGAGTGGGCACCAGCTTTAGCATAGTTGACTGCCACAGCAGCGATTCTTCTTACCGAAAGCTCAGTGTTGACTGACCCGTCTTCGTAGAGAACACCACAATGTCCATGCGAAGTGTACTCGCATAAACAAACATCACACACAATGTACAAGTCTGGGAACGCAGCTCTCAAGGCTTTTATGGCCAAAATGACAGGTCCCTCGGGATCATCGGCAGCGCTTCCCACCTCGTCCTTGACCCCTTCTTTTAGCGGCACCCCGAAGAGAATTACGGCCCTTAAACCTTTCTTTACCAAAGATCCAACATAGGGAATCAGTTTCTTGACTCCAAAACGTTTGATGCGCGGCAAGGAAGGAATAAGTTCCTCTTCATCCTCGTTATCAGTCACAAACAGCGGGAAAATGAACATATTCTTCCGCAGTTGTCTCTCATGCTGCCACTCTCTCAGAAGCGGGTGGTTGTAGCCTCCCTGGAGAATGGAGGATATCTCCGTTGGAATCGCCGGCAAATACTCAGCGGTGTGGTGGCCCATGTTGTGTTTTCCCCAGCCTATGGCTCTCAAGCGCTCGGTTTTGGTTTCCAGCGTTTCTAGAGCCTCCGGCAGCGTATTCCTGAAAGGATAAAACCCGTACGACAAACATTGTTCCACTTGAAAAATACTTTTTTGCTATCCAAGGAAGCATCCGCAGAAATCTCTTTTTTCTGTCATTACCCAATTACGGCAGACCTCCTTGATTGAATCCGTTCTGACCTCTTCGGAGAAGATTACGCCTTATGTTGGTGGCTTTGCCACCCTTTCCGATGTTCCCATTGACAGAGACGTACGGAAACTTTTCGACGGGGCATTTCTGATTTTGTAATAGACTTCGGGGAACAATCTCCTCTATAGGCAAGTCTGATCGGCCTTTAACAAGGATGAGTTTTTTATTATTGGACCGAAACACCACGTTCAAAACTGAGATGTCAATTGGAGTGTAGATATTCACATATTTCTTCGTCCTGTTCACAGAATGGATAACCCCAAGACCAAGAAACTGGGAGGTTTCCCCGCTGAAAAACCCGGAGTCTGTGATCAAATTCGGCAATCCGGGCCACTGTAACAGCTTGCCCGTCTTTAGTAATTCTGAGAAGAGCATCTGCTGCTCATCGTAACGAACCGCACAAATCCCAACAACTTGACACTCTAGGCAGTCCAACAGAAACTCATGACACAGGTTTTCAGAATTCAAGATAACAGTGGCGTTGATCCCTTTGAATTTAGAAAGTCGTGGTAAATCTATGCTATCAATGTATGATAATCTATAGGGGGGATTCTCCACCAGCGGTCGAAAGTCAACTGTCGCTGTTGTTGGATTGTAATGGAGATACGAAAGTAACTTAAAACTTCGGATCTGTGCCGGCGAGTATCTCAACACCTGCGAATCTGTAGGGTACCCTTCCAATTTGATAAGCTTCCCGTACTGCAGACTGCTTAAGAGTTCGTTCTCTGTATCATCTGCTATAAGATTGTACGTCAAATAGACAACATGGGTCGGTCTCAGGTATTCTGAAACGCTCTTCAGCACCTCTACTCCAAATCCTTTCATCCACCCTGGAACATTCACTAAAACATTACTACCGCTGTTGAGACTAACAAGTCCTTGAAGCTCTCTCAAATACATAAGAGGCTCTCGTTGTGGCGTATTGAATCCAATAAATGAATTACGAATCACTGCATGTTTTTCAGAGTCCATAAATGGCAGGCTCATTCCAAAAATCGCCTCGGAATGGTTCGTCAGAGAAATACATTCGGGAGGGGAATACTCACACTGTCCTGGATCAACGTCTAATATGTTAATGTCTGTGAATTTTTCTGAGGTTGAAAGCCAATTGAACAACAGTCTTAAAAACGTGGATTTTCCTGAGTTCTTGGGTCCCATTATCAGAACTTTGAAGTCTCCTGGCTCAGAGTTTTCAAAATCGTGCAATAAACGATCAAGTTGGTCCTTCCAGGGTTTCAAAATGGTTGTGCCCACATTCGGTCCTTCATTCAAAATCACAGAGAAGGAATACCCCTCAAACAATCTATCGCTATCGCTCTCTTCTTTCCAATTCGGGTAGATGTTCTTCAGCTGCGGATACAATGATCCAATCTCTTCAAGACCTGTGAATCGGCTTGTCAGCTTTACCACAGATTTATAATCTGAGGAAAATAAATGCTCATTCTCGGGTGTCCTTTGATCATTCGTGAATGCTTGATTGGTGACCTGCGAGGCAGAAATAACGGGAAGTGCACTCAATGCGCACGCATTGACAGGTATCTCTGTGAGGGGACTCGAATGATAAAATACAGAGTCCAACCGAATAGCACCTCTTTGAACTTGAAGATTGTATTGACCTTTCACTAGTAAAAATTCCCCCGTTTTGAGTCCAAAAATAACGTAATTCTCCCCATAAATCGTGTTTTCCTTTGTGGATTGAAATTTGGAGCAAAGGATATGACTGTTTGGCTTAGAAGGTTGTACCACTATCTCATTAGGGAAATCCAGGGTCACCTTTTCAGTGGATCCCTGACCTTGCTGTTTTTCCTCTTGGGGCTCATATGAAACGATAAAGTCATCCGAGTCAGCCGAATCATTTGAATCTTCAGATGGTATATTATTCAAAGCAGCAAATGCGCTCACTACAGGACTCGGTGTTAGTAGAAGAATACCTTGAGGGAGTTTTGGAAAAGAATTCCATTAATTGGAGCACTCACGAGACATCCCAAGGAGCCGTTCACAGCACGCAACAAATATAAGTGGTGCCCTTTATGTGTTTACTCAGTAGACATCGATCTCATATGCTCATCAGTCTGAACCGTGCCTGAAGGTGAAGAGGGTAGAAGATTTTGTGAGATTGAAGAACAAGAGTTGAGCCCCACGAAAAAAATAACCCCCATCCAAATGGGAGAAATACCGACCTTGAAAAAGGCGTCTATCGACGTGTACAACAGGCCAATCATAAAAACGGAAATCACTGGTTACCCGGATCTTTGAGACAGGAATTTTTGTAGCGAAAGTCGTCCCACCACATAACCACAGTCTCGAGATGTATTGTATGTAACTCAAGAACGCAAAACTAGACACAAAGGGTGTTAAGACTCATATCAGGATTTCATAGAAACTAATAATGTCCGAACCAGCATACAAGTTACGTACCCCGGGGTTTGATGCCCGATTCCCACAGCAGAACCAAACTAAACACTGCTACCAGTCATACCTAGATTACCACAAGTGTGTTGCTCTCAAGGGAGAGGAATTTGCACCTTGCCAAGTGTTTTTCCAAACTTTCCAATCTCTTTGCCCAACCTCCTGGATTGAAGACTGGGATGATCAGAGAGCTGCTGGAAACTTCCCAGGCGATCTTTCTGTTGAAAAGTTCAAGAGCTCGTCTGAATAGAGTTGATGACTATTAGCGATCGAAGCTTATATAAGTATCTATTACCGAATCACATTTATATTTATTTGGTCATTGTTGCTGTAGCGTCCATCCATCGGCTGTCAGACTGTCGAACTTATTTGTGAGCTGTTGTGAAATGGCACTGGATTTGTTGAAGTGGAAGTATACGTGCAACACGGGCACTCTTATTGGCTTCTGCACCTTGAGAAGTTGCAGTTGTCTCGCTGTAAACTCGTCAGAGAGAACAACGGACGAGCTGTCTTGAGTTTCTGGAAGGGAGGGGCTTTCATGAACCTTTTGGTAGAAGCTGAGTAGATTAAATTGTCTGATGTTGAACTGGAACGGCTCATCAGTCTCCGCATTGATGACCACCAGATTCTGGTCTCCAATATGAGCCAGACGATCGTTTTTGAAGTCCGTCCTGCTACTTTGGTAGTCTGTAGAGCTGACTTTCTGTTTCACGATTTCAGCTACAGTTAGCAGTTTCTGTATTCCTTCGTTTTGTGCTGTCAGTAGGACCTCGCAATCTTGCTTGTCTCTTTTGCTCTGTAGAATGGCCAGAATCTTGCTGAGCTTCCTGCTGATGCTGTCGTTCTTTCCAATTGATATAGTTTTGGTGTCTGCCAAATGGCGAGTAAGAAGCATATCTTCGCTGCTAAAATCTCCTTGTATTTTCTTACTGCTGGTTTCCGGCCTCGAAGCTGTCTCCTCCAGCCTCTGTCGTTTGGTTTTTCGTTCTTCCGCCATTGCAGTGAATATAGAGCAGTCGTCAGCACACCAAAGCTGTATATTATCTTTTCATAACTTAGACATGTCTACTTTCTTTTCTAACTAGCGTCTGAAAAATATCGTGTAGATATATATATATATATTCGCGTGAATCCGTATACACATTTTAGTAGTAAAATATTCTTGTATAATCTACATGCTCACGCCAAATCAGCATATACAAGCACCCCCACAAATGTCAGGACATTGCCACGTAGAACATGAGCACGGAGAGGACTCACACGCACACCAGCATGGGGCACCCCCGATCGCTACCAACGAATCGCAGTCTGTCAACTCCCGGATTCTTACAAGCAGTCTGACAGCAATGAACCTTCGAAATCCCTCAGAGGAACTGCCGAAGCTGTTCAAGGGACACGACAGTCGGTACGAGTTGCAGCCTGTATTTGAATCGGATGCAGACAACCAGCTGATTCTCAACATTCCTTTTGAAGGGTCTGTGAAGTTATATTCTGTGATACTACGCACGTCTAAAACAGACGATCACTGTCCTCGGCGGATTCGATTGTTTAAGAACAGCCCTGACCTGGACTTTGGCACTATTGAATCGGAGAAACATACTTACGAGCTGGAACACCCTCAGATTGGACTGGACTTCGACAGCGACTCCGAGGTTCCTGAACAACTGGTTGATGACCAGACCTTTGTCGAGCACTACTTCCCTCGACACCTTTTCGCAGGTGTCTCATGTCTGACTGTGTTTTTTGTAAATAACTGGAGTGACAACGATGAAGAACCATTGAAACTGTACTCCGTGGAGCTGCGAGGGGAGTTCACCCCTCTCACAAAGGATCCTGTGGTCACTTTATATGAGTCCGCTGCTAACCCCGCAGACCATAAGAACCTGTTGACGGAGGAAAGTGCCAATTTCCAGGGTCTGTAACGTCGATAGGGCTATCATTTAATGAATCTATTTATGATCTGTTGATAGTATTTTGCTATTACGTAACCACTATCTGTATTTAAAACTGAACTGTGTACGCGAAAAATTCATGTTCCCATGGTAGTTTGATTTTAGTCCGTTTATGAACAGTTGAAAGGCATTCAGCTGGTATACAGATCAGAAAATGACGATTCCATTTCCAGATATCGACCCCTACAAGGAGCTAGATGTAGAACCGACGGCTGCTCCGCCTGCCATCAAAAGAGCGTACTACAAACTGTGTCTCAAGTATCATCCTGATAAGCTATCTAAAAAAGACCAGATTAAGCACAAAACGACGTTTGAGCGCATCCAGTTCAGCTATTCTATACTGAGGGATGCGAAGCGCAGAAATAGGTATGACAGAACAGGATCCTTGGAAGACACGAACGTGGAAGATGGCGATTTTAACTGGGCAGAGCTATTTGAGGAGATGAAGAGAGATCGCAGTGTGGAGATAACAGCAGATCTAATTCAGAGAGATAAGGCGGCATATCAAGGATCACAAGACGAACGAGAGGATATCTCTGAGTGCATGAAGTTCTACAAAGGCGACTTCGAGAAGCTGTTTGATGCGATTCCTCACTTAGAGTTCAGCGAGGAGGAGGAGGCGAGAATCTATGGTATAGTTGCTGAGCTGGTGGAGATGGGGAGCCTGGAGGAGTTTCGCAAGTGGACACTTTACGTGGACAACCGCAAGAAGCGCGTGAGAAAGATGCAACGGCAGAGTAAGAGCGAAGCCAAGGAGGCAGAAAAAGCGCTGAAGGAGATCAATCGCAAAAACCGAGCAAAACTGGACGGCACAGAGGAGTCGCTGCGGCAGATGATACAGTCGCGCCAGGGCACAGCGTTCGATCGTCTTATTGACAAGTATGGCGGAGGAAGCAAACGGCACGAGCACGATCTGGACGACCAAGAGTTCGAGCAGGCCCAGAAACGGCTGCTCAGCAAACGTAGAAGAAAGTAACAGCGCTGCATCCTGTTCTTATTTGACTTTTGGGTGTCACCATAATTACACAGACGGTGTAGCCAATACTGTGTACGAAAGACTATGTGGATGGACATGTTTGAGCTTTGTCCACTCCCCGCCCATATCACCAATATCGAGGTGCAACCCCTCTTCGATTCGATCCCTCGTTAGTTAATCAACACACCCCCACACCTTTGCAGAGCATAGAAACGACAGTGCAACTGCAGTGTGGAAAAAATAAATATTTGTTGTACTCGTCCCCTTTAATAGCGAGTGGCAATACAGAAGAGATATACCAACAACCGCCACTCAAGCGCTACAACCGAAGTAGCATACACTGAGGCCAGACGCGGGGTATATAGTACTGAGCAGCCTTAGCTTGCCGGCTGGGTCGCACTCTGACACTTTTTCTCAAGTCGCTCTCTGTTTCTATTTGAGTCACGAACGTCACGTTCACCGTGATTACTACTGCACGTGATGTCATCGCCATTTGTGAAAGACACAACGGCATCTTCGACAGAGGAGACCCCAGAACCTTCAAGAGATCTGAAGTATCCGCTTCTTTCCGCTGACCTTTCGGCCGTGTTTCCCAGCATGGCGTTTCGGATGGCCCGCACAGACAGGTCTCACCATCAGCTACCGGTGCTTGTCCAGGGAAAACTCTGTAAGCTGGACCCAAAAACCTCCTCTAAAGTGTACATGTCAGACCAGCGTTCTGAAACCTCGAAATCCAGAAAGCGTCTCAACAACGGAGGCCTTATCACCGAATCTTCCGACTCAGAGATGACAGATATGACGGCAGAAGGGAAAATGATTGCCAACAAAACAGGTGCAACACCTCCCGCGAAAAAGAGACTCGTTGACATCAGCAGCAGCATGGTAAACAGCAACGGAACGGGCTCTTTCACATCACCAACCGCGTCCTCGGCAAACAGCGATTTGTCCAAGCTGCTAACCCCTTGCAACTTGGGGAGCGGCGCTGCCTCAAGCTTTCTCGATGAGTTTCAACAGCTCCCCCTTCCTTCCCCAAGCGCATCGCCCATTCAGACGGGGGGTCTGCAGGAGGAAGATGAACAGGAGGAAGATGAAGAAGATGAGGAAGGTTCGTATCGCCAAAAGGGTACTGACGCTGACGGATCACAGGATGGTGGTTCCGTCCGAAAATACACTTCCAACAGCAGCAAGGGGGTTCAGGTTCTTTTGGGCTCTGGAAGTCACGAGTTGGTGAGACTAATGGACCATGTTATTAATCTACTGCCACCGGGATCCAGTGAGTCAAATTTTTTGCTATGGTCCCTATTGCAAAAAACCGATAGACCCACTCTGTCCTCGCTGCAGGAGGCCATAAAGAACTCACTAAGAAAAGATCTCATCACCATCTTACCTTCAGAGATAACCATGAAAATTTTTGGGTACTTGGACTACCAGTCATTGCTGAGGACATCTGAGATATGCAGGAGCTGGCTAAACATGTCGACTGACAGTTACGATTTCTGGAAAGATTTACTCTTCCGAGACAACTACATATCATCTCAGTCAGAGTTCGACGATGAGTTTGAATCGATCAAGACTCGTAGAGCAAACTTCACCGCATCTCAAATAACGAAGCTTATGTACAGGAGAAGGCTAGTCATTTCCAAAAGATGGAAAGATTTGAGTTTCCAGCCCCGCCGAATCACTCTTCCTGGCCAGGGCCTCAATGTTATAACCTGTCTTCAATTTGACGAGGACAAAATCGTGGCTGGATCTGACGACCACAGCATCACTATATATGATACCGCTACAGGAAAACTACGTTTAGTTTTGGCAGGTCACAACGGAGGTGTATGGGCAATGAAGTATCTTGGAAATACATTGGCGTCTGGCTCTACTGATAGATCCGTTCGTATATGGAACATTAAGCAAGGGAAATGCACGCATATTTTCAGAGGACATACCTCGACTGTTCGATGCCTAGAGATTTTGGAGCCCCAACAAGTGGGAACAGACGACGAGGGAAGACCAATCATGTTCCCCAAGGTGCCACTACTTGTGACTGGTTCCAGAGACTCCACGCTCTATGTTTGGAGACTGCCCGTTACCGAAGAAGAAGATGATATACCAGATGAGCCTATTGATCTTGATGAATCGTCGAATAAGTACCTGATCAAAATCTTGAGGGGACACACCGCGTCTGTTCGTGCTGTATCGGGTCATGCGAATACACTGGTGAGCATCAGCTACGACACTAATGCGAGAGTATGGGATCTAAGAACCGGAGAATGCAGGTGGCTTTTATCGGGCCATGCAGATCGCATTTACAGTTGTGTTTTGGATGTGAAGCGTAACAGATGTATATCTGGATCGGTGGATAATACTGTCAGAATTTGGGACCTGAACACTGGAGAAACAATCACTATTTTGGAAGGCCACCAGATGCTCGTAGGATTGATTACTCTTTCAGACAACGCATTAGTATCTGCAGCAGCTGACTCTACTGTTAGGATCTGGGATCCGAACACTGGAGATCCGCGCCATGTGCTCAGAGGACACACTGGAGCTATTACTTGTATTCAGCATGATGACAATCTGATTATCTCAGGATCCAATGGGATGCTCAAGATGTGGGATACCAAGTCGGGGAAGTTCATTCGAGATTTACTGGATGACGTGGATGGAGGAGTGTGGCAGGTAAAGTTCGATTACCGGCGCTGTATTGCTGCAGTTCAGAAGAGCGATAGAACATGCATTGAGATTCTGGACTTTGGGTGTCCTGATGTGGATGATCTGCTTGATATGGATAACGATCAGACCATGGCTGATTAGAGGGGTGCTAAAACAAAAGGAGTAGTTTGCTGAATTTAAATACCATTTGATGTGTTTAGGGAATTTAGCGTAGTTGTTTGTGGCTTCATAACTATGATAACAGCCGAAAAAAATAACCTACTATATTCCTAACAACAGATAAGAATTTTCTGTGAAAATTTTTAGTTATCGCAGCAGATATGATGAGTTCAAAGTATATATCTTCGTAACATAGTCATACAACGCGAGATGGACTCTCGAAAGTACCTTTTGAACTATGGATGGAAAGAAGGCGAAGGCTTGAGGAAAGGAGGTCTCCGAAAACCAATTCTTGTCAAGCATAAAAGAGACTTGAAGGGAATAGGGCACGATGCAGATCAGGGAGAAGCTTGGTGGGAACGTGTATTCGACTCCCAACTAAAGTCTCTTGATTTCAGTACTGATACAAATGGGAAGACAACGGCTAAAGTGAATCAAGAGTCAGCTGCAGCGCTGCAATCTCCTCTTTATAGGTTTTTTGTCAAGGGAGAAGGACTTTCGGGAACTCTGGGTGAGATTACGAAAGCCGAACCGGGCCCTAAGGGAAATGGGGCTGAGAAGGTATCGGACGAGCTGATGATCTTTGACTTGATCAGTGAGGATGAGGAAAAGAGCGGTGGGGTTTTGAAAAAGAGACGAGGCGATAAGAAGAAACGCGATAAGATGAAAGGTGATAAGAAGAAGAAGAAGGTAGAGAGTAGGGACAACAACGATGAACAGAAACAGAAAAGGAAGAGAAAAGATGAAAGCAGTAAAGAGAAAGTGAGGAAGCGTACCAGAGAGAGAAGCGGAGAGGAAAAGAGAGACAACTCTATTGAGACGAGCAACAGTCCAGAAGAGAGAGTCTTTCAAGTTGAACCCCTCATTGACATAGATAAGAGAAGGAAGATTGTAGCATCAGAAAAGAAGAACAAGAAGCATAGTGGCAGCAAGCACAGAAAAGACGGCTGTCTCAGGCCGGGCTCACAGTCCAATCGCAAACAGCGGAGATCTTCATCGCACAGCTCTTGAGATATAATATAATGTTAAACTTATTTTCAAAAAAAAAATATATATATATCTTCAAGTGACTCCAAACGGGAGATCAGGATAACAAAGCCACTCTTTTATTGTTATAGAGATACAAATAAGTCCTCAGTGGAACTATAACTCGTGCAGTATAGTATGATCAACGGCGATGAGTTGTTCTCAGAGTGAACCAGATGATACAAGGTACAACTTCGCCCAAGATGAGTCTCTGAGCTTTCAAAACAAGGTAGATTTGTTCAAGGTTTCCGTGACAAAAGAGCCTTCTTTTGTTCCTCTATGGGAGAAATACCTGGATTTCTTACAGGAGCATGATTCCTCACCAACGACACTAGACCATTGCTTCGAATCCGCTTATAGAAAAACGCAGCACCACCTTTTGGACAGTCATATAATTTGGAAGCGATACTACCAGCACTTTCTACCGGCTTCAGATTTGACAAATAAGGAACATGTTTTGAAGCTTAAAAGTCTGTGGCAAGAGAGACTGAAAGTTCCACATATTGACTACGAAAATACCTACGGAGAGTACTCCCAGTTTGTCTCTGAGAATTTTCCAGAGTCTTATGTTGAGGATATGAAAGAAGCCTCCAAGACTAAGTCTCAGACCTTGGCTCTTTTAGCCCGGCTGGAGCCTTGGGAGGTGAAACTGGCAAATGAGGACGGTTCTCCTCTGATATGGAAAGAGTACGTAGAGTTTTTGAGTAAGGCAAAAAAGATAGACAGGTTCACCAAAAGCCAGCTTCTTCGTGTCACTCTTGAAAGATCTATCTCTTTTTGCTTGCACACTTCGTTGCAGCAGGACTGGAGTATTGTTTGGGCTGCTTATGCTTCCATGGATCTGGTTAGCTTGCCACAATACTGGAAGTGGATATACGAGATATTTCCGGCTAGCAGCCATGCTTTGTGTCAATACATTCGTTATATTACGGATTTGGATTCCCTTGCTATAATGAGATCAAGGGTAATTGAGCTTTTGGATCATGAGACTGAGCTGGAGAAGTTCATTGAAATCACTGGATCCCTTCTCTCTTCGGAGTTTCACTTGTGCAAGGGCCAGGACTCACAACGGGTACTAGACTTTCTAAATTCGGATATCAGCTTTCTGTACCCCAAGGCACTGGCTTTTAATGATGTATTCCATACCGTCGAGAAACTCTGCATTGAGATTCAAGCTGCGCTAGAGAACACAGAAAGCATAAGGCTGAACCTTATTCCTCAACTACTCAACCACGCTACGTGTTCAGACCAGGTTGAAGTGTGGTTATACGCGGTAGAAATAGAGAAACAATACGGAACAGTCGAGTCTGTTCGGTCGCTATTTGCTAATGGAGTACGGTCCGGCAACAGCATGGACTGGCCCGAGCGTCTCTGTAAGGAGTGGACGCGCTACGAGCTTCTATGGGGGAACTTTCAGTCGATACAGCAGTGCGAATATCTCTGTCAAAGTCTGCTCAGTAACGTATCTGAGCTTCAGTCACCACCCTCGCAGAATGAGGAGATCACAGGCAAACGCCATAGACATATTGAGGATGAAGACGAAGGTCTGAAAGAGGCTCACCAATCGAAAAGAGCTAAAAATGGATCTTCAAGAAATAGAGAAAACCTATCTGTGTTGGTGAACAACTTACCGACAAAGTCTGGAGAATCATTCGTACAAAGCCTATTCCGGGACTGCGGTGAGATCAGAAGTATTGATATGCTGGATGGTAAAGCCGTCATTGAATTTGTTAACGAAGAGGGGCTCCTAAGCTCTCTGGCTCTAGATAATCTGTCACTGGAGGGCAATGAACTTAGAGTAACTCATCTGAAAAACTGCACTATATGGGTCACCAGATATCCGTCGAATTATGACAAAAAGCAGCTAGTCTCTCTATTTGATCCATACGGTGAAATATTGAGCATTAGATTCCCTACGTTGAAGGATAACTCTCGGAGATTTTGCTATATTGAGTATGCCTCTTCCGAATCCGCTGACAGGGCCATCCTATCCACCAATGGAATCACCCTCAAAGAAAATGATAAAGATTACAGCTTGATAGTCAAGCTGTCCAACCCTGAGCTGAAAGGCAGACTGCGAAAACCTCTCGATGAAGGGAGACAAATTCATGTAACCGGCCTGGACTTTATCCAGGTTACCAAGGAGCTGCTTGAAACCGAGTTTTCCAAGTACGGCAACATTGAATCCATCAATATGCCAGTTCCAAGAAACAACGTACATGGCAGAAAGAACGATGGGTTTGCCTTTATTTCGTTTTCTTCTGCTAAAGAGGCTGAAGCTGCTATTGATGGCTTGAATCAGTCGGAACTAAAGGGTAGACAGTTGACGGTGGAGTTGGCTGTTTCAAAAGAAAAGGTCAAGCAAAAGCCCTCGCGTTCTCGTATTCCGAGAGAAGGAGATTCCAGAACGATTTCGGTTCTCAACCTAGATAAAGACATCACGAAAGACACCCTGCAAAGTGTACTGACTAAGGTAGGTACTGTGCTGAACATTGAAGTCTTTTCCGAGCTGAACGCTGCTCTGGTGGAGTTTCAAGACATGCGGAGTGTGGGAAAAGCAGAAATGTTTTTGAATGGTAAACAAATAGGCACGAAAACAGTATCAGTCGGTAGCAAGGCTGACCTTGACCAAGCTAGAGAGGGTGTCTACAGATCCCAAGCACCCAAACGGAACGACAACCACCCGCTGAGATTCAAAAACAAAAGCACTACTACTGGCCAAAGGCCAAAAACCAACGACGACTTCAAGAACTTGTTCACATGAGCTCGGAACAGATTCGAAGTCTAACCCGAGAGAGACTCGCTCAGCTGGCGAATTTCCTCCAAAAGACTATCCACAAATTTACCTTTCTCCTCAGATTCCATCATTTCCTGTTGCTCTGCTGTGACTGGCATGATTCTGAGAGATAAGAACTTTGGATGCGTGGTTAGATAGTTCAAGCTGCCAATGAGCGCGCGTCTTTCCTCTGCATTATCGACACCAGGAATAAGTCTGACTTTTGTCAGCTGAGGATTAGCGCTCTTGATATAATTATACGCATCCAGAGTATTCAAAGCTTTCGCTAGCAATATTATCTGCGAAGTCTCAAGAATGACAGGAGTACTGATGGTATTATTTGCCTCTAGCCATCCCGAGATTGTTGATCTGATTTGTTTTTGGAAAGAGGAAGTGAAAAGACACACCTCGGGTAGTAGTCTTTCACCAAAAATGGCAGTCAAAGTAAGCACAATCGACAACAGTCCATTGACCCATAAATAGTGCATTCTGGTTTTGAGAGGCGATGAGGGGGATATATCGCCTCTTTGGATCGTGCTGGAGATGATAGAGTCGGTGAGTATCATGAACAAGCCATTGGAGATAAGTTCTTCTGCAACTGGCCTAACATTTGCCAAAATATATAGAGCCGTCAAGGCATACTCAGCAAATATCACATCTCCATTAACTTTTATCAAGTGGGAGCAAGAATAAAGGTTCAAGATTGCTCGCAGCGTACCAGATGATGATAACGACTTCGCGATCTGAATCTCCAGATCCCTTGGAAGGTTCACGTCCAAGAATGCCTTCATCACTGAAAGGAGTAAGGAGACATCGTCAACTTGTTTAAGAACAAGAGGCTCGTTGCAATAGTCCTCATTTGGAACAGCTATAGCCTGACTCTGAACTGAGGTGAACAATGTTCGGATAGACCTAGATATCAAGTTCTGAAAAATATCCGCGAAACTGGAACTGTATTCCGCAAAAATCACACTGTCCCCACCTAATAACCTGAGGGATATTAGCAGAATCCTCAACAATGGTTTATAGTAGAGATTATCTAAACTCAGCAAACCGCTTGTCAGGTCAACATGGTTGGAGTCCAACAATCGGCTGACTGTCAGTATGATTGATAATATTAGCTTATCATCAGCTTGAGAACTTGCTGTTCTTGAGTAAGTCAGTGCAATGAAAAATGCCAGCTCAATTCTCTCCCGATAAACCGTCACAAACATGGGTGAGATTATACCCTCCTCAGCATCTATCTTCAATAGGTCGGAAACAAGTTTCAGAAATTGGGGACTTAATGATGATGTGTAAACTTTACAATAACATGTGATCAAGGCTCCAAATGACTTTGCTGTTGCCAACTGTGCTAATGCAAACTGAATGCTCGTACTTGCCAACAAAATCTCTGATCTGAGAGGACTCCATGAATGCACATTATCGAAAACTAGGTCCATCAACTCAAGCGAATAGATAGAGCCATCTGAGGTTGTATCTGATCGAAACCCAGGGCTCGCCTTGAACTGCGACAACGAATAGTCTGAAGAAAGAGATTGAAAGCTTTTCTCCAGTTTCTCGTCCTGAGATACATCGTAACCGACTATCTCGAACTTGGACTTTAAGCCTTCCGTAAACTCTTTAGAACTTATCAGTTTGAAAATTTCCGTTTTGCATGCTTCACTCTTTGAGACAAACATATGAAGTGATAAAATCTCGGCTATCTTGGATAATACTCTTGCCTTGAAACAATACTCAGAGAGGACTTCAGAGCGGTCGTTACGCCAGTCAGGCACCTCAGGAAAAGATTTGAACTGGACGATCAAGTTCTTAATAAAAGGGACGTCTTCAACCTCCTCTTTTACAGCCGTCCAGGAGTTGAAGCACAAAGCAAGAGCATCCACCAAGTGAATCGCCACATTGCTTGGGTAATGTTCGATCATAGATATACTCTTTTTCAAGATTCGCAGTAGCGAAAATTCCGACTTACTTGCTCGTTCCTCTTTTGTTAATATCTTCTTCTCATCCAATAGCCATCCTTTAATATCCCTCCCAGTGATAAAAACAATAGATAAACCCTCTTGGTCACCATTCATCACAGAGGCAAAAAAGTCGTATAGGATCACCTTGGTATCGAAATCCTCGAAACTGTTTGACATATCCGTGGCCAAAGAACGGAGTAGTATGTGGACATGTCTTTGGCCCAAATGTGTCAGTAATGAGGGGGGTTCATTCTGCCATGTAGCGTTAACCAAGCTTGTTAGTAGCATGATAACATCACCTCTCAGCTCCGGGCTAATAGAGAGAATATCGACAAGGTTCGGCAACTTTGAGTAAAGATTTATCTCAAATGCAGAAGGAGCGTGTGGTTGGAATATTGAGCGGACCGAAATCAGACAGGATGCAAATGCAAATGTTGAGCGATTCCACCTTTTCTGCCAGCTTCCCGTCAAATCTGTTGATCTAAAATCAACGTAGTTTGTTGACAACATATCTATTGTTGCCAGAATTGCTCTTGCAGAGCGAGTGACCGGAATGTCTTGAGCCAGGAAAGTGGTTGTTATTCTTTCACAGGCTACAGCCAAAACTCCAGTCACTTTCTGTGCAGGTTTAGTTCCTTTATCAATGCTGTAGATGGCCGTCAAAACTTTATTGAAAATGGTGACACAGTAGAGACCTATTTTCAGCTTCTGGTATTCCCTATTATATCTCCAGTGGGTAAAGTTCTCAAAGACATGAATTGTGTGTGCTATCATTCGATCGACAGCTTCCGTCCTCAACTTGAAAGACACAATATCGTTATGGGTGACAGACCCATCTATCATGATATCGATCAGTTCCAGTAAAGCCAAAGTGAAGTCAAACTCCCAGTTGACTATTTCAACTGTTCCCAAGACATTAGCTGCTAGCCCTCCATTGACCTTGAAACTGAGTATGCGAGATTTGAATAAAAACGACCAAACTCTGTTAGAATAGTTGCTTAATGACAATGCCTTTAGTAGGTTCATCCCAGATGCCAACAAATTGACATGTCTTAGATGCAATGCCTGTTCCAAAATGCGGAATATAATATCAATTATATCATTGTCTTCGACAAAGGCGCTCATAGATCGAAGGGTATCCTGAACCTGGCTTCTGGAACTGTCTTGCACAACTTTGTTCATGAACTTTAAAATCTCGATCAGGTATTCGATACTCTCTGGATCACCATCCAATCTTTTTGAGATATTTCTCAGCACCCTTCCTAGTAAAGACCAGCCATTATATTCATATAGAAATGCAACAATTATTGTCTCCTTATTTGAGTCTATTGGGATTGTCTGTGCCTTAGTACCTTCCTTCAGCAATAAAGAAAGCTCCGAATTAGACTCATAAGGAGGAGCAATATTGAGATCTTGAGTCAGTTTGACTAGGTCTGGGTTCTCATCATCGATGACATACTTGAAATAGAACTCGTCCTCTTTGAACACTTCCATGTATGAGCGGAAGTTTTGAAACTCTTCTCGTGCCAAATTTGCATTTATCCCAGTAAGCCTCATGAATGTTTTCATAGAGATTGGCAATTTGGCTCGAGTCACAGTGATTAGGTTTTCTGTAAATTTTGATGAAAAAAAGCGTTGCACTAAATCATCAGAAGCGTCCGACAATACAGTTTGGATAGCCAATGAAACATCGTCCGTCAATTGAACATAAGCGGAAAACGCAATCAAAAAGGTTCCCAAAATCTCGGTAAATATCCCATCATAAGCCAACAACTGATGGCAGGATACTATTGAAGGACATAGTCCGAGTTCACCTGCCTCCTTAGCACAACTGAGGTAACCTTTTTTGAGCTTTTCAAGTCCACCAAACTGTGCTAAGATTGATGAACTGACTTCAGCACCAGGACTTTCAGAGAGCACCACATATTTCCGATGCAGCACGATACCCCATGCATGAAGTACAATTGGATGCGGAGCACAACTAAGCACAATGTTGGTTATGGTGCGCAGTGCTTCTCCGTCGTTCATAAAACTAGAGTGATCGTCCAGTGAGCCAAAGTTGGAATCTAGATCTAACATCTGCAAGGATATGGCCGTTGTCAAGCATTCAATGGTAGAAGTGATATTATTTCGTGTTATTTTAGCCTTGGAAATGAGTGTGCGTTGATAATTAGTATCGTCCAGAAGCTTGAACCAGTGCAATACTGTTACCTTCTTGGGTGAATCGAATATGAGGTGTGGTAGCAGGTTCAAAATGTCAAGAACAAGCAAACTGTACTCATTTCGTAGTAGATGATCTATGGGCTGGTCGTTGAGTTGGCTTAGATAATCCAGAATTAGTGCGAGATTGTCGATGTGTGAATCCACCAATGTACGCGATGATTTCCTTAACCTCCCCATGATGCTAGGAACAAAATCCGACATGGAAACCGTGTTTTTAAGGAGATAGAGCACAATCTTAAGAACAGCTCTTCGTTCTCTCATTACCACGCTGGTCAGTAGAAACATCACCTCGTCTTTTTCTGTGCTTGACACCCAGGATCGAGAGGAGCTTTCTTCGTCCAGCTCACCTGAAGACGATTCCGGTATCTTCTTGGATATATTTTGAACAATACGAACAACATCTTGCTCGTTGATATGAAGTAAAACAGAGATCTCTTTGGCATATTGTGAATAATTTTCTGATAGCGACATCGAATCACAGGTGGTGTTTGGGGTTAACGACTTCTCAGGAATGCTGAATGGGAGAGTCCCACTGCAAAGTATAGATTCATTGGCTCGAAGATACTTAGCAAGAGACTCGTAGACTATATCACCTTGAGGCTGCGTCTCTAACACAAAAAGAGAGCGCTCCATCGTCCTATTTACATTTGGGGATAGTGTTAGCTGGAAGATCCTTTAGCCAAAATAAATATTCACTTACCAATCGGACATGAGCTCAATCGGCTTATCACAATGTTGCGCCTTACTGAGCGACATCGTTTAGCCCAGGATGTAAACTATGTGTGCTTGGGTGGGATAATTGATCTGTTTCGGCGAAGACGGCGAGTAAGTCTCTAGGTTGTGTTTTACTTATTCTTCATCTTTTGTTCAGTAAATAACATTTTTTTTCCAAAAAAAAGGTGCAGAGATGTTCTTAACATGTTTAGTTAAGCCGGGATGTGCATAAACAAGAAATTTATGAGTGATAGAAAGAAGTTTATTATTGTGGTATCCGTCCTCATGCTCATAAATTTCATAAATATGTTCTGGTGCCGTAGTACAAAATGGCAAGGCCCGTTAGCATAGAATTCAAATTGGAACGCAAGAAATACATAAAGGAGAGACACCAGTTCTATACTTAATTAGGGCATCAGTTTCAGCAGTATATTTCCATTATCCCAATTTTTCCTAGCGGCAAAAACATCTAGAAGAGAATGATCCGGCATTCATCTATTGATCTTCAGTTTCAAGCCTGATATTGTAGTATTACCCCAATCAAGCTTGTGGCATTACTGAACGATGAATCCACTTTTGCAGCAGAAAACATCTCAAGTTTGATTTTCTTTTAAGCTGCCTGTAGCATTCAAAAGGTACCGAAAGACTCTCTGCTCTAATACTCAATTTTGACGCTAGATATGAGCATGTAACCATTTTCATCTTCCCCCTCAGAAGTTATTGTCATACTAGTATTGCACATTGTTAAATGACCCCCGTTTGCAACTGGTAGGGCTAAAAGTTCTTTTCAGAAAACTTTTGAGATCTTTGTACTCAGATGGCTCCTTGACATTGTCCAAGCTCTCCAGGTATCAACTGCCCCCATACTAGAGCCCAATGTACGCTTCGAAACACTTCAATTGAATCCTTCATTCTGAGTGTTGCGAAGCTGAAGGCAATCAATATGAATGACAGGGAAGTTTCATCAAATTAAGCCGATCCGAAAGAAGTATTTGTGGTATTTGGCAAGCTCATTTGTAAGCGCACCCAATCTGATTCAGGAAGATTGGGTTCAAGCAAGCCCGATTATCCTTGAGTTCTGTAACCAAGGAATCGTTGGTTTCGGTTATGAACAGATTAAGCTGTGGTTCTTACCAAGCTAACTGCCCCCTTTCTGTAAATGTCTGTGTGTTTTCGAATGAGCTAGAGCATTGCCGTCGTTATTACTTCTGGATCCTTTGCCTTTGAAGGCAAAAATGTGTGGGCAAAAAGAACATTGTGCGTAGGTTATGGCGATGTAAGTATTATCATCTGTAGCTGAGTTTCTGTGTATAGAGCTGAGAGAGTTGGCTGACAACTTCAATTCAACATCATGCTTGTAAAGAATATGAAAAAGCCTGTAACTCCCTTCATTTACCCGCTTCTCAAGCCAGTTGTCGTTGAAGTAGTGAAGGGGAGAGAACTTCTCTAGCGGGCTTCGAGAGGGAGAAGCTTTCAGCTCGGCATTCTGTAGAGCCTTCAGCTGGTCGCGACCCAAGAAATACTTTGGACCACTTCTATCGCTATTGCTACCCTGGGGCGGACGTATCGAAAACTGGCCTATGATTCTTTGTGATGTTCTCCCTGGAGAAGGATAATTCGCTACCTCATTAACTTCATCGACAGCTTTCTCACCTGTGATCATCTCGTTAGATTTCTGCTTCTTTTTTACAGGTTCGTCAACATGAGCTTCATTGTCGTCATCTTCAGCGAGCTCCTCAGAGCTCTCACCATAAATCTCATCAGGTGTGGCCCACTTCGAAGCATCTCGACTCGATTTGGTGCGAACTTGTTGACGATAAAGTGCTTTGTTATGGTAATGTATAATCGACGGCCCCTGAAAGTTAAAAGAAAGCGTGGAGTGATTATTCACTACATTGCTCGATGAATGTTTTTCTCCCATATTGGGGTCTGCATCAGGTACTTGAGCTGGTCCAGTCATAGTATACAAGGTTTGCCTCGTGATGCTGCGTTGAGACAACAAATTGTCAATGGAGCAGAGAGCTAACTTTTACGCGTCTCCTATCGAATCTCTTTATGTTTGGACGATCGACGCGTCGCTCCAATAAATCATATGCTTATGAGGCCTGTCCGTTGATTACTTGTTAATGGACATCCCTTTGGTCAAGAGTAAGAGCTCTTCCATTCCGTATATAATGTGCATCTACATTTGGGGTTCTTTCTCTGGGTTGATGGGTCCAATTTGAGAGCCAGAGTGTCAGCTGTCATAGTAGTAGACTCGCTCTACTTCTTTTGGCGGCGTGGCTGCGGGTCCTGGGGCTTCAATCTTGAGTTCAAACTGCCCATATCCAGGAGAGTTTAGCACTGAAGCGTTCGTGATATTAGGGACTGACTTGCTTTGCTGGAACTGTCCCTGAACAAGCTTCTCCCATCTGCTGTAGCATTCCTTTACAACCTGAATAGTGAAATCCGCATTCTGGTAGTTTCCATCCAAAGCGAAACTGTTTATAGGCTTTCCTGTTGGAATCTTGTAGTTTTTAAACCATGTTCTGAGACTCGAAAGTAGATGAGGCATATGGGTTTCCACATCGGCAATGTTGTTCAAAATGGATGCCATGGGATCCTCTGTGTCCACCGCTATGATCTTCCAATCGAGCTCTCCGTCATCTATGAGGGCTAAAGACCCTAGAATTTTGACTTTTTTCACTTGGCCAACATCTGAGATAATTGACCCAATATCTACCACATCTAGTGGATCGTTGTCGCCTTTGAGATCCACAAAATGAGAGCTTTGCTCAGGATCCTCCCACGTTTGTGGGAGCGCTCCGTAGTTGTGTGGGTAACCGTGATGTGGATATATGTTATTGACAAACCGGAGTTTTCCTTTCTTGGAGTCCTGGATAATGGGGTTTGCAGGAAGGGTCTTTGAGATTTCGAACTTCGCATTAGTCCAGCGTGGAATTTCCACCACCATAGTTGCAGTTTTCGCAGCTTGGTTCAACTGCAAGGGAATGTCGTGAAAAAACGATCCAATATGGCCGTTGTCCAGCTTCAAGTACGTTTTAAAGTTGCCTTGATGCTTGGAACCGGATTGGATGGTAGAGAGTGGGCGAAGAGCTCGTCGACGAGCCACAAACAGATCGTGCTTCACCCCACCCAGAACCTGTCGTGCAGAGAGCATAGCGGCAAGACACGAGAAGGTTACTCTTAGTGTAAGCAAAACGGTACAGAACAAATCAAGTGTTTATCATATATGTCAGTTAAAGAAAAAAACTTTTCAAAAAAATGGCTACTTAATCTACAAAGTTCCATCCGTCACGACACACAACGTACGGAATCGAACTGCCAACCATCCCCTCGAAATTGAGTCCTCTGAGGTTGCTGTCAGGACCGGAGCGTGCAAAATAGTTTGAGGAAAGCAGGGAGTTAGTCGGGTCAAACGGAAGCCCGAACATCTCGTGGAACTTACGGACGCAGTAGTCGGTGCTGATCTTCTTGGAGCGCATCTTGGACAGCTTGTTGGAGATGTACTTCCACTTGTGATTTTCTGCCATAGGCAGTAGACTCTTGATGATCAGGAAGTCTTCTTCCGTGAAGACTGATATATCGGCATCAGGATCTGCGGGAATGTATTCTATAGCGGAGAGCTGCGACTGGTTGTTGACAAAGGTGGGGGCGGACTGGCCGTCATCATTAGAAGGTCTTTCGAGCACGTGCTCGCGGTGGATAGCAGTGGCTTGTGGAGATGTGGGAACAAAAACGTTCTCCGGCTGTTTCAGAGCAGAAACCTGCTGCGAGTACTCTGCGGAATGCGATTGGTACGTTATTGGAGCCGGAAGAGACGAAGGCAAGTATACAGCTTGTCTCTGATAGTCCAGTTGTTGCTGGTGTGCTGCAGAAAAGTTGACCGAGGGAAGGTTCGCGAAGTCAGCAGACAGCGCAGGTGGAGCATGTGTGGCGGACGCTAGAAGGTAGGCCATGTGCTGGGAGGCAGGAACTTGTGGAGCGTCGTGGGGAAAAGTGGAGTCTTCTGGGTTTGGAGACATTTTGCGTGGCACTAGGGGCGAGATGGAAGCATGGATAAAAATTTGGCAGTGGGTCTGGGTATGATCTGGGCTGTTGCGTACGACGATGGACAAGAGCAAGAAGGGGAAGAAGGAGAAGAGGAGAAGCAAGAGGATGAGAAATGTGAGGAAAATTTTCGGCGAGAATTTGGCATTGTTACACTAGGGGTATGAAAAAAGTAAGCTACCTATCTCCAGTGTAATTTATAAGTATCCATCATATGTGATGTATGTATATGTATGTATACGAGATGCTTCTATGAATGTTATGTATGGGTGGCCTGCAGGTACATGAGGCCACCCTAGGATCTAATAAGTCTTTATGCGACTGGGGGGTCCACAGAGTCCTCAAAAAGCCTGTTCTTAATGGCCCGCCATTTCTCCCTGTCGTACTCGCCCACGACTACAGACGGCACAGAGCTCGACGTTGTCGACTTTGAGCACACGCTCTCGGGGGTTCCTGCTCCATCGGGCAGGTTACCGTCCAGCTGATGGAGAGGTATCCTCATAGGCGTTTTGAGGCTTATGGAGGATCCTGCTTTTCTGTGAGCTTGAAGTCTTTGAGGAGACCGCTGCAGCGATTCGAGAATGTCAAAGTTGAGTTCTGGCTGCGACTGACTGTTTGGAAGGTTTTTTTTGAACTTCAGGCTCCGCAGCCTTTTTAACGGGCTGTTGGAACTTGATCGCGGGCTGCATGCTTTTATCGTGGACGAGGGTGACCTAGAGCGAGAACTTCCTACTGGTCCGGCAGCAGATTTGTGGTCAATTGGGTCGCTAAGTCGCGAGATATCATCAAATGATGGCTCTGGTATGTTGTACGCAACCATCTCTGGAGATGCTGCCCCAAAACTGGCGGACTGGGCTGTCTGGATCGATGACTGTTCACTGTTCAGTCGTGTTAGGTGCGGTCTTCTAGTGTCAAATGGTCCTTGTGTCGAGAGGCTGGTCAGTGTGAGAGGAATTCTACCGAGTCTCTCTTTGTTTTTCATCCATACCCCGGCATTGTTTTCCCAGGACTCAAGGGATATATGGTTGAGCTTGTGGCTGGAGGAGGCCACCGGCCAAAGGTGCTCCTCATGCGCTGGTATCTCACCCAGACGGTCAAGGTCGATGTCGTACTGACTGTTGTGAGTGTTTAGACCGCTCAGTTCCTCCTCTATCGCCTCCGGCACTTTGAGCGACTCCTGGAAGGACTGCAGGGACCTCATTCCTCGGTGGAGGGAACGGCCGGAGTGGGAAATGTGTACGGTCTCATCGACCTCGTTTTTCTGAAAATACATCACTTCCACATCTTCCTTTTCTGCTACAGATGGAACCAGCGTCTGGGTGGAATGTTTGAACCGTACAACTCCCTGTGAAGTCCCCGTTGAGGATGTCAACATCTCCGAGTCGTAGCCAGCAGGGCTGTTATCGACTGCTAAATTACCAGCCGTCTCTGAGAATGGTCTATGGAGTCTCAAAGCTTCTTCCTGTGTTCTCATGAAACACGAGATGATAAATAGACTGATGAAAGAAGCTCGTAAATGGGTCACCGTGGTTCGAGATTCTGTGTGAACCGTATAAAGAACATTGTCGACCCAATATACGGCAGCAGCAATTGATGCAATACTCAGCACTAATCTGAGCCGTTCAACAACTGGGGGGCTTCTCTTGTGTCTGAAATTGACTTGTATGCCTGCAAACAATCCAAGAATGACCGCCAAACTTTCTGTGGCCGTGAGTATTACGAGAGCAACGTTGAGTTCTGAGGATTTCACAATTATGGCGAGAGAGAGTGATGCCGTCGCTAGAAGAACTAGTAATGATAAGACCCACAGCCATCTAAGGCCCAGCGGCACCATTTCTGCGAAAGCAACAACTGACAGGTCGCAAATTAAAGTGCCTGATTACTTGTGTTGTCAGATCATGAGATCCCTGGAAAACTTAGCTGGCAAAAATGGAAATCATCCAGCCAGTACTTTACTGTCTAGTCGCTGGATTTATACACCTGTCGGTAGGGGAACAGTTTGACTCTGTTGCTCTGCTGTGACCTTGTTACTTCTGGCTCAATTCCATCTATATCTGAAAATTTGGGATCTGGAATTTCTCTATTTATCTTTCTCCCGATGAGGAAACAAAACCAATAACAAAAACAGGAAGAGGTGAAATTCATCACAGAATAATGGCAGTGAAAAGCTCACACTAAAAAGTTTAGTCCGTGCAAGGGTGTAAATCCTTAGTTAGTGTAGACACGACGAGAGCGGAGATTTAACTAGAAAACGGAGATGCAAAAATTACTGAAGATATAATGAGACGTCTAAAAGGAAGAGGGAAACGAAGATGAACATAAATATACAAGGGCGAAAGAAGCCAAAAAGTTAAAAAGACACCAGACTTTCAGGTCTTTTGGAATTGCTCCAAAAAAATTATACTTTTCAGTTGACGTGAATATACGGGGATCCCCACTTCTCGAAGGAAGTGCCGTATTTGATGCTTATTTGAAGTATCTAGATTCAAAAGCTGGAAAGATTTCCTCGAAATGAAAAACCCCAACACCTTTGTTCATGATGCGGAGTCTCACGTTTCATACACTGAGCCACCTTTGTACAGAAAATTCATATACGATGTGGTGTTGTGGGTATTTACTGTGATTTTCGATTGCTTCTTCCGGGAAATACGTCCCCGAGGAGCTTTCAGGCTTCCTAAGACAGGCCCTATCATATTTGTTGCGGCCCCGCATGCGAATCAGTTTGTGGATCCCATTATTTTGATGGGTCAGGTCAAAAGTGAGTTGCATAGAAGAATATCTTTTTTAATTGCAGACACGTCCCATAAAAGAAGATTCATCGGCTTGGTATCTCGTTCGCAGATGGCGATTCCCGTTAAGAGGGCTCAAGACTGTCTCAAGCTAGCCCAGGGTACTGTGAGCATAGACCCTGAAAACGAGCTTCATGTAATAGGAAGGGGTACCAAATTTCTAGAAGAATGCGAGCCTCGAGGCCTGTTCGCGCTTCCGAAATCGCTAGGCACCTCGGAAATAGGAGAAATTGTCTCAGACACAGAGCTGTATTTGAGAAAGCCTTTCAAGATGGCCTCACCGAGAACAGCAGATGAAGCCAGAACGTTGCTGGCCAACGGAACTAAGTTCAAGACTGCTCCTCGCATTGATCAGTCCGAAGTTTACGAAAAGGTGTTCGAACATCTTTCCCATGGACATTGCATTGGAATGTTTTCTGAAGGGGGCTCGCATGATAGACCGGACCTACTTCCTTTAAAAGCAGGTGTCGCTATAATGGCATTAGGGGCAATGGAGGCGAACCCCAATTGCAATGTGAAGATTGTTCCTTGTGGAATGAACTACTTCCATCCTCATAAGTTCCGTTCAAGGGCAGTTATTGAATTTGGACTGCCCATCGAGGTCAATAAGGAACTCGTCGAGAAATACTCGGATCCAAATACTTCTAAAGAGGCAATAAAAGATCTGTTGGATACTATCACGAAGGGCCTGAAGGCTGTCACTGTCACTTGTCCTGACTATGAGAGTTTGGTTTGTGTCCAAGTTGCTCGTAGACTCTACTCTAACAATATATCGAGCAGATTGTCGTTGGCTTCCATTTTGGAGATGAATCGTCGTCTACTTCAAGGGTATTTGCACTTTAAGGATGAGCCTCGTTTTCAAGAGCTCAAGAAAAACATTTTGAAATACAATGAGTCCCTACAGGTATTCAAAATCCCCGACCATTTGGTTGAACAGAGTCGTGATGACGATAGTCTGACGATCTTTGTTCATTTCATCAGGTCTTTAGCGAAATTGATAGCCATCGGTACCCTAGCTCTACCAGGCGCCATACTTTTCTCACCAGTGTTTTATGCAACTAAACAGATAAGTGAGAAGAAGAGAAAAGAGGCTCTGGCAGCCTCGACTGTTAAAATACAGGCCAGGGACGTGATTGCTACCTGGAAAATTCTGGTTGGAATAGGATTTGCTCCCTTGCTATACACGTTTTACTCTCTCCTCGGAAGCTGGCTAATTAGAAAATATTGGAACATTTCAGGAGTATCTGCTGTTCGAGTATTTATCCTCTTTTACCTACTATCAGCAACCATAACCTATTCTGCGCTTGTGTTTGGTGATATTGGCATGGATCTCTTCAAGTCGATTAGACCACTTTGGCTTGCTCTGGTGAACAAGAAGGGTCTCAGAGAGCTTAGGGAAACTCGAGAAAGACTATCGCTGGAAATCACGCAGGTTATAAACGATTTGGGACCTCAACTGTTCCCAGACTTCAACCTATTTGACTACGAGAAGAAGCTCGAGCTTAAGAAAATCAGACAACAGGAAAGAAAGAAGCTCCAGATCCAGCGTGAGCAGTCCACAATGCTCGACTCAGAAGAAGAATACGAAGAAGCTAAAACTCAGGAGCTACGTCTCCGTCGTGCTACTCGCAAGCAGAGTAAAAAGGGTTCAAAGGAATCAGAGGTCGCCATTCCAGATGTACTTACCGCTCCTGTTGCCGACATAGGTGGTGTTAAGCTGAGACTAACGTCGTCAGTGCCTATAATGTCCAATGATGGGGACTTCACTTCATCTGCAGGCCTATCTTCTTCGAGTGATGCTGATTTCTTATCTACTTCATCAGAATCAGAATCGGAAAATTGCAGGGGTTCTACCAGGGAATCGAAGATAGGTCTGATTCGAGATCAGATTATTAAGGAGAACAGAGAAAGAGACGCCAGTTTCTAATAACCATTCTTGTGGCTCTCTCTCTCTCTCTCTGGGCAATATCAATCATATCTGTCTCCCTCTTCTAATCAATAGGATATCCCCTGTATCTTTACAGTTGTCTGTCCCCATTCGCCTGTTTTTGCTTTTGGATTGAGATCCACGCTTAGGTAATCGACAATTACAGTTTATTAGAAAAGTACTACGTATAAGAACATTAGGGTACCGGCTCCAGTTTGTGGGGCTAACTAAAAGGAGCTCCAATCCCAATCAGCTGGAACCGTGTTCAGCTGGCCACCAGAAACCGTATCGAATCTGCCATTAGTAGCTCCATTACCATTCTTCCGATGGGTATCACCGATTTCTAGATCAAGATCTTGCTCCGAATGCGTCTTGATATACTTCTCATACTTCTGGAAACAATCAAGACATACTTTACAAAGATATCTCTCGATTCCAGTAGTCTCCTGTTCGCTGGGCAACTTATCCGGGTGATTCTGGGGACTTCCAAAGAGGGTGAAGTGTGCGTCCTTGTCCAAATATATATAGTTAGTCAAACACTCACCACAGAATATTTCTCCACAATATCGACAATGATGCTTTCGTCTGGTTTCGGTCATGTAGTTGAGAATTTTCTTGCAGTGGAAACAGCTGAATCGATCTGTATTAGGTTTCCAGTGTTTCGTAGTGGGTCCACTCTGGTTAAGGCTCGAGATGTTCTTATTCCCATAACTGCTTCCTATAAGAAAGTTCCAGTAGTCAGCAATCGAGGCACATGATTTGATAGAGGACGCGGACATCGAAGTGTTCAATGCAGGGCGCTCGGGTATCTTATAGACATCGAACGCATCAGCAGAGGTGGTGGTCACTTGTGGGGAGGAACCCATACTGGCTCCTCCAGAGCGCAATACCGCTGGCGTGTATAGCGGTCTTCTCTGATCGTTGATCTGTTTTATATAGACATTCGAAGGATCTCTGAAAGGAGATTTGGTTCGAGGAGGTGGACTTGCCGAAAACGGTACAACTGTGGATTCCATAGAGGTTGACTTTAGGGGTTGGAAGTCGTCAATGTAGAGCGAGATTGGTCTACATTGAAGAGGAACGCTCGATGTTCTAGTAGAACCTGAATGGATATTGAGAACAGTCTCAGAGTTTGCCAGAGGTACAGATACAGAAACTGGCGACACAGGAACTGCGGGTGTCCTTTTCACAAGCTGTTCGCTCGAGGAGCGGTTTCCAGGGGATAGCTGCAGCTGCGACAGGGTATGAGATGCAATTGATGGCGACAAACGAGCGACATCTATTTTTTCCTCATCATGATTAGAGGCGCGGGCCAATTCGGTTTCAGAAGAGGCTTCTTTATTACTAGTCAGACTGAACCTTTCAATGTTCAAATTATCTGCCTCCACAGATCGTTTGTGAAGTTGGGTATCCTCAGAGTGTTTCTCATCCAAGATTGTAGTCTGTGTTTCTTCTGAGTTGAGCTTAGGCACTTCAGGGGTCAAATAAGAGCCTTTCAAACCACCCAAAGACTGATTTCGGGATGCACTGAGACCTTCCACCCCGTGGAGAGCAGCAGTGTAGTTGCCGCTGTCCATAGGCTTGAGATTAAGGCTTTCTGTTGTTTTAGTGGACGTCATGATACAGTTGTATTTGATTTTTGGGGTAAACTGGTGTTGACCAAAAGAAGGCTGAATGAGTGATAACGTAACAGTAAGCAGCCCCACAGCCTTGCTACTGGAGAATGCTTTCCTAGAGCTCAACAAAAGTCTGGGAGCAGCGGAGAAGCTTTATTCTGTGCCCCTTCAAAACTAGAAAAACTGTGTTTTCTTAAGCCAGCTGTAACCAAATGTTATGATACTGGTAGATGAGATCTAGAGATCGCCTCGTGACTCACAAAGCTCATAACATTGTCTTAGACGAAACAAAAGTGTTTTCTTTTCTCATTTATTGGCTATCGAATTTCCTAAAAGACAAAGGTTGGTGAGCCTTCTTGCTCAGTAGTGCGCGGTTCGAAATCTACAGTTGCTGGTGTATGGGTGTGTTATCATATTTTTTTCCTTGTGTGAAAAATCCATGTTGGAATAAAGAGTACACGTTTAGACACCAGAGAAGAGGAACGATAATAAAGCCAATTGCATATTATTGACCAGTAATCAGGCGCTTTCGGAACATAGAGAAGTTGTAGCACTGAATAACAAGTGCAATCGATGGATTATTGCTACAGACAACTTCAATAGCGGACCGAAAATGAGCGTATCAGTGGACAAGGAGGGCTACATAGTAGCAGATAGGACACTTTTGGGCTTAGTGAGGGTGGTGCTTCTGACGCTTATTTTCTTGTCAATATCATTTGCAGCAATATCATCACGTCTGTTTTCTGTGATCCGCTTTGAGTCTATCATCCACGAATTCGATCCCTGGTTCAACTTCCGCGCAACTAAGCATTTAGTTAACAACTCTTTCTATGACTTCCTTAACTGGTTTGATGACAAAACCTGGTATCCTCTTGGTAGAGTCACCGGAGGCACTTTATATCCTGGCCTAATGGTAACATCTTCCGTGATATACTCACTGCTGAGATACATCGGATTGCCGGTGGATATAAGGAATGTTTGTGTTTTGTTAGCTCCTGCATTCAGCTCTCTCACCTCGCTTGCCATGTATCTACTGACTCTTGAAATCACATCATCCTCTCCAACGCTCAAGAATAAGAAAACAGGTGCCCTACTGAGTGCAGCATTCATGGCGATCACTCCTGGTTATATTTCAAGATCTGTTGCTGGCTCATATGATAACGAGGCAATTGCCATCACTTTGCTGCTAGTGACATTCTACTTCTGGATCAAATCCGTCAATTTAGGATCTGTGTTCTATGGTTGTCTCACCTCTATGTGCTATTTCTACATGGTTAGTGCATGGGGTGGTTATGTGTTTATCACGAACATTATTCCGTTGCACATTTTCATCCTGTTGTTGATGGGCAGATTCGATTTCAAAATATACACATCATACTGCACATGGTATGCACTGGGGACTCTTATGTCGATGCAAATTCCGTTTGTCGGGTTTTTGCCAATCCGCTCCAATGATCACATGGCGTCTCTGGGTGTATTTGGGCTGTTACAGTTGGTGCTGTTGGCGAGCTACTTCAAAGACACGCTCTCCCCACAGAGATACTTCAAGCTCATTATTGCATTCAGCTTTGTGGTTGGGATTGCTGGAATCAGTGGGTTAGTTCTGGCAACCAAGATGGGGTACATCGCCCCTTGGACTGGCAGATTCTACTCTTTATGGGATACCAACTATGCAAAAATCCATATTCCTATCATCGCGTCTGTTTCTGAACACCAGCCTACTCCATGGTCGTCGTTTTTCTTTGATCTCAACTTCTTGATTTGGTTATTTCCTGTGGGGGTGTACCTGTGTTTCCAGGAGTTGTCTAATGGAGCGGTGTTTGTGGTGGTGTACTCTGTGCTGGGATCATATTTTGCTGGTGTCATGGTCAGACTGATGTTGACCCTGGCTCCAATTGTTTGTGTTTGTGGTGGTATCACCTTGGGAAGACTATTCGACATATACCTCGACTTTAAGGAGATATTTGTGGAATGGCGCGACTCCTCGAAACCAAGCTCAAAGACTTCATCCCAAAGTTCCAATACAGACTCACTCTTCACGTTGATTTCGAAGCTGTCTGTTCTGTCAACATTCGTCTTCTATCTTTACTTCTATGTGCAGCACTGTACATGGGTAACGTCTAACGCGTACTCATCGCCATCTGTTGTACTGGCCTCAAGAAATCCTGACGGGTCGCAGCTTTTGATAGATGATTACAGAGAGGCGTATTACTGGCTCAGAATGAACACGGCTGAAGATGCTAAGGTAATGGCATGGTGGGATTACGGGTATCAGATTGGAGGAATGGCTGACCGGACCACCTTTGTGGATAACAATACATGGAACAACACACATATTGCTACAGTTGGAAAAGCGATGTCTGTGCCTGAGCGAGAGTCCGAATTGATCATGAGGCAGCTGGGTGTAGATTACGTTCTTGTGATTTTTGGGGGTTTGATTGGATATTCTGGTGATGATATTAACAAGTTTCTTTGGATGGTGAGAATTTCCGAAGGAATCTGGCCCGATGAGGTGAGCGAACGAAACTATTTCACAGAAAGAGGGGAGTTCAGAATTGATGACTTGGCTACAGATACCATGAAAAACTCTCTTATGTACAAGCTGTCGTTTTACCGATTTGGGGACGCTTTTGGAGGCCAAGATCCTGTTGACAGAGTCAGACAGCAAAGGATGAGCTCGGCCTATGCCTCGTCCATCACACTGGACGCTCTAGAGGAGGTCTTCACCACGGAGAACTGGATTGTCAGAATCTATAAGTTGAAGGACAAGGACAACTTTGGTAGAGACCTAGTTGACCTTGGAAAGAAGGAGCGCAAGGCTCTAACGAAGCGGAACAAGCGGATGCTAGCCAAAAAGAAGCCATCGTTGGATCTTCGGGTGTGACATTCTTCTTTTCATACATAGAGATATATATTATGAATTTTTCCATCTTTGCAGTTTTCTGTATACCAATTCATTGAAAGAGTGGCCTTTTTCTCTACCCACTCTTTTTTCATAAGCATAATAAGAGGTTATCCCTATTCCTACAGCAAAAAGAGGATCCATCCATCTATTTGATTCGTTAGTGACCTGGAACACAAAGTACATTAAACCGGGATTTGCAACTTACTTGGATATCAAATATGGATAATGCTTGACGGCTTGAAGTGCAGAGGAAGTCATTTAGAATTGGGAGCGGTTTCGGCTGCCGACTGTACTCCTTATGTGAGATACTGGTGACGGTTTTGCTGTATTGGCCATGTACTTTTTGAATTACGTCACGAGCACTTTCAAGATTACGGTGAGAAAATTTAGTTAATATTTGAAAAGTGATATATGCTCCTGTTTCAAGCTTGCTAAAATAATATATATTAAAAATAGGATTATATATTTTTGTATGACAGGAGGAGTCAGTCAGATTGCGGACTTATCATCAGGGAACCAGTGTTTTTGGAGCTATCAGATAGTAATATAAGCTAAACAGGCTATAATAATTCCTGAGCATAAATCGATTTACCTGGAATGAAGGATTTCAGTCTTCCAGACCTCAATGAGGATGTGATTTGTTTCCACCTGATAAAGTACTTGTCGGATAAGGATATTGTGGCTCTTTTTCTCACATGCAAAAGACTCTATCTCATGCTGAACCAAACTATTGTTTGGCACGAGTTGTTTCGCAAGTCGTTTATGTCCGACAATATCCCTTTTGAGCTGTTTTACAAGTGGCCCCAGCTGTACAAATTGAGAAGAAACTGCCGGGTGCTGACTTTTGGGAGCAATGAGTTCAGCAGGTTGGGACGCAATGATCTAGAGGTTGGATCTTTTGTGGAGTTTGTGAATTACGGGCGTCACAGACACTTGAAAAAGCCAGTTGAGCTGGAATTTCAAGGGGAGACAGTTTTCGACCTTACTGCAGGAGGTTACTGTTTTACCGTGCTTACCTCAAGTGGAAAGCTGTTCTACACTGGAAGAAACTGGCAGGGGATGTCGGGGCTTTGTAGGCCGGGGCCCAGTAGAAGAGATCATAGTTTTGGTGTGTCACGTGTTGTTACTCCTGCCAACACTGGACAATGTGTCACGGCTGTGGATGTAGGAGAAAATGCCGTTTTCAAGCAGATTGCGTCAGGGCGTTCCCATTTTATTGCGCTAGATGACAACAGACAATTGTGGAGTTGGGATACACTGGGACAGCATGATGTGGGTGTCCGGTTGAATCTTACGGACATTCAAGGGGTGCCTGTGGTCAGCAAAAAGCAGTATATCACAAGGATACGTGCAGGCTGGGGAATAAGTAGCTGCCAGATCCGGGGCCTGGGAATTGTGATATGGGATCGCAGAGACCGACTGGAGGTCTCAAATGGAAAATATGGGCCCGTAAATGCGGCAGTGACGATAATTGAGGATACTGTGGACACGGTTCTGGACTATATTGTGCTGAACAACTTCATAGTTTACTTAACCAAAGGAGGAAAGGTTTACAGAATAGAGCTATCGGGGACTGGGTGGCAGCAAGTGAGGACCATTAGCCGCGGAAGTCCGCTGAAGAAGTTCCAGCATCATATCGAGCTTCACGGTCAGCAGGAGTTACAGAAACCCAAGTTCATAAGACTGAGCGGGTCTTTCAACAGATACTCTGTCATTACTAACGACGACCAGGTACTTATTGGGGACCGGGATTCTGATGAGCCGCGAGTTTACAAAGAGTTGCAGCGTAACTCTGTGATCTCTGTGGTCGTTGGAGATCATCATTTTCTGGCACTCACAAAGAACGGAGATATGTATTCCTGGGGCCGGGAGTCGTACAAGAATGGGTGCTTGGGGCTTGGATCTGTAGAAGAGATCAAGGCAAGCGGGGTTGCTCGAGACGATGGCTTCGATCTTGTTGTAGAGAAACCAACACTGGTGAAGATGCACGGCAAAGTTCTTGCTATAGCTGCCGGCGGGTGGCATTCAGGGGCGCTGGTTCACTTCGACGAGTGAATGCAACAAAATCCGGGGTAATATTTTTTCGGCTTCGCAAGAGAGGGCGGCGCACTTTCCCTTTTGTGAGTAAAAAATTCCGCTTTCAGATAAGCCAAGACGATAGAAATTGACACAGCAAAGTCACGATTTTGCTGCTGGTGATACAGAGCACATATTGGACAGCTCGTAGTCGCTTTCGAGTCTCACTGAGACTGTATTCCCTGAATGAGTGACTACGCCGCAGTGAAGCCGCTTTTGGCCAAGTCAAAACGAGGAAAACGTCATACTACGTCTCGTCTGAGCCAAGGGCCCGAAGCAGAAACACCGATTGTATCCGATGAACTTGTTATTGGGCCAACATCCAAAAAGGGAGCAACAGAAAAGACGCAAAGAGTGTCCAAATATCCCCAATATAAAGACCTGAAGGAGAATAATAATGATATCGACGATCATGATGAACCGTTTGACGAGAGAAAGTGGTCCAAGTTAATTGGATTCCTATCAATCCGGGTGGTTTCGCCGTTACTGCTCATAGCCCATTGCGTGCTGATCATGTGGTACATATACTACTACTACGGTTTTACGCTAGATGATGATATATTGAAGCAGCTTCCGCTTCTCATGTTTCCTCTGAGTTTCAACTTACTTCTCGTTCACTTCTTCAATAAGTGGTTTTTCTCGAACTCCTATTACAGAGTGAGGAAATGAACTGATGAAAGAAACACAGAGGAGACTCGCACCCGTACACCGCAACCATGACCCCTTTTTTTCCAATTTAGCCGGGTAACCGGACCTTTCCCAAATCCTGAGGTAACAAATCTGGTTAACAGGTCTTCACTATGACGTCATCGGGCGTCCAATTAGTGCTGCAACGTTACTTTCAGTACGGTGTAAGGGTGCCGTCAACAAAAAAAACTCAGACATTACGCACTATATAAATTAGAAGGGAAACCCCTTTGTGTTATATAGGGAGACCCGATTCGGAGCAAGTTTAGTTGTTATAGAGCCAGTTTTACCACGTGCAAAACATATATAAACCCCAAACCTTTGTCCTATCGTCTAAGACATGTCTGCATTCCCTGCTGGAGACTCTAACTTGAGCTCAGAATTAGCTTCTAAAGACGCTGAGTCATCAAAACTAGTGGGAACAGGGGCAACCCCTTCGCAGAGCCCAGCCTTTCAATCCTATTTGAACAATGATAATATTGATAGCATAACCCCTGTTGCTCGAAAGAAGAGGGTGTCATCGCTGTCCCTTTCTGATCAATGGGCCGGTGGCTCGTTACATGGATCGTCGTTACTTCCATTAACCAAGCTCAATGCTGAGAGCTCAAGTTCAAGTTTGAAACGGTCAGGATCACGTCTCAGCAACTTCGGGAAATCCCATTCAAGACTTTCCATGGCTTCGCTAGGCTCAGATGGAGCTGCAGTGCGATACAAGACTGAAATTGTGGACCATGTCAGAGTGGCGTCGTATGCTTTTGCCTTTGACATCGACGGGGTCATTGTTAAAGGCCCAGATACCATTCCTTATGCAAAACAGGCCCTCAAAATGCTTAATGGGGCTAACAAGTACAACATCCGTGTTCCGTACATTTTTGTCACCAATGGAGGAGGGCGTCCTGAGAGCGAGAGGGCCCAGGAACTTGGAAAGAGACTTGACTGCGATATCACGGAGGAGCAAGTGATCCAAGGTCACACTCCGATGAAAGACCTTGTTGCTGTGTATACAAATGTTCTTGTCATTGGTGGTGTGGGTGATAAATGCCGAAAGGTAGCTGAGGGATATGGGTTCAAGAATGTTTTCATTCCGCTGGACGTGATGTACTGGAACCCTAGTGTCACACCTTACTACACTTTGACTGAGGAAGACAAGGCCGTGTGTAGGAAGGATGTTGATTTCTCCAACACCAAGATTGACGCGATCTTGGTTTTTGCAGACTCGAGAAATTGGGCTGCAGATCAGCAGATTATTCTGGAGCTTTTGATGTCTAAGAACGGATACATGGGTACAGTGAGCGAAACGTTCGAGCAAGGACCCGCCATCTATTTTGCACATTCCGATTTTATATGGGCCACGGACTATAAGCTGTCTCGGTACGGGATGGGGGCATTGCAAGTGTCTCTGGCTGCGCTGTTTAGAGAGAGTACTGGGAAAGAACTGAAGGTGACGAGATTCGGAAAGCCTCAGAGAGGGACTTTCAAGTATGCCGAAAAAGTGCTAAAAAGCTGGCGACAAGACGTTTTGGAGGAGCACGTAGAAGAGATGGCTTCTGCTGTGGGTTCTGATATTTCCGAAGCAGATGAGGAGGAACAACCTCTAACTTTTGGGGCCAGTAAAACGCTGGGTGGAGTTAAGCGATCGGCAAGCAACAGGCCACGGGTATTTAGCGACAGCGAATCCGATGATGAAGATGATGAGGACGACGAGGAAGGATTGACTCTGCAGAAGCTGTCGAGACTAACATTAGACCTTCCTCCTGCTTCGACGGTCTACTTTGTGGGGGATACTCCAGAGTCGGATATCCGATTTGCGAACTCTCACGACGAGTCATGGCATTCGATTTTGGTGAAGACGGGAGTTTATCAGGAGGGGACTGTTCCCAAGTACAAGCCCAAGTTTATTTGCGACAATGTTCTGGACGCTGTCAAGTATGCTATTGAAAGAGAGCACAAGCTTGAGCTTGACGAATGGAACATAGGTGCCATTGATGCTCCGAATCCCGAGCTGCTCCAGCCGACTGTCGATGCTGTGCTGACACGGACGGATATTGTTACAGAAAAGGCAACTAAATAGACTTGAAACTGAGTGGGTGTTTTAAATATTACCATAACTACTAAAGAGTAAACTAATTAAAACTGGGAGAGTTATAATAATAAGCTTGGGTATATGCAAGATGCACACAAAATACGTGCCAGGCCAATTATTCAACGAATATGCTTTCGTGGCCCAGTCGGTTAAGGCGTCAGTCTCATAATCTGAAGATCGCGTGTTCGATTCTCGCCGAGAGCATTTTTTTATTATTCTTTTTTTGAGCGTTGAAAAGCTTCAAAATTTTCTTTTTTTATTATCTTTTTTCATCTTTTTTCCGCAGCACAATAAACTTTACTATGAGCAATTAAATTGTCATGTGACATTTTTGGGCACAGGGCTGTACGACGAAAAGAGACGGACTGCCTCGGAAACTGAAGTATGACATATCATGCGCAGCGCGGCAATTTCCTGTATTACATGAAATTGTTCTGAATGTGGGCAGCGTTGAGCAAATGTTGCGATTAAAGAGCAGGCAGCTAAATCACAACGACAGAAAATGTACTCAGATTGAACCTCCACAAAACACACTGCTTCATCGGGCCACGCTGGCACAAGCTGTGTGGGCAGCTGCAATGGGACGAGTAACTTACCCGGCTGTGAGAAGCCGCTTGGGGCCGCTTGGGCCAGGCTCGGTAATTAGACGCAGCACGGGATCCACCGATCGTTGTGGAACAGACCTCGCTCGCTGCCGGCAGAATCTCGGTTACTGGAGGATAGCCGCAGCATGTCTCTGGTCCGTCACAGGGTATTTAGCAGATGCTGCACGGTTTCGCGGCAGGAGCACCGCCACACCGCAGAAACCCCCTGCACCATTTTAGGTACCCTGTGGCGCAGTTGTTTGTCGTCACCTCTCCCGTTCAGCAGGAGTAGTGGCGCCCCACTTTGACTCCTTTAAAGTTTTTCGAACACGCGGCAGCGATCAGCATTGCAGCAAACATCTGCCGCTGCTCTCCTAGCTGCAGCAGTCAATTACAATAGCCAAGAATAGGGCGATTCTAACTATGCATCATGCATGCAGCCGTTTGTGAGCAGGAGCAAACAGGAATTGAAACGAGATTGGCTCATATTCATTCACTAACCCTTATATATGGGCTCCTCACCACATGGGCTCGTACGACACCGCAACACCAACACAGCGGTCTCCTTAATCGTTTGCTTCTGCCCTTCAGAGCAAGCACCCGGGCTCGCTGTGCGCTTAATCATGATATTTGCGTCCCCGCACTCGTTCCCCAGAACAGAGGACGCGTCAAAGCTGGCCGACTCTGTTGCTCTTCCTTCCATCTCCAACCTCACCTCTCCCGCTGAACAGACTGCTGTTGCTGCCTCTCGCCCGTCATCTTCTCCTTCTTCTGATGTCCAGCTGCCCCCACTCTCCTCGATCCTTTCTTTTGAAAACTCAGTCCGCACAGCCCCTGACGTTCAGCGCCCACGATACTACTCATTTCCTTCGCTCGTCCCCAATACCCACCCCCACCAGGCGGCCTCACATTCATCGTCCGCTGTGTTCGACAAGTCTCTTGCAGAAAGTGACCAGGCCTATAGGTCAACACTGCTTCTACCCCCAAGACCTGTAAGACGCAGAACCCGCACGGGCTGTCTGACTTGTCGTAAGCGCAGAATCAAGTGCGACGAACGGAAACCTTTCTGCTTTAACTGCGAAAAGTCAAAGAAGATATGCGCAGGCTATGAGCAGGTCCCCTACGGGTCTCGTCGCTACAGATACATGCAACCTCCCTTGCCTCAGGAAATCCAACCAGACCGTTCTCCTCTACTGGGACGTCCACGCTCTTTAGAGACCTCTCGCCAAGAGCTCCCATCCCCGCCGGCTATCCCTCGGCAGCAGGAACAGCATCACCACTATCAGCAATTCCCACAACAGCATACAGAACCAAACCAGCCGCTCATATTGGTTCCTGTCGAACTCAGAGATGCCCCTCGGCCCGCAATAACTCACCTATCATACTCTGATCCTCCAGCCTTCATGGCACCTCCTATGCACCCCGTATACACTACACCTCATCCACAGTGTCCTCCACGCACAGTGCATTTGGTGCCCCTTCCGCAGGCCTACTACACCCAAACTCCCCCTCACCTAATGGAGTCCCCAACCCAGGCTCACTTTCGAACGATGGCTGGCCTCCCTGAAAACATAATTGCGGTGACAGACGCGCCATTTGCTGCTGTTCGCCGCAATCATTGAAGCTCAAAGAGCTAAGGACGATCTTGCGCTGTTGACTCATTCACTCTACAACCAACCAGCCAACACACATGTTTATATCATTAATTGCATCATTCACCCGCTGTAAATCTGTAAACTGAGACACAAGGATGGTGCTCGAGTTATCGTGCTCTGTTACTAGTGTGAATCCTACCTGCAGCGGTTATAAAGACACAATACGAATGCGTCATCGTATTACGTAAGAAAAGATGCACCGGTACTGAACACTTTGTGAAAAGTAGTTAAAACCTTAACCACATTGGGAAGCCACATTGAGAAAATTAAAAAGGCTGGTTCCACATAGAATTTGCTTTACCGAACTGAAATATTTATGTATTCTAGTTCCAGTTAGTCTCTCCCCTCCAAAACTACAGACAATAGCAACACAAAGTCTGTTTTACACCACGTACGGCCCATGTGATCGAGATAGCAAGCTTTTAGAGTTAATGTGAAAGATGTGGCGTGTTGTGTTACATGACCTGTACTGCTTTAATAAACATGTGGATTAACATTGGGCCACAAAAGGGACTAATGTTGGACACTTCTAATCGCCGGAGACTTCTAATCGCCGGCGCTTCTCATAGACGTTCCGAGCACAACAATTCCCCACAGCGGATGTCTGTCTTATTTCAGTTATTTTCAATGCTCAGCAGGACCGAGACGATGTTCTGCAGGGCATGAATATATGCAAAAGCAAGTGAAGTTGAAAAAAATGAAACAAATTGTTGTGGGGCGACGCGGCACGTTTGTCTCATGCAAGAGTGGCTTGACCTTGCACGAGTTTCAACTGGGGTCCATGCACCTACAGACGCCGCACAGCTGTTGCGCTGAATATCCCTGAGTGCTAAGAACAAACTTGATGAAATTATCCCGACATCTTACCGACTTGGGATGAGCTGCAGGATAAAAATTACGCTTGGTTGTGCGGACGTCGAGCCGTTTTTTGTCGCTCTTGCAGCTATATTTCAGCCCTTTCAGCTGCCGCTGCCGCATTTCAGGATAAAACCCCGCTTCTGTGTCTTCTAGCGAGTTTACTGCTACTGAGATCAGACAAATTACAGTTGCTCAATTACCCGGCTGCAGAAAGCGCTAATGCACTGCGTCGTTTTCGCTATCAAACGCTTCGACACAGGGTCGACCCACATATTTCGTATGCGATTTTAGCTCCACAAAAATAGCACAAGCTGCAAGGCTGCTGCTCGTTCTAAAAAAGGAGGAGTTGGACTGCCGACTGGCACATACGGACTTCCCCAAACAAGAAACAGCTTGTTTCGGAGGTCCGTTTATGCTATGCATTGGAAGGTCTACACGATCATCAGAAATCTAGTCTCGGAGGTATCCGTCTGCAGGACTCTTTCTTCTTCTGTGATTGCTTCATCTCACTGCAGAAGACCAAATATCGGATATATACTGTTGTGGTGAGAGAAAGTAAGCTAGCGTTGGTCATAATGGCAAAGTCCCTAAGTGATGAAAACGTGCCTTTTTTATTTTTTTTTGAGTTATAGACTTTAGCTGTAGAACCACACAACTGGTAGTCACCTAGTAAAGACTTTGAAGTTACGATACAGTACGACTTGAAATCACCTAGAAAGCAGTTATCAACGCACGCGACCTTTACACACTCACTCAGGTGTCGAAACATATGTTTTGAAATACCATACAATGATTTCAAATCGCACTGTACTCAGTTAAAGACGTCTACAAGTGATCAGCCCCAAGCCCTGTTTATACCTTCAGTTATGAGTGATGGCCGATCGCCAAAGTCGTGAGTTATGACGGCTGAGAACGCAAACAGCCATGATGACGTGAGCAATTACGTAATCATTTGAAAAAAAAAAAACAAAAATATATCATCACTCTTTATATAGTATAGCAGCGATACACAGGAATAAAGAAGCGAGAGCAAAAGAACCGAAGCTGCTCGTCAGTCTGCTAAAAAGGCCTGAAATTGAGAAAGCAACTCCTATGTACCCACCATGACGTTCCATTCACGGATTGCCTTGCTGCTCGTCGTTCTTAGCGGCTCAATTGCAGCTGACATCAAAGGAGTGGCACCACAAGATCAAGATAAGTATACACCTTCTCCATCCGGCACCTGGCGATGCCTGGGGAATCCTGAGGTTGAGATCTCGTTTGGCAAAATCAACGATGACTACTGTGACTGTCCGGATGGTTCAGACGAGCCGGGAACGGCAGCTTGTGCTGGGGGACGGTTCTATTGTAAAAACGAGGGGTTTCAGGCTGCATTCATCCCTTCTTACAAGGTGAACGATGGTGTGTGCGATTACGATGTTTGTTGCGATGGATCAGATGAGCCTGAAGGGGTATGTGCTAACAGATGTGCTGAGCTAAGTGCGGAATATGAGAGGGCCAGAAAGGAGGCCAACAGCGTGATCGAGAAAGGGATAAAGATCAAGCAAAGGCTGATCACCAAGGCGGCCACTATCAAGAGTCGGATGCTGTCAGAGCTGGAGGCGACCGAAACTGAGGTCTCGCGGATCAGCAGCGATATAGCAGGCTTGACAACTTCACCGAAGAATGACCAGGGAATCAGAATACTGGACCAGCTTCTAACTAGGCTCAACGACCTGAACTCCAAGGTTGACCAGAAAATACACAGATTGATATCCAAGGAGCGCAACCTGGGCCAGCTGGAACAGATTTTAGGCAGACTAGCTGGGGATTACAACCCAAACTTCAATGATCCGGCTGTCAAACTTGCCGTTCAGTCTTTCAAGGACTACTCTGCTAACGAGGAGCTGGTGGACAGTTCTGAAGACACCGATCACTTCTCAGAGATGAGACTTGTTTTCGATGAACTGATCGATGAGCTGAAGCAGAGTGAAGTGAAACTATACAAGCACCTGTCTTCCGCTCCCTCCAGATTCAATGCCAAGGACATGTTTTTGGAAGTGATTGATTCATTTCTGGGAGTGAAGCGTCCAGAGAAGGCAAGTTTATCTCCTGCCGATATCTCAAAGAGGAAAGACGATCTTGTGCGAGAGTTGGAGCGTGAACAGAAGCTGGCACAGGAGAAAGCAGCAGACGTGTCCAGAGATTATGGGCCAGACGATCTACTGCTGGCGATGGACTCCTGCATCCTGGACAAAGTAGGTGACTACGATTACAAGTTGTGTTTTTCGGATAAGCTCCAGCAGATCCACAGCAATGGCCAGGCCACAAGCATTGGTGTATTCGACCGGATAGAACTGGATCCACAGTCTCATATTCTCAGGTTGTTCTACGAGAGAGGTGATAAATGCTGGAACGGTCCGGTTCGAAAAGCCGAGGTGACCGTTGAGTGCGGTTTGGAGGACCATGTTGTGGCAGTGTCCGAGCCCGAAAAGTGCGAGTACAGGGTCAAACTCATATCGCCGTTGGCGTGCTTTGAAGAGAATTTGCGCTAGCATTTAGCTGCTATTATTAATGCGTAATGCGGACGTTCTGATGAGTCCGGTGTGTGTGTGTGTGCGTGAGCAGGAAGAGATAAAATCAAGACACAGAAAACAAAGTTAAACAAAACAAATCCATAACACCCTTATGCTACGTGCACCAGCACACTAGTTATGTCGTCAGGCTTCCCACCAACATACTGCTGGCCAGTAATATCACTAAGTCGCTGCGAAAACACGCTCTTGAAGGCAGTGTTGAGACTCAAGTCCTTGACATTGCTGACAAGGTTCCTGTTCACCTCGCCAATGTCTTCCAGGCTGAAAGTGTCATTGAGATACAGCGCGATATCGTCAACAACAATATTGTCGATGAGTCCGTCAGTAGTGAACATGACGATGTCTCCAGACTGAAGCTGGAACTCGTACAGGTCTGCATCCGCGGGATCGTTCATGAGGTACTTTGAGCCTTTTTGCTTCGCTATGTCCAGAAATTCTTGTGGGATCAGAGACAGCTGGTACGGGGCGTTGAATGAGTATGTCTGTTCTTTCGATTGCACAACACACACGTACTTGCTGTCAACTGGTCTGAACACGCCAAACCACGAGTCTCCCAGATTGAGCGCCCGGAGAGCATTGGTCTCCGGATTGATCACCCCGAAACACACAGTGGTCGATCCCACTTCAACACTAGCGTCCTGCTTGACGTTCTCGAATGCCTTGCGTAGCAACGCCAGCGGGTCTTGCTCTGTGTCCTCCATGAAAAGAGACGTCAGCTGATTGGCAAGTTCTCTGCTGATTGCGCTGGAATCGAACCCTTGCTCCGCCCACCCCCCAACTCCATCCAGCACTCCTGCAAGCACTGCAGAGTCGCTGTATGCCATCACATAGTTGTCCTCGCCGGTCTTGGAGTCATAGACAGTGTTAGTCACTATGCTTTTCTTGTACTTTCTGAGCAAGCTGCCTTCTGGAAGTGAGTTGTCCTTCAGTCTGTCTTTTGGATCAAACGAGACAGCCAGCGTGTACACGTGCCCTGGCCCTGCAAACGCTTTGCTGATACTGTCTCCGCTGTTGAACCCGCGGAATCCCTCAAAGGGCCCCGTTGTGAATCTTCTTGCTGCCAGAACAGATCTTACTGGGAATTTGCCGTGCTGCCGCTGGAAAACACGAGCTCCCGCCCGAGCTGCCGGTCCTGAGAACCGCCCCAGCATTCCCTGTCACGTACTATGCAAGTTATCTAGATATGCGTGTCACTATATGACCTATCTCTCCCGGTGTCTATACTGCGCTGGCTCAGTCTAGCTTTGCTAGTTTAATTTAAACTAGGCTGCAACTCCTTTTTGGTATTTTTTCACTATTGAAATTTTTGCTAGCGATTTATTTTGACAGAAGCACAACCATCATAACACCGCTTGCTCTACACATCTCTACAAAACCCGCTGCATCTCCACACAGCGTCTATGCCGTCATACACACTCTACCGTATCAGCAAGACCAATAAATACTAGCAGCCCATCATCCTGAAGAAGGCCAGCCTGTAAACATCCGTGTGTGTCAGAACTTGTCCCGCTCTGAAAATGATCTAACTGCCCAGTTTCTCCACAGCTCCCACAAGGAACTTCCCGTAATCGAAGTTTGGATCATCTAGGTTCACAGATTCTGACGAAAGCACCTGCTTTGGAGGGTTCAGTTTTCTATACTCGGCCTTGGCCTGCTCAATAAGCTTGGATTTGTGCTCAAATTCATACGCCTCTTGCTTCTTTGCACCCTCTGCCTTTAGTGACTGCGTGTGGTATGCTCCATACACAATACCAACGGCTACAGAAGTGTATCTTAACACCTGTTTTTATAGTGATCGCTGTTAGCAAAATCATGATCCGAAATCAGCCGCATCTTGTCTAAAAACTTACGTTCAAAGTCGACATTGTCAATTGATCCTAGCAGAAACACCTGGTGGTAGTCTAAAGTGGGAATATCCCTACTGTTTGCTGCGCTTTCTGGTAGCCAATCTGATGCAATTGTTCTTTTCAAGCTTTGTATGGTTATTCAATATGTTTTTTTTTTCCCCTTCTTCCTTCAACTTGTCCAATGAAACCTCCATTAGTTAGTATGGTTAAGAAGCCCGCGCCTGGGTAAAGTAGAGAGAGAGAAAAAAAAATCCAACACCTGTGCACCTCCAGGCTCAGCTTACTGCTTAACACTACTCAGTATGCGCTCGCCAACAGCACGTCTATCGGCGTCGTCTTGAGCCATACCACTCTGGAGCTTCAGAACAATGCTCGAGTCCTCTGGAACATTCAAACTGCTCCACACAACTTTCCCGCCCGCTCTTCTGACAAACGTCACAGATCCCACTGGCCTACTTATCGGATCTTGCTCTCTTGCAACTTGGTGTGTTTTGGAGAGTGCATTTCCCTTTTTGAACACTCCTGATACAGATGAATCACTTTGTGACATCATTCCTTCCAGGACCAGCCTCTCTAACTCTTCCTCTAACTTTTTGCCTAGCTCCTCCTCGGAAATTTCTTCATAATCGCTCTCTTCACTTTCCTCACTTTCTTCACTTTCTTTGCTCTCTTCACTCTCCGACCGCAGCATTAGTTCGGTTTTGGGAATGCCCGAGATTGCCTCCTGCAGTTTAGAAGCAGCATCCTCATACGACAGAGGCTTTTCGTAATCTGTAGGCCGCCATTTGCGACATGCCTCGTCCACTTTGAACGCCAAACCAACCGGCAACGGTTGCTGCTTGGTCCAAATATAAAAATCAAAAAATCTCACAAACAGGTACATCTGTCGCTTGACATCCGGCGTCACAGCAATGTCCTCTGTGTTCTTCAGGAATGTGCACACAAGATGAACCCTAAAATAGTTTTGAGGTTTGTCTGAAGCATTCTGACTATCTGGCAGAGGAGAGTCATCCGGGTGTCCAAAGCACAGGCACCGATACAGCAACTTCACGAGCACTTCAATCTGCAGCACGTCCTCTTTGACCAGCTCTGAGAAGTATCGCATTATTGACATCTGGACACGGTTTGAATCTCTACCCTCGGCCTCCATCCCTACCATAAATCGTTCAAATAACTCGTCCATGGTCATCATATATACAAACTTGTTTTCCATTAAAGCATGGGATACCAACCAAGCAAGATGTTCCGTATTATCAAAGCCAATCCGTTCGGGGCTAGCAAATGTATCTATGATCTTATCTTTCACAGCTTCCTGCTCCCAATTGAGCCCCATTAACAAGTCCCTGACTAACACCCGCGTCTCTGTACGCAGCTCTTTTCTTATCAGAAAATCTATAAAATCCTCCTCAGGCTCTTGCTGTTTTTCAAAACGAACCTCCCGCGTCTGAACAGGAGCAGACAAAGACGTCAGAAACACATGAGCTGCGTATCTCGAGTCAGAACTGATATGTGGCGCATTCTGCAGGCCACTAAGAAGCTGAATCAAATCGCTAGAATATTCAGCATAGTTTGGGTGGTTCAATAATAACAATTTACACTCAGCAAACATTATTGAGAGAATATCGATGTTACCTGCCGTATCCAGATTGAGAATCAGCGAGCGGACCTTGTGAAGAACCATGTGTGAAGGTATTAAGTGGAATTTTGTAAGCTCGCAAAAAAAGTGAACAATACTGTAGTTGGGCTCATTCGTAGCCATCTGACGTCGAAGTGCAGCATCTAGGAAATTCACGAGGCTCGAAATCAGCTGCTCAAATTGGTATTCGTTGATTTTCAGGAAACGGGCATAAAACCTAAGCTTTGAAACGTCACCAGTAGCGGCGTTTTTGATATGGGACAATAACCGTTGATCAAGTGATTTCGTGCCAGCACCAGAAACCCAGAAGTCGCGAGCTATCTGATCAAGTTCCGTTGCAGTGACACAGGCATCCAATCTTGCCAGAAGATCCGGGAGAGGGTCTGGCAGATTGCCCAATTGAAGCTTGGTGTCATCACCTCCTATTAGAACTTGCAAGGGGAGACACTCATTTATACTTGGGATTTCCTCGTAAAACTCCTGCGACTCCTGGTCCGGCCAGTATGGCCACAGATCACAGCTGTGTGGAGATTGAGATTCAACAACTGGCTGCTGATTTCCCCTGATACAGGAGTAATCAAGATCTAATAATTCGCTCGCACGAGTCAAAAACCTCTCAAGGGTACTGAGCAGACGTTCCTCGCTCTCAAGCCTCTTCTTGTGCGTGCCTTGTACTTTACCGGTCTCGATTGAACGGGCTCTAATTTTGCCAAGCTGGACACGATGCGACTCGATTGCCTGTGCCACTAGCTTGCAGTAGTTCCTCAAAAACTCACCCAGTGGTTCTTGAGAATGGTATTGCCACACAGGCTCAGTCTCTACCACCAGATGTGGGTATCTTTTGATAAATCGCAAAGCAATCGAAACTGTTTCTTCCACCTCTATGTCCAGGCTAAGAAGCTCTTGTAGAACCCTGACTATAATGTGTTCATCATTGTGTCCTTTCAGATACTGCGGGAGATCGTCGAAATCTAAGTCCTTCAGAGATCGGAATATTCCGCACAGACTAAACTCCACAAACAAAACTAGTAGCGTTCGCTTTCTGGTCTGTACCTGTTCCTTTTCAGCAGCGCTAACTTCTGAAAATTGACTGCTCCTCCCTTTCTCGCTCTCAAACATATGAAGAAAATACTGCATTAAGTAGGGCGTGAAGTCGTTGCAGAACCGACGATGGAGCAGTGATACTATCTCCGTCCCCGCAGGAATATCTTGGCTCTTTGTCACATGGGTCAAACCCTCCGCTGTGGCAGAGAGCAACTCCCTCATATACTTCTCCAAAGACACAGACGCAATGTCTTTCAGCAAAGCTTCCTGAGACTCTTTCGATATACTGGTCCGGATCTTCTTAATAACGGAGGTATTCTTCTTGAGACTACTATCCAGAGATGCCGGAGTAAACAATTCGCCCTTCCATGCCCTGCTATTGAGCTCCCAGAGTGTTTCTGTGCTGCTGATCTCAGTCATCGCGTAGCGTCCTTGCTGGATCAAGAAATGAACTCTGGATGGTAGGAACGATCCAGGAGTAGAAGAAGAAAACCTTGTATGTAGACTCATATAAATATGAATATATATAATGCGAAAAAAAAAAAACCCCTTACATTTACAGTCACAGTAGGTTTCATCTAATATAAAGAGCTCACCAAGATTATATACATATACGCAGTCTTTAAACACGCTCTCTCGTGAAAATTCTGCCCTTAGGAAGACCATACATCTCTCTGACACGCTCGGTGTTTCTATCCCAAACAGAACGGAACACATGTGCTCCAATTGGAGCCAGCTCGTTCTCCTCCACAAAACGTCTAATGTTAAAGAACGTTCTCTTCAGTCCCTTAGGAGCATTTGTCAAAGGGCGATCTTCTTTCTGTCTAAATACCCACACAGCAAGCCTGTGTCTTCCAGTGTTCTTCTCAGTTAATGGAGGAAGGTACTCCACAAACTCCGAGTCTGGATTCTCTGCCAACTTACGGGCATCAATCACAGGGTCACTATTGGAGAGCTTGATATCTTTGATACCCCACTGCAAAGTAGTAGAGAAGCCGTCTTTCGCCAGATCTGGGGTATCTGGGTCCACGATCAGCACCGTGTATAGGTTGTCCTTGGATTCCTTGAACTCGACAATCTCCAGCGCAGGAGGCTTGCAGGTCACATTCGAAGAAAGAATTTCTCCTGGTTCCACCCATCTTTCGACATTGTTATGTGGAAACTTCAGATTGACCTCAACCTCGGGTTCCAGTGTTGCCAGTGTATCTGGGATAACTCCTAAGGACTCTATTCTCTGCATAGTAAGCATTCTCGAGTGCGACTTCCACAGGTCCTCCAGATACCGCCTGTAAACAGGCTGTGTCCGATCCACCGACTTTGAGCTGAAAATAGCATTATACACCACCTCGGGATTATTCTCTTCCGCCCTAACCAGCAGCTCGTTGCGTTGTTTCACCAAGTCATCATTCTTCTTTATGTCGGACTCGATTGAGATCTGCTGCTCCAATGACTCAACTTCCTTGTAGATGTCCGCGCTCTGAGACTGCAACACCTGATATGCAAGAGGATATATTTCGTCGAGGCCTATAGGGGAACTATACCTCATCTTACTGGACCGCTTCTTCAAAGAGGCAGGTCCATATTGCAGATTCGAGCTCAAAATGTTCTGCTGAACAGCCTTATTTTTCAGCGCTAGCGACCGCGATCGCCGCGCAAAATTGGCCCACACTCCTTGGACGACAGACGTCGACATTACACCAGGTCAATATACTCTGTTTTGCGCTGTACTAGATTCTTTAGACTCAACTACCCGCACTATAAAAAGTTTCAACAAATGATTATCCATATATCCATGTTGAGGACGAGAATCATAAAAAAAAAAATTAAAAAATTTACGCAGGACTGATCACGTGACTGAGTTGTTGTGATACAGGCAACATTGATTTGAACTAGTTCTCGATTGATTGTTCATTGAAAAAACCCCATAGTGTGTGTAAATAATCTCTAACTACACATGAAAACCGCTGCGACTGGAACACATAACGTCGTTAGAAAATAGAGAAAAAATAAGATGCCCACCTCACACCCTAGAGGTATATCTATGGATGATAGTAAAGAAACTTGTAATCGGTGGTTGGAGTAGTCCGTCCTCCATCCGAAAAATGAATAGGAAAAGAGTCTGTTGAACGAGTGAACTCTGTACTCGAACCTTCTGGTAAGGGTTTCAAGGACCCTTTAGCGTGCGAACCGGACCTCCGTTGGTCGCGGTCGTCGCTGGAATTGGCAGATATCGTAGACGAAGTAGGAGAATGCTGTATGCCGTTGCTCTCGGAAGATATTTGTGAAGATTGTTGCACGCTCGCAGGTGCTTTTGAGATTTCAAAATGGAACTGCTGCAACTGGGGAGTGATACTGGTAACAGCAGCTGCGTTTGGCAAAACAGGTTTCGAGTCAGTTAGATTGGCCAAAAACCCAGAGTCGCTGGAAACTCCAAGGTTTCCAACAGAGCAACTAGTGTTAGTGGATGCTAACGAACTATTTGAGTAATTCATTTGGTAAAGACTCTGCGGAAGGCTAGCACCTCCCTGAAGATGCTGCTGCCTCAAAGATATCTGCTGCGACTGATATGCCTGGATGTGAGCTGCCTGCAGCTGTAGTTGATATCTTTGATAAAGGTGGTCGTCGGATATTTTGAAACTGGTCTGTGAAGCAGGAGCAGAACTAACACCCACTCTTGGGATATTATTATTGTATGCTTGAGGAACCACAGGGATGGTGTGGCCTGGAATAAGACCAGAAAATGGTTGTCTTTGTAGATAGGGATGGGCATCTGAGGACTGCATACTGTCGAGATCTGTAAGCGACCTAGATCTTGTTCGTTTATGGCCTCTGACTCCAGATTTCAACGTCATAATCGCGGAATCGTCCTGGCTGGGGGTGTTTAGATGAAGACCTGCACCAACTGCCGGGTGCTGGAGCGTCTGTTTTTTAGGTTGTGCGAATAGACGGGATGAATCGGCGCTGTTGTTTCTAGATGTAGTGACAATCACGCTGTGGGGGACATAATTGATTTGATTGTTTTTCAAGAACTCCCATATGAAAGAGTACAGTGGCACGTTGGGACTTGTCGTTAAAGAAACTAGGTCATCGTCGAGATGAAGGGTGTGCGTGATTCTCATGTTCTCAAACCTGCCGTCGGGGATCAATCCATTGGAGTATCCATGAATTAAGGCAGCCCAGTATTTGGTGTTCAAAGGCAGCTTAACAGTAACATGGGGACTGTTAGGCTGAAGTTCGCCGATAACGGGCTCCACCTTTTTCGATACCAACTGGTCCAAGTCATATATTTGAGTGACAGACTTGAACTGAACGAATCGTGAAAAACTGGAGTCGGCAGTCAAAGGATTAATAAACTCAAAAATATTGAAACGGCAACCCACGTAGGAAACCATCACGTCGGTCTCAAGATCGATCATCATTTGTCTGCTCAGGTTTAACGGGATTTTCGTGTACACAAGCGAGTGAGTAGTCACCACATCAGAGGAATACACTCCCTCGATACATGCACGCATAGCCGGGCTTTTTCCGTGCAATTCATTGATATATCTTTCGTCTTCGGAAACCTTTAGCACCTGGTCCACGTTCACAATAGATCTCAAGACGGACTCCTCATTTGAGCACGAACGAAAGCCTATTTTGATATCCTCTATTGAGATCCCGCTAAACTTAACGGCAGATCGCGAGCTCTTTCTCTTAATTTGATCCGAAGATGTCTCGGAAGGACTGTACGTGCCATCCGTCATTGGAGTCAAGATAGCCTTTCTATCGCGATCACTTTTCAAACTTTTTCTTTTGTTGTAGCTCTTTCTTCTGCGCTCGCTATCCCTTAGTAAATCTTTGATCTCCACTATGATGCTAACATCTCCCCCCATGCTTTCTCCCAGACTCTCGTGAACCGCTTTATCCTCACTCCTTATAGTGTTGATGTAGCTATTCAGCATTTTAGGCCTGATGCGGAAACCTCCATTGTCATAAAGGTATTTGATTAGAAAGTTGGTCTTAGCTATTATCACATCATCCACCGTCGCACTCTCGAACAACCGGATATACTCTTTTAGGCCATCTCTCAGGAGCTCAAATACGAGTGTTCTATCTTCCGGAAGAGACGTAGACCGACTTCTTGCAATACTCTCGAGATCCATAGATCTGCCATTAGATATATGAGACATGCCTTTAACGCTAGGAGAATAACTGTCTGATTCAGAATAGGGTAAGCCCAAGGATCTTAGCGACTCCTGTTGAGAGTGAAGAAACAGAGGCGACTCGATATTTGTTGAAGGACTGCTGCCGCAAAGAATCGAGTCTGTCAGTAGATCACAAGGACTGTGATCAGCACCATCATCACGCAACAACATAGTGGTCCAGTCCTTGGAGTCTTGGTCCTCGGGGTCGTTATGCTCAGCCACCAGCAGATCAACCAGTAAATCATGGTTTTGGGTGCTGGAGTCTCTGACGTTGGCAACATCAAATGATGCATCCGCAGAGAGTGTACTGGGTGTTTTCAAGCAGTTTTTGGATTCGGGAACAGCAAAATCATCCATAGAGGAGTCGCATGGAGGTATTGGCTTCATATCTCCCAATCTTTCGATGAACACCTCCGAATCATCCCTGGGCATCGGGGTCAGGGGGTCTAGCTGACTGGCAGACATGACTGGTCACCCTCTATTCTTCTTGGAAGCTTAAGGGGTATGTTCTGACTAAAGTGGCCGAGTTTAATTCACTTTTTCTTTATTTTAAAACAAACCTCAAACCTGTTTGATTCACCTGTGAAGAGTCCCACCATCTTGAAACGTGAAATGAAAACAAACTTTTCTTTGTAAAAAGGAGTGGTGTAAGGGGTGCGTACTGGCCCGCGTCCTAAACTGAAAAGGAAAATAGCAGACTCTCACAATAAACCGGAAAAAAAATACTGTTCAACCAAGCTCCGATAAGAGAGAATGCCCCCTAATTAGCTGCAACACGTCTTTTCGATCTGCGTTCTGTGTCTCGTAATCATCAGTCGCAGTCCACACACTTGCTTCATCAATGTCCTTTGAATATAACTTCAGCGGTTGATCAGCCTTATCATCATCCAACAATGAAAAGTCAGCAAAGTAGAACCCATTGCATTCTTGTCCCCGCGTTAAGGTCGAAGAACAGTACCAGAAGTAGTACCCACGCATCTGAGACTTCTTGTACATTCTACGCAGAATCATTGAGCTCCCACAAACCGGACATGTTGGGTTATTGCTCGTGAGACTAGTTCTTGCCATCCGAAAAGTCAATGAGATCCTAGTCTCTCGTGATAAGGGATGCAGGGCATGTAAGCTGTCGCTCAGAGATGGGACACAGTGCTTGTATTCTTCCTGTGTACCAGGTAACATCACTAGAAGGGTATTGTGTGCCAGAGGGATATTGATGATTGGATTGTCGTTTACTCTTCCCTCCTCGGAGTATTGTTTTTTGAGTCGGAACACTCTTGTGGCTCCAAGACTTATCGAGCAAATCAATGGTAACGGGCCCAAGTAGGTCAGTTTGTCGGAATGCCAGTCCAGTTTATCGTCACGACGTTCAAATATGTTGGAAATACACACGTTTGCAGTCCAGTCTTTCTGGACTTCTAGCGGATGTTTCTTATCCCTCTCTTTCAAAATGTCGTTGACTAGATCTTCAACAAGGTACCGTGTCACATTCATATTTGCGGAGTACTGCTCTTTGTTATCCTTAATTCCATAAAGATCTGAGTCATACTGCTCCGATTGTGATCTGTTGGCATAGAATGCCGCCGAACGATGTTTCGATTGACATTTCTTGCCACCAATATGGAACCGCTTCTCTTTGAATACGGTCTTATGTTCTAGTAGCTCTCTTAGTAGTTCTTCTGCCAACTCTGAGGGAAGAAAATTAGGAAACAGCCTCAAGTATGGTATTGCGTTCTCAACATCATCCTTAGTGCGCAGCATCACATTACCCGATCGCGTACTTTTCCCTGTCCAGTATCCTTTGTCTAGTAAAGGCTCTATCCGCGGCTTTTTCGCAGACACAGAGCTTACTGGGGCTTCCAAACTCTGTCTCTTGAGAGAACTCTTCTCTTCAGGAAACTGCTCTCTCAGCATAGCTTGTGTTGTTTTTATGGATCCATCCAAGGAAATCAGAACCTCTAGCAATGTTTCTTCATCTACTATAGGAAAGCTTTTTTTCAAATATTCCAGCTTCTCCTCTGTACTCATCTTGACGAGAGCACCCTTTCCCCTGCAATGTACTTCACAATCGTTGTCTCGCAGTTCTTTCGCCTACAGCTGATACTTCAACCCTTCCAGCATTTCTACCCCCACAAAAATAATAATAAAAAAATCATTGGAAAAATGTTGATGAATACTTTCTATTAATGTAATCTACATTGGGTTAGTTCTGATACCTAAACCTAGCCAAATGCGACCATCCGCTGCCAGGCTTAGGGATGATTTGCGGGTCCAGGAACCGCTCCGCAGCCCTCTTTGAATGAGGCTGCTGAATATTGCTTTCTTTGGATTTGAGAGGACCTCTAGATCTCGAAATGCCAGGCCCAGATCCAGTGTAAGCCAACTGTCTTAAATTCGGAGCAATGTTCTCTTTGTTTTCGTCCTCTAGTGGCTCCGTTATGTCTGAAACGCGTTTCTGTATCGGTCCGATCTCCCCGGTCGGCGTACTGGACTCGTCGTCGCTATCAGGGTCTGTTAAAATAAAGTCGCTTGAGTTCTGATCTGCAGGGAAAAACTCGCTCTTCTTAGTCATGTCTGGCCCAATACTGGACACGCCCAGTAACAGTCGCTTTCTCCTCGATACAGGAGATAGCTGAACGCTCGCACTCGTTGAATCTAGTAGCGCGGTAGATGAGCGCTTGTATTTTACAGGCTTGGGATCCACATTGATTTTGCATGCAAAAGTATCGATGGTTTTCAGGCTGGATTGCCTCAAAGATTTCAGAGTTAGGGGGTTATCTGGGTTCCGACGCTCCAGAGCAGCGGATTGTCTTGTGTTCTGGAAAAAGGCGTCGATTGTTTTTGAACGTTGCGGCTTCACTTCTTTCGCAGGAGCTGGAGTCGGTAACGATCTCGATCTCATAACACCAACAGGTCCAGGGTGACCCAAAACACTCACTTCCCTCGATAATAGAGGTTTCTTCGTGACTGGATCAAGGTCGCCGTTGGCTATGCCGCGGTGGATCTCTTCTTTCAAAGGTTTGCCTGTGCAAGAATGGATATATTCTTCAGATTCTTGGAAATTTTCAGGAAGGCTATTCAAATATGCAGCTTTCTGAGCTATTGGGTCAAACACTATTTGATGTGTGAAGCATATTGTTGCCCTCTTGTACTCTTCCTCAAACCCTTCAGGTAGGTTGGTTTTCCCTTCAAACCGAATCCCTAAGATAATCCGATCAAAAGTACCGAACCGTTTGACATATGAAACAGCTTTCTGCATGCCGATTCCAGAAATGCCTTTGGTGTAGTCACAACCGCTGATAATAGCTACAAGTCTCATCTGCTCATCTGTGAACGAGCCGATAGGTGACCCCTTGCAGTTCTTAAAATTATCTCGCTTGATCTCAACACACTGGCCCTTATCGTTAAGTTTAGTGACAAGAGTCTGACATCCAAAAATCAGCAGGTCCGAATCTTCGCTGATGATCCCATCCACTAACCCGCGTTTCTCCAGATATACCATCTGGGAGTCTGCCTCATAAGGAGCAACAACGTACTTCACTCCACGGGATCGCAGTTCCTCAATCACAGCTTTAGCCATCTCAGGAGTTATGTTGCAAGCTTTTTGAAAAAATCCAAAGGCTTCTTTTCTATTATGACTTTGGGCTTCCATTGCCTGTCGCTTGTACTCTTCTCTTCGCAGCTCTCTTTCTGTCTCTGTCTTACCCTTTGTAGGCAGAAAGTCCCCATCGAAAACCATATACGCATTGATTCCAAAATGTCGCAGCATATCTAGCCTCTTCAATATGTAGTTAACATACACCTTAGTGGGTCTTCCAAGAACAACATCAGTAGAGCAAGCATATATCGCTCTGTGAAGCCAAGCATAGCTGTCAACAGCAAGCGTCTTTCCACGATACTTCTCCAAAGTCGTAGGATTCTGTATGGACTTCAATGCTGGCAGAAGACCTGATACTCCCATAATGGTAGCGGTGGAAGTCTCGTAAATGAGGCTAGATGAGTCTGTGAAGCTTGAGGTCCTTTCTCTAGAATCTACGTCACCCTCCAAAAACACTTCTCAAGTTCGATCACTATCCTAACCAGATGTTTCAGGGCCCAGATGTGTGTTCTCACGATGTACTTTCTTGCTTCCTTGTTATGTCTTCCACATTCCTTCCGTGTTTACTTCAAAATCTTGCGCGTCATCCCAATTTGGCAGGGTAGCTTGACCTTCAAAAATATATCTGATCTGGCTAGCTTTTTTTATCCACTTCAAACCAAGCCAGCGCTTTACTTACGTATAACCGTCGCCAAACGACAGAAAAAATCTCTCCCTCCCTAGAAAAGGGTCCTCAATAGCGGAAAACCAGATTAGATAAGCTCTCGTCATAACTCGGGAACAATCCGTTCCAGAATCGGCTCTCAAACATTCTGAAAATATCATCACCATGGGATCCAACTCAGATTATGATCAGCTTACGGACGATATGAGCAGGCTTGACATCCAGCAAACTTACGAAACCACTAACAACCTTCATACTGACAAGAGAAAACGTAATCGCCACCCTCATTATGCCCCAGTGCCTACTTATATGCAGGAAGAAGCTAATCATTACTCAAGTTTCGATCCTAATGCAGCTGCGATGAGTCCAGGAATGCTTGCTCCACACCAAAACGAATACTTTGGATCTCGTGATATGAATAACGGCCATATACTTACGAATTCTGGTACCTTGGCTGCTTCTCCGTCTCCTGTAACTGCACAGGGTTTTGAGGCACCACGGAATAATAACAATACGCAGCCACAAGTCACTAATAGTATCAAGATAGATGCAAGTAACGATCTCTCTGTTCCGGAAGTCAGATATCAGCTTGATCAGAGCTATAAGGACCATGAATTCCTCACGTTTGAGAACGTTTCACCTCCGATGGCAGGAACTCAATATAGAGCCATTGACCAAGGAAATGCATCCCCGAAGTTTGCGAGAATGACCATGTATAGTGTCCCCAGCACAGACAAGCTAAGACAGTCGTCCAAAATTCCATTTGGTCTTTTTCTGAGGCCTTTTGCACTTGCTTCTACTGGAGAAAAACCGGTTCCTGGAGCTGATTTTCGTCACATATCCTCTGTTCCTAGATGTAGACGTTGTCGTACGTATATCAACCCGGCGATGCAGCATGGAGGATATAATATGGTGTGCAACATTTGCTCATTCACTAGTCCTGTGCCTACTGAATACGTGTCTCATGTTGATGCCAATGGAGTGAGATCTGACTTTTTTCAGAGGCCAGAGCTCCATGCTGGTGTTTATGACCTCTTAGTTTCAGACGATTATAACTGGTCAGAGAAGAAGCCTCAACCCATTCATTACGTCTTCCTTCTGGATCTTAGCCAGCAGGCTATCAAACAAGGTCTCCATCTAGCCATGACATCATCAATTAGACTCTTACTCTACAGTTCCGACAAATCATTGCTGCCTAAAGGCTCGAAAATAGCTGTCGTTGGATTTTCTGACAAATTGTACTTTTATAATTTGCACCCTACTCTAGATCAGGTATCTGTATTTGTTGTGAGTGATACTGATGACCCATTTTTGCCACTTGGTGAGGGGCTTTTTGCTGACCCGCTTGAGTCTCACAACATCATCGATATGACACTTAACACCATAGAAAATATTGAAGCCGCAAATGGGCCCGAGCCTGCATATAGCTCGGCTCTTTTAGCAGCAAAACTACTTTTGAAAGCTGTCGAGGGAGGTCATGTCATTTCATCCCTATCATCATGTCCATCATGGGGGCCTGGGGCTCTCAGACCGAAATTGCCAAATCAGAGACCTCCAGACGAATACGAAAAGGACTATCTAACTGCCGACAATAAATTCTATAAGCAGTTATTAGAGCAGTATTTGGAACTCAACATTGGTGTTAGTCTTCTTTTGGCTTCCAGCATGCCTGTTGATCTCATAAACTGTGGCTTGCTTGCATCCAAGACTGGTGGAACCGTGCAGTCGTGGCCATCATTTGATATAGAGAAAGACGAGGGGGATTTTGTTAACACTGTCAAGAGTATAATTCATCAAACTGCAGCATATCAGTGTCAGCTGAAGGTCCGCTGCTCGAATGGACTTCAGGTTAGTAAGTACTACGGTGGTTTTGCTACTTCCGGGCTTTCTTCCGACCCTACGCTGCCTATTGTGCGCTCCGAGACTTCCATTGCTTGTGACTTCGTATATGACGGCAAACTAGACACCAAGAAGGATGCACATTTCCAGGCTGCCCTACTGTATACGTCAAAGGATGGAGTCAGAAAGGTGAGGGTAATTAACTGCATTATGTCCGTGACAGAGCGTATTGCCGATGTGTTTGCTTTTGCTGATCAGGATGCTGTTCTTGGTTTGATGATAAGGGAAGGGCTAAGTCGTCTCCCTCAGATGAATTTCTTGACGCTGAAGAACTATCTCAATGTTCAGTTAACAGACATCAACGCCATGTATAAACTGTACGTTGCGAAGAACACATCGATGCCAGGACAATTGGTATTTCCCCAAGGATTGCGTGCTTTACCTATGTTCCTCCTTGGAGCCACAAAAACGAAGGCTCTGAAAGAGAGAGTTGCCAATCCAGACACACGGCTGGAGAGCATCTATGAGCTTCAGTCGCTCAATACCATCAGAGTGTCAGCCTATTTATACCCAATTTTAGTGGGAATTCACAATCTGGACCCGGATGCATGTATATATAAGGAGTCGACGGGGCACTTCGAGATGCCCAAGACATGTCCTTTGACCCAGTCTAGCCTCGAGTTTGGAGGGGCGTATATTTTATTCAATACAAAGACAATGTTTCTGTGGCTTCATTCCGACGTCAGTCCTCTGCTTCTTGAGGATTTATTTGGGCCTGGAATAACGTCTCTCAATATGGTTGATCCTCGGACATCGCGGCTTCCTGATCTTGAGACTGCTATAAACCAGCAAGTGCGCAATTTGTGTGGATTTCTAGCCCATCATTACCTGGGTCGTGATTTCTTCCCAGTCAGCATTTGCAGATTCAGACAGGACAAGAACGAGACAGAATTTCTGGAGCTGTTGTATGAGGATAGATCAGGGGACTTAACCTCTTCCTATTCGGACTTCTTGAAGCATCTTCACAAACAGATCACCAATAGAGTGGAGAACAATACAGCGAAATCCACCGATATGGATCACAAAGATTCCCTCTCTATAACACATCGGTTCGGAATTTTCTAGTCATTCAACCGTTTGTATCGGTAGCATGCGTTATCAACCGTTATAGGGTAGAAGTGGTTAACATTGGATAACATGAAAGTGGAATTATCTGTATAGAAAAAAAAGATAAGAAAAGAGTAAAATAGTCATTCTTATAGTCTATGTTAGTTGGAGGCATTATAGAACCTTGCCAACAACTCCTCCTTCCACAATATGCTTTTCGTTGTCCTTGACTTTCTTGAGTTGTTTTCCTAGAGATATTTCACCTAGTAATGAACTGATTGAGCCGGAGGGAGCACCAGCAGTAGCTGGAGACTCTTGAGGAGCTGTGCCAGGAACGCTAGGTATAGTCGATGGTGCCGGGACAGGAGGTGGTGGCGGGGGTGAAGGAGAAATGAAGTTTGTCTGTGGGACTGGAGGTGGAGGAGGTGCACCGGGAGTAGGCGGAGCTCCCTCCGGTAGCGGTGCTGTGAATGAAGGAACTGGCGGAGGCACCGACGGAACTGGGGGCGGAAGAGAGTCCACTGCGTCAAAGAAAGACGACTTGGAGGCAGCATCAACTGATTCTTGCTCAGAAGAATCAGAAAAATCAGAGCCGTTGGTTTGTGGAATTGGAGGAGGAGGGGGAGGCCCAGCAAGCGGGTTTGTCCCTTTGGGAATCGGAGGAGCGACGGATGCCTCGGCAGTTTTGGGTTTGTCAGGCGATACCACACTTGTAGATGATGAGGATCTGATGCCACTGCCAAACAATCGAGAAGCCAATTCAGCCTGTTTGGAGGATACCGGCAGGACCTCCTCGCCTTCTTCTTCATCTTCGTTACTTCCCCTGTCGGAATCAGACCATCCATCTCCAGCACTGAAACTCAGACCACGCTGTGCTTCTCTCTGGGCCTTCAACTGGTCGGCATCGTATGAGGGCTCTTGACTAGTTTGTTTAAAGAAAGGATTGTTATTTTTCTTTCCTCTTGAGTCATCGCTCTCTTTGGATTTTGCTAGGTTCATCTTGGCAAAGGGATTGTTACTTGATGGTACTGGAGGCCCCGTTGAAACACTTTCCTCAGGCTTCGAAACTGAACTTCCGGAATCACTTTTTTCCTCCGTATTAGAGATTGCGGTAGTTGGCTCGCTTTTGACAACCAGGGTTTCAATATCATCTTCATCTGTTGACCAGTTTTCATTGGCCTCCTTCGCCTTCAAAGCTTCCATCTCAGCTTTCAGCTGGGCCAGTCTAGCTTGCTTTTCTGCCTTTCTTTTCAATCGTCTATCGTGTTCCTTCGTTTTGATTGCTTCCTTCTCTGCCAGTAATCGCTTCATTTCAATGTCTTCCTCGTCTCCATCATCTTCGGAAGAACTTTGTTCCTTTGCAGTATTCGCTGGAGTAACCTCAGAGTTTGTCGACCGGTGACGTGGAATAGGAGGCTCTGGGGCCTTCTTTTCCGCACCCTCTGCTAAAACTGGTGGAGCTGGCAATTTTACAGCATCTGGAGACTCGGATTTGGCAGTAGTGGGTAAAACTTCAGAGCCGGTCTTGCTCCTTCTCAATCCAAGTTTTGCTAATCTTTCATTCATTCTTTTTTCAGCCTGCTCCTTTATTTTTTTGGCTCGTTCTTCAGCAGGTGTCAACGGAGTTGGTCCTGCAATATCTTTCGTCGGTACTTGGTCATGCTGGTCAGGAGTCTTCACAATGACATCCTTGTTGATATTGTTGATAGGGCGTGTTTGTGGCTTGCTGAGGTCCCCATTTCCGTTACCATGTTTCAGATTATCGACATGTTTTGCGGAAGGTCTTGTGGCGTTCAGGTCTTTGATGAATTGTCTAGCCTCTTCAGTCTGAACATCCACACCAAGATCCCACTTAGAATGGCCAACCTCTGCTGAGTCTCTCAAATTGAGTGAGCTCGAAATGTCTTTCGTTAGCCCATTGATAGATTCAAAAATATCCTCGACCATCGAACGTTGTTGCTCTGCTTCGGTAGAAATTCTTTGTATTTCCTGGTTCAATTCCGCCTCATTAAGTTCAAATTGATCAAAGCTTGGGGCAGTCTTGCCAGTAAGCGCTGCCATCTTCACCTGTAACGCAGCCTTCTGTTTGGCAATCCTCTTATCTGCTTCCGTTATTTCGCCATTAGGACCACTTCCACGAATTTCAATTCCAGTAGGGTGCTCAGTCTGCAGCTTTAGACGGAATATCTCAATCTTAGTAGACTTTATCTGGTCCTCTACAGCTTCAATTGACTGTACCAGACGAGGGACCTTGTCGGTCAACTCGCTTAGTTTTGAAGCCAAGTGTTGTTTTGCTTCGACTTCCACGCCACCATGGACAGGCGAATGGTTCAACTTGCTCTGAAGCTCTTTGATATTGGTCTTCAGCAGTTCAATTTCGTTGAGACTCTTCTCTTTACCATAGTTGTTATCGATCTCGTCATCCTTTGCATCAATAGCAGCAAGGATGATTCTTTTTTCGTGGATTCGTTTTCGTAAATCTTCAATAGTAAGCTTATCGCTAGAGCTTGACGGCTCCGGATCCTCAGTCCGTGATCGTCTCACATTTCTATGCCTCGAATTGCTGATATAACCGATAGCAGCATCATCGTTTTTGAATCTAGCACCGTCTCTCGAGGATGAATTTGGAATAACAGTAGGTTTTGGTCTATTCAGTCCTGCTGCCTCACTCTTGAGCATTCCCTTTATATCTCTCATACTCTCTTGCAGTATCTTTGAGGATGGAGGAATCAACTCAGGAGGGAGATAAGAAGGTAAATCAAAGCCGTTCAGTCTTCTGTATATCAGATGCATTGCCACGGCAAACTCATCCTTGTTTAGCTTTCCTCGGTTGCCCAGATCAGCCAAAGTCCAAACTTGTTCCAACTCGGATCTATTCAAACCCGATTTCCCGAATACAGAAATAGCAATATCTCCTTCAACGTATCCTTTCTTAGATGAGTCCCACTTTTTGAAAATATTGTCGTAAATCAGCTTCTCTTGTTTCGTTATTGCCCATGTGACATTCGACGCATTCGCACCACCCATTGAGTTATTTAAATGTTGCACCTGAGAGGAGGAGTTAGGCATAAAGTGCATTTGCATCATATCTAGGCCCGGAAGCCCTCCTGTAGGAGCTGAAACAAATCCCCATTGTCCTGGTCTACCGGTAGGCATTGCAGTGAGGCCTGTAGTTTGAGGCATCAGCCCAGTGGCTTGGGGAATAATCGATCCCGTAGTTTGAGGCATGATAGAACCAGTTCTTTGAGCCTGGAATCCCGTAGTTTGAGGCATGATAGAGCCAGTTCTTTGAGCCTGGAATCCAGTAGTTTGAGGCATGATAGAACCAGTCCTCTGGGCCTGGAATCCAGTAGTTTGAGGCATGATAGAACCAGTCCTCTGGGCCTGGAATCCAGTAGTTTGAGGCATGATAGAACCAGTCCTCTGGGCCTGGAATCCAGTAGTTTGAGGCATGATAGAACCAGTCCTCTGGGCCTGGAATCCAGTAGTTTGAGGCATGATAGAACCAGTCCTCTGGGCCTGGAATCCAGTAGTTTGAGGCATCAAGGAACCGGTTCTTTGAGCCTGGAATCCATTCACCGGTTGACCACCTGTTGGCTGGGCCTGGAAACTAGTGGCTGGGTGTTGAAATCCGGTAATCTGAGGCATCAAACTGCCAGTTCTTTGGGCCTGTAAATCGCTCAATGGCTGGAATCCAAGGCTATCGTTTCGCTGCGAGCCAACAGGTACCAACCCACTGGTCTGCTGGGCAGTCAAGGGAACAAAAGTGCCTGTTTTCTGCGGTTGAAGGCCGTTGAAGCCGATAGAGTTTGGTAACAATGCAGAATTCGATGCTGTTGGGACACCTGCCAAATTCTGACTTAAAGGGGACAGTTCCTGCGCATTGTAGGGGGCAGTGCTGAAAGACTGTTGTTGTCCTCCAAATGTACTTCTTCTCTGAGCAGCTGGACGGGAGTCTTCAACGGCAAAGCTTATAGCGTCAACAAAGCTGCTGACTTCATTCTTCATCTTTAAAGGAAGCTCAAGTGGGATGGATTCCCCTTTGGCAGCTATGTTGCAGAAGTGCAGCGCCAGAGCGAATTCGGGGAACAGCAAACGACCTGACTTTGTTGTGTCCGCCAGAGCCCAAATATCTGCGAGTTTGGTTGCAGAGAGGCCCGACTGCATCATGATCGTCTTAGCAGATTGTCCATCAATGGAGCTCTCTCCTTTGGGAACATTACTTCTAAATATGTGTTCGAATCTCTGTTGATCCTGAGCAGTAATAAAGGATAATCTAATGCTGGGGATTTTAAGGTCATTATTATCCTGACCCTGAGTGAGTCCAAAAGATGAGAAGGCACCAGTTGGTTGCGACACTATGGGCTGTTGGGTTGGAACTTGCTGCTGCTGCTGTTGTTGTTGTTGTTGTTGTTGCTGCTGCTGCTGTTGTTGTTGTTGCCAACCAGTCACTTGTGCAGCAAGACTCATGCCAAAGGAACTTTGAGGCTGATATCCAGTCTTTTGAACAGCTACTGATGGCTGCTGAGTTTGTATATTAGTACTCCAATTTGTTGGTTGAGAGGTCAGTGGCTGTTGCTGTTGTTGGAATCCCCAACCTGTTGGCTGGACGTTCAACTGCTGCTGCTGCTGTCCCCATCCAGTGGCCTGGTTTTGGAGTGACTGCTGCTGCGGTATCTGTGGGGCACCATAACCATAACCTGGATACTGCTGCTGTGGTTGGGGCTGTTGCTGCTGCTGCTGCTGGCTTCCATAATTGTTGTAAGACTGCTGTCGGGCATAGTTAGGAGCTGAGCCTCCAAACTGGGGAGGTTGTCCACCTCCATAGGGATACATGGCAACTAAAAGATAACCCCCAAGGATAACTCTTTAGAACTAACACAGTAAAATCTAATAGCCTGAACCTTTTGAAAAAGGCCGACAATGATAAAAATCGGTACCTGGCCACAGATCGCTTTGTCGATCGAGAAAACCCAAAAGAGCCGAGTTATCTAGATTACAGAAACTCTCGTGTTATTGGTTACACTAGCGGTCTAACCTATTCACAATGCAGCCAACTTCCAGCCGCTAGAGTGCACAGTGGGGGATCTTCTATGTGGAATAGAGAGAAACGTCGACGCCCTTTGCTACCTTCGGTCTCTTTTATTAGTAGAACTTCAACTTAGCTGTCCACAAATTTAGTCTCTGCCATAATAAAGTATGGGTTTTGAATTAAGTTTTCTGTATGTTATTGGGACAGGATTGATGGAGAAAGCAGAAAGCGTGACTGTCTAGGGTGTACGTAGTTAACTGACTATTTGTTCGTTACTTTGAAGCGCGTTCTAGAAGAACTAGTAAAACTATAGAAAGAAAGAATCGAAGCTGGAGCAAGTAAGAAAGGCAACATCAACAAGGATATCAGAATCCATTGAGCCTCTCTATGAAACAGATAAACCCGTCGATTAAGTAATCCTTGAGGTTGACATCTAGACTCCCGTCACCATAAGCTTCTTCGCATTTAGAATTACCCGCGAATATTCTCATATTTGCAAGGATGTTCAGCAGTTTGAAGTTTAGCCTTGAAATCGAAGGTTTTGAGTCTATGACCTGGTCCTGAGTAAAAGCAACAGAGACATGAGAGGTGTTGAAGCTGTTAGGGCTATCGTTCTTTCGTATTGGGCTTGTTGAGCTCCCCTCGTCTTCGGAGAAGTCATCAGAAACCTCTGTATCAGTTGATTCCAGAGATGCAGGGTCAGTAGCTTGTCCCACTATTGGTTCCACAGGACGGGATGTTTCGGAAACTTCATTGATCTTCTCCAAAAACTCAAATGTCAACAGATTGAAGATGTTAAGCAGCGAGACGAACTCAAAGAGATTCAGTTTAGATCCCGTGCTAAATCCTGTAGTGAAGTTTGGCAGTTTCAGCTTCTCAAACCAGATCAATATGAGCTTATAATTCCCTTTGAAGTTGAGAAGCTGGTACTTCAACACACAACAAATCAAACCTATTCTTGCGTCGGAATCAATCTCGTCTATCCCCTTCAATATACTGAACGTCCGTTTGAGATTCTCTTCTGTTGGACTTACCATAAACTGTAGTATAAGACAACGAAGCATTTGTAAATCTGACAGCACTTCGGATGACTTGATTGCGCGATTCAAGGTTTCGGAAATATGTTCTCTCATACTGACGAGTTCCATATTCAACTGGTCTGTTGACAAACTGGAGTTGCTTGTAGCCGACTGTTCTCTATCGAGTTCAAGAAGCTCGGACACAGACCTCTTAGAGAGGGTTTCGAGTAGCACCATTCTGTTGAGAGATTCAGAGAGAAGTCCCTCGCTCAGCGAAATCGACAGAAGCTCCACAATATCATTTGATCCACTGTTGGGGTTGTGTCTCAAAATCGAGAGTAGCTGTATATCCCCGTAAGAGTAGTTCTCGAGCATGTATGAAAGTCTACTTTCCTCAACGTTAACCGGAGTTCCAGTGGCTCTGGACCTGGCGGCTCTCCAGCAAAGTTTTCCCAGTCTGTCAATTAGAAATCCATTTACAACCTTTCTCGGAAGCCACAAAAGTTTCGAGCTCTTGAAGCTGGCTGTATTCAATTCGCTGATCCTCTTCAAATACATTGATTTCAGAAAACAGTTGTGGGCGTTACTCTCAAGATTCAAAGTTTTCAACAAGCCCACGTAGAAGTTCAGCTTAGGTGTACAAACACCAGACTCGACAGATTCTATCAGTTGCAACTCAACATCAGAAGGATGTACGTACATCAACTTATCGTAAAAGCCTTTGGGATCACAGGCAACATTGAACAGCACACTTATCACATCAATGAAAGAGAGCTGCTTACTGGAAGAGACTTTGTCTTCATTCGCTCTGGTCACAAATTGTGCCAAGAAAGGTAGTAAAAAGTAAGTGTACACCACCCCGAAGCAGAAAGTTAGCTTCACGAGCCCAATAAATGGTTTCACCAAATTTGAGTTGAAAGCAGCAGAATTCGAAGATGAAGTTAAAGCCATAATAGGCACAGAAAAAAGTCCTCTTCGACCAGAGGACGTATTTGAAAAGTCATCAAACGAAGATGCTCCAAGCATACAAGTCATACCACCTAAGAGTAACTTGTTGGTCAGAGAACTCCCACTGTGACCGTTATCGGCGAACTCAACAGTCTCATTTAACATGGCTGGGTCGGTTGGCGAAACGCTATTGCTGTGGACGTTGAGATTGTTGGTTGGGCTTGTGCTACTGTTGTTGTAGCCCGGAGAGGATGAAATACTTGACAATGACCCGCTCAAAGCATGCTGTCTGGAAGAGGTATCAAGGTGGATGAGTGAATCTAATGATATGTTGGCGGTCGCGAGCATCTCTTCCAATTTGCTGTTCCTTTCCCTGAGTACTTCATTCTTCCATTCCAAATGTTTGATATACTCCGTTGCCTTCGAGAGAATGGTGGCCTTATTCAGTTTCTTGGCAGGTTTCAAACCGTCGAGTCTTTCCTCGTCGTCGGTGAATCCGTTTCCCTCATAATCATCATCAAATTGCTCGTCTTCATCGATAACACTCGAAGTACGGTGGTTATGGCTCTGGGAGATCAAGATTCGTAATGCTGGAACACAATTCCTCAACTCCACTATCTTAGAGTTGATGTTGGTTCTATACTTTTTCTCAATCAAATTATGGGAGGCCTTGATCTTCTTACCAGGTTTGCTCACACCGCCTTCGGATTTCAGGCTAGTAGCTAGTGACTTCTTTCGATTCTTAAGTTTTGACCCTGAATCGAATTCATTCCTTGCTCCCTGAGAAGAACCACCTACAGAACCAGACGATGAGGTAGAAACTGTTCTGGCTGACACTGAAAGAGAAGGGACTGATTTTTCCTCAACAGGATTTGTGTAGTTCATATTTGAGCCGAAGGTGACAGTGCTAGTTGATATGGACTGAGACATTGGGACATCGCCTCGGAATTGATGGTCATTCAGCGGCTGCTGAAGCATATCGTTCACCGGAATCAGTCCCTGGCTCTGTAGGAACTCATCAGGTGAAGATCCACTAGAGTATGGAGAAATCATACCCGAGTTGTAGCTGCTAACGGCGTCATTTAGATCAGAAAAGTTTAGATCGGAGCTCATATTGGAATCAGTGACACTTACAGTACTGAATCTCTGCCCAGAATTCCGATGCAGATCACGACTGTCAGTGAAGTCAAACTGGGCCAGTGCCATATTATCAGGGTCAGACTTAACAAAGAGAGACTGATAGTTTACGTTAGGACCAAATCCCTGGTCTTGACCTATGTGAGAGTCTAACTTGGACCTGGTATTTAGCTGCTCAGCAGTAGGACGCAGTGAAGACAGAATAGAGTCATAATCATCAAAATCGATGGTGGCCATAGTGAAGAAACCAACAATGTAAATCTTTCAGAAACGAGCCAGTAAACTGGAAGTGGGCACTCTTGACAAGTCAAACTATCGAGAAAGGCGGCAGCGATCAGTTGAAACAGCGAGTTCTTCACAAGTTTACAGCAAGTTTACAACTAGCTGTGATAAATAAATAGGCTCCTTATTACCAGGTTGTTTCAAAACTACTATCTGCTCTTACTATTACGAAAACAGGATTTGACTTTATTTTTATTTTATCCTGTTTTGCAGTGCCCCAATCGGCCGCTATCCGGCGGCTTCTGAGCCCGGGAAACTACCCGTGAGGTTTCCTGGGCTCGGCAACAGCGTGCGGGAGCCACGACATAACTTCACCCCGCAACCCAGCCAACGCTTCCACAAACAGCAACTTAAGTCATAGGCGTCATATTATTCGGTCTATATAAAGTTGAAATCATACGATTTTCAGAACTTTTTTGGTGGCATGACTTTTTCTCCACGGCTGTGCAACTACCCTCTTTTGGAAACAACCTGGTTTTCACAAACTGCCTCGGTTCCAGGTGTTCACACTGGTGCACGGATGTAGTGTTGACACTTTCTGAGCGCGGTTCACGACCCAGCAGGGTTCAGGGGGGGGTGGGCATGGCTGATTTTCCGCTCAGTAACCCCCACACCTAAACCAAACACGAAATATGAAATATTCAGAGAGGAATGAACGGTTTAGTGCTAGTTGTTGGTAACTATAGTACACCAAGGGACACAACAGCTCTGTATCACGCTTTGTTCAATATCAGTTAAAATGGCTCAAATCCCAAGATCTTACGCTGAGCTAAAGGAGCGAGTTCCTGACATCGGAATTGTAATCGTTGCTATTTTATCCTGGTTCACGTTCAGTTTGTTGATCAGCTTGTACAATAAATGGATGTTTTCGGACGCAACCCTGGACTTCAAGTTTCCTGTACTGATAACTGCGTGTCATCAGCTGGTTCTTTTCTGTTTGAGTTGTGCCACTTTAACTCTGTGGCCAAAATTCAGACTCAACTTTGTTGATAGCACGAAAGCAGGTTCCACCTCCGAGAATCTCAGCTACTTTATCAATCCAAAAGTTTACATCACCAAGATCCTTCCTTGTGCGTTAGCATCTGCCGGTGATATTGGACTGGGAAACTCATCGCTTAAGTTTATCACCATTTCTCTTTACACTATGCTCAAGTCCTCTGCCGTGCTGATCTTTACCCTTTTCTGGGGATTCCTCCTGAAGCTCGAAAAGGTCACCTTGAAATTATGTCTAATCACGCTGGTGATGACATGCTCCGTTATGATGATGGTGTATGGTCAAAACGAGTCAAAGGAGGGTATTGCTGTCGAAGAAGAGATTGATGAGCTGAAAGTGAGGCTCATAAAGCGTCTGGTAGGCGCTCTAGCCTCTGGGGCTGTTGGAGGGCCAATTTCGGATGATGAATCAGTCCCCTCTTCTAAATTCGGCACCGGCACACTTCTTGATTCGGCGTCTGCTGCTACGGCTAAACTGTCTGAACTGGCAGCTTCATCCATGCTGTTTGTCGGTTGTTTTCTCGTTCTGTTGGCATCCTGTATGTCTGGTCTAAGATGGGCTTTGACCCAAATTGTTCTCCGTGGAAACAGATACACAAAGAACCCTATCTTGACTATATTCTATCTTTCTCCTGCAATGTCGATCACCCTTGCTGTCATTGGTACCCAGGTTGAAGGTATATCTGAGTTTCTAGGCTCCAGGATATGGGAAAAGTATGGAGTTGGTGGAACTTTAGTTCTCCTACTCTTCCCCGGATGTCTGGCATTCTGTATGACATTATCTCAGTTTATTATCCTACAGTATGCTCCGCTGTTGACTCTTTCAATAGCCGGTATAGTTAGGGAGCTTATCACAATTTTCTTGGGCTGGCTCATTTTTGGTGATCAGTTGAACTTTGTCAACATGATCGGTATTTTTATCACCCTTTGTGACATCACATGGTACAACCTTTATAGACTGGAGTTGGCGAGCAAGAAAGAGACGGTTTCCAAAACGTTGTCGGCGGACACTGAAAGATTGGTTCAAGAGGAAGTGGAACTGAACGACATTGACAGTAATAAATGATATTTCAACAGGACCAGATCCCCGTATGTTCCACGACTTACGCTTAATAGTATCTATCCTTCCATGTATAGGTAAATAAACATTAGAAAAGCTTTGTGTTCATTATTACTTGAAATGAGCCAAGTAAACTCAATTTTCTATATAGATCATCACGTTGCGATTTCACTTAACTCAATATCGTGGTTCGTCCTACCGTTCCCGTTGCTATCGTTTTCGCGGTTCAAAGCCTCCGTTCTTGCATCAGAGGAGCATGAGGTGGTGTCTTTATTTCTGCTCATCGTTTCAGCTTGCTTCTGCTCAAATCGATAAACATTGTACCATATAATATCAGCCAATGTAATGGCCAACCCGATCAAATTTACCATGTTCAGCTTGTCACCAAATAGTAACCAAGATATAAAAATGGTCAGCAGTTCCTTGAATATGCCGGCAATTGACAATGTTAACAGCGACGCATATTGCAGCAGAACAAACTCAGAAAGTGTCATGAAAAAGGCGAGCAAGCCCGGAATCAATATCAGTAGACAAGTTAAAAAGACTCCCTTTTCAGCCCAAATGGGACTTTGTCCAAAGTTGGAAAAGCCTTCAACCGCTGCCCCAATTGAAATCAAAACAATCGACATAGATGGAGATAAGTAGAGTATTGTCAGAATTGGATTTGTGGTTCTTTTGTTCTTCTTCAATAATATTTGGGTCAAGGCCCAGCGTAAACCAGACATACAAGCAGAAGCCAACACCAGAAGGCAGCCTAATAGTATCAAATGCGTTGCAGTAGGAGACGAGCTCGTTGCAGCAGCAACCCTGCGTAGAAGACGTTCTCCTGTTTCTTCCGTAGATTCCAATTCATAATCAGGAACAATTTGGCCATACTGAATGAATTCATCCTGTGCATTGGGAGAACTTTGGGAGCTAGCTTTGGAAGAGCCGGACTCAGGGGAGCTACTATCGTTCTGGCCCCATACCATCATCACAACGCTTCCAGTCATAACCAGCACTATAGTCAAAATTCTCCACGTCATTTTTTCAAGCTTGAACAGCACACCCCAAAGTAAGACAAAAATGAGTGAAGAGGTCTTAATCATGGTATATAATGATAAAGTGATGAATCTGAACGATGTATTGCCTAAACCAATATCTCCAGCAGATGCCACAGAACAGGGGAGAATATTTAAGATATACTCCTTGGGAGACATAAGATAGGTCATCTCCGTTTCCTCTTTCATCTCTAAGAACTCGTTCAAATCGTCACTAGATCCATCTTCATGACTGTCAGATGGCAACATCAACGTGAGCTCTGGATCTTCAGATGTATCCACTCTCCTGTAGCTCTTGTTCGCTCTGCTCAGTCTGAACCGTGGGATTATAGCTAATGTCAACAAACTTAATAGAAACAGTATGAGCTGATGGAAAGATGTGATTATGATCGGAAACGAAAAATCCAGGCTCTTATTGGAAAACATCCATCTGTTGTAGAGCGATATACTGAGAGAAAATGCATACCAGCATAAAATGGAGATGATAGTATTGACAAGGTTGGGATATATTTTTTTCAGTTCCAAGATCGTCTGGCCAAAATTCGAAGATGCCATCGAACTTGAGAACGCAAAGCGACCAGAAGGCCCGGAAGTGGTGCCCGAAGATAATGAGCCGCGTATGGACGGCTCAGCGTCGGGTGACAGCCCCTGACTCGTGGATGACTGTTGAATTATCGAAGGTAGATTGCTTTCGAATGTCCCTGATGTTTTTGTTAATAGGGGTGAAGAAATAGACATTGATCTTCGATGAGGGTTGAGTGGCGATTTCAAAAACTGCGATTCAGATGTGTTATCAACAGATTCTTCGGTTTTTATAGTAAGAGAGGCTTTTCTGCGCGTGCTCTTGTTAAGTACCAAACTCTTTGTACCAGAATTGGACGGTAAATGCAATGAACCTGTTTGGGTCCTATGTGGTTCACTAGTCGCTGTGTTAGTCTTGGAGTTAATGGATCCAAAGGGGGATCTTATCAATGTCTCCGGAACAGATGATCCAATCGTTGGGGAGGTTATGGGGGAATCACGATCCCAGGCTGTATCAGCATCCATTTTCTAGGTGTGAAGCAATATGGAGAAGTGGAACTAATTGTGAGACCAACACATAAGGCGATGAAATGGAACAAGCAATCGGCTATATGGAAATGTATGTTGTGGAGATGGGAATAAGCTGCGTGACAACGCGAAGAGAATGCTAACTAAATTTGCTTCAAGTCACAGACACAAGTTGTAGCACGAATAGAATATCTGATTTGAATTCTCTTGACTGCATATAAGACTTGTTAGCTATATACAAATTTGGTATTTGCTTTATTTGTCAAGCAGCGCCATGTGTTAAAAGCATATGAGAATCTTTCTGTTTTTTTGTGGAAACGATTTTTTTAAAATGAGGGGGCCCTCATCCCTTGCATTGGAATACACTTGGGGTTGAAAAATGGGAATTACGTAACGCTGAGGTCAGCAACGTGGCTCAATGGAAAAAAAAATTTGACTGTTCTTAGAACTGCTTCAGGCAACTAATGTGCACCCTGTTGACGTGTCTCTATTCAAAAAAGACCCAAGCAGTTACCCGGCCTCAAGGTTGAAATTTTCCCCAGTATACAACAGCTCAGAATTCGTACAGCTTAAGCTATGTCAACATTCTTTCACTCTTATTCCAAAAAAATATACAAAACCCGTTACCCGGCCGGTTTCCGTTACTGGTAGTGTTGCTCGCTTACACTTGAATAAAGAAGAACGACCGTATACAGCCTTGTCTCGAATTCTAAGCACCCATAAATAAAGCCTTGGTAATACTGGTTTTGGTCCCGGCCCCCCAATTACTGTTCTAGGAAACAGAAAGATAACAACCAAGTTATAGTTGTTAACACCTTTACACAGACTCTGAAAGTGGTATTTTTTTGCTCTGATTCACTTTTCTTTTCTTTTTCTTATGCTGGGAAAGGCTATACAGCAGCAAAATATCGTGTACCAAAACGAAAGGGAGAAAGTTTGCTGAGGAGAGAGAGAGAAAAATACATCTTGGCAGCAGTTGTTTGTAACTTCAGCATAGCTTTTGGTTCCTTCAGGGAAGATATCTGGTAACACAGGTAAATCGGTGCATTCATAAGTGAGATTCTCTGTGGATAAGTTACTTTTCACTGTGCTTATTCCACCAGACTTTTCCAATATTTCATACCCCCATTTCCCGTTATTTTGCTCGAGTGCATCCTCTGCTTTGTTTGCCGGTACCGTCCTCTTTATCGAGAGACTTATCTGATATTTTCCCATCATGCTTGGTGTTTTCATCATGGGTCTGCTCAGAACCGTTTATAACCTAGCTTCAACCCCACTGGCTGTGTCCACCAAGAACACTTTATCATATTTCCCGCTGCTAAGTAGTTATCTTATTCATTTCTTGGTTTGGATGCTGGCTGTCGTGAAAACGGTTGTCAACATCTCTACTCTAGCCAAACCCATAGGTAAGGAATGTGTCTCTGCTACAAGCGAAGCCGATGCTGATTACTCTACCCATCATAAAAAGTCTTCTAAATTGAAGCGGGCAAAGTCGAGCCTTTTCCCGCGTACCTTTCAGCTTTTCAAAAACCTGTCCACAGAAGATTTGAAGGAGTGCTCCACTGGTTATGACTCCCAGCTTGTATCTTTCACAAACACAAAAGGAGAGCTCGAATTCAAGCTCGTGGAGAAGAAAAAAAGCGCCCAAGAGCTGTCACCTGTCTCAGACTCACTTTCTCCAGACTCAAAGGCACAGCTGACAAAAGTGACTCCTAAGTCTCATAACCCTGATGACTTCCTTGCTCTGTCTCCTGTATCATCAATCAAGTCATCTGGTTCAAATTTGAGTTCCAGAAGTGGCTCTGCCAGATCTTCCTCGTATTCTCCTGTCCGTTCTGGTGGAAATGATGATGTTGAAGCTGATGATAAAGATGAACACGCTGGTGGGAAGTTATATCGCTGCCCACACTGTGACACCAACTTCAAAATCAAGGGTTACTTGACCAGGCACTTGAAGAAGCACGCTAAAGAGAAGGCTTACAGATGTCCTTTCCATAACGAGAACTCCCCGCAGAAATGTCACGCAACTGGAGGTTTCTCCAGAAGGGACACATACAAGACTCATTTAAAGGCCAGACATTTCAAGTATCCACCTGGAATCAAATCAGGAGACAGAATTGGGATGATGGGGTGGTGCGGAATCTGTGGGGAGGAATTTCTCAATAACGAGATATGGGTGGAAAGACACATAGAGCTTGGACTATGTCCAGGACTCCCAGATTCTTATATCAAGGGGCTGAAACTCGGAAAGAAGAAAACCGGAAAGCACTCAAAGTTGCTTGATGTGGCTGACTCAATGTTGTCCGGTGCTTCATCCTCCCTCTCTCCTTCAATAGCAACGGGATCGCCGCTTTCGATATCCTCGTCGCCTTCTCCATTGATGAGCAATGGCCACATCAGTATCGTGCAACGGGAAGCATTCAGCCGAAATGTATTACATCCTCAGACGCATTCAGAAGCAACTCAGATTGCTGATCACAACTGTGGGCAACTGGGCGTACAGTCACAGCAACTGCACTTTCAAAATCCACTTCAAGAGTTTCAGTCAGAGCACCAACAGTCAAATAGGGAGACCTTCAACACTGCGACTCGATCATCCTCAGAGTCAACGAAGGAGTATCAAAATGATCCATTCTCACTGCCCGATGGATTGTCGGAACAACTTCCCGCACCGGAGTTACAGGCTGAAGATGAAAATGAGGATGAGGAGTTCATGTCGCTGGACTCCGAGAACGCACCTTACATATACATGGCGTCTCCAAGCTTTGAAAGTTACGATCCTGTGGCTGTTCAGTCTTTGGAGACTGCGCAAAGAGCTGATTTTGGGTATCCGTTGAACAATGCTTTGCCGGGCCATTCTGTCGCTGCTGGAAATCAGTATGGTTTCTCCTCTTGACTGGCATAGTAAAGACAATAGTCGGTGGGTGGGTGTGTTTTCTTGTGCGCGATAGTTTAGAGCTCATCACTCTTTACTACAATACCCTGGTTCATGAGGTTTTACGAGCTGTGTATACTGTTTTCTTTGTTACTTTCATTCATTCTCACTCTGGTGGATGCCACCTATGACTCTTGTTGTTGTTATGATAACAGGCGAATCAGTGGGGTCGTTATATGGAGTGTTTTCAGCGCTGTTGTGTATATTTATAGGTAAAATGAGGTTTTAACGTTTCTATTTGTAGGCTAATATCTGTATTTCTGGCAGAGATTAGGCCGTATAATGCGGGATATCTATCTACATGGACTGGACAATGTCGTCATAGACGCGTAAAATACCATGCGTCCAATCCAGTGCTAACAAATTTTACCACACATGCACTGTTTCGCCTACCGTAAACGGCTTGGCAGTAATTTTTCGCTCTTTTTTTCATTATGTCATTATAAATCCGAAGAAAGATATTGACAATTTCAAATCTTGGATACTCGTGAAAGAAGCAAACAGTTGTTAGTAAAACCACGTGACAGCTCCGCATCAAAGTGAGCGGGCGGTAGAGGTATCTAGAGGAGTCTCGGTCTGAGTGCTTCGATTCGGGCTTTCTGTTTGCGATAGCGGAGTATACCCTTGTGTTCAATAGACGATCCAACAAGCAGGAAAGGAGTTTCCTACCTGACGATTCTTTGGTATTGAGCTTTGGTGATTGCCCCAGTCCCCACGACGTATCCACCATATCGCGACTTACCTGTAGAGATATATTGTTCCCTGTCCACCGTCGTTCCTGGTTGTCTATCACAATCGCTTCAGCATTCCAATTTGCTGTGCCCCCTTCCCGCTTTTACTCGCGACTCAAATAGCGAAGTATGCTTTCCACTATGACCACAGCTCGTTTTCTGTCTGCACTTCTCATTGTTCCTCTCTCTTATGCGGCCAGTTCAGACTCTGCATCAATCAACTCCAGCACTTCAATAACCACTGTCGACTCGCTTCCAACGCTCACCCTCACTCCTCGTCTGGATAAAGTCTACGACTATGCCATCACTGTAGGCGATGCAAACCAGACCCTCGATCTCAGACTGGATATAGGAAACGCCTATGTCTGGCTTCCCAGCGTGGATTCATGCACCGACTGTGCAAATGATGAGTATCTTTGTGATGATTCCCTTTCCGCCACCGCTTCCCTTTGCTCGGCCCATAGTCATGTTTCCTCTACCTCCACTACTTCTTATTCTAGTTCAACAGGCCAGGAAACAGATTTATCACAAGTCAATATGGGAATGTATAATATAACTCTGTCATCATCTGGCTCTTACTGGTCTCCCGATGACACTTCTGATGAAAGCCAGAACCAAGATGCTCCCTCGACTTCCTTTTTTGGCTTGTTTCCCAACTTGGTATATATTCTTGGCTACTTTGCTATGGATAACTTCGGGTTTGCTTTGTCAGACTCTAGTACTAATGGAACATCTCGAGATGAATATGTTCTGATAGACTCCTTAGTTTTTATCGACTCCAACAGCTCCGACCTTTCGACGGGTGGATTGGGTGTGGGGCTCTCTGCAGAATACGGCACAACTAACTTCATCCAGTACTTTCAAGATCTCGGCTATATCGATTCGAACTCATACTCACTGGCGCTGAGCTCCTGGAATAATGATTCTTCTGCAGAGCTCATTCTAGGTGGTGTCTCTTCTGACAAATTTACAGGATCTCTCTATGAGTTTGATTTCATCCCTGTTCTGGATGAGAGCATGAGTGTCGTCACCAGCAATAACGGATTTTCTCTAGATTATCCTGTGGTGCCAATTTGTGGATTCGGAGTGACTTCCAATAAGTCTGGTGAATCTGTTCGTTTTTCGAGTTCTTATGATGATAAGCTAACAAGTGGGAGCTATCCAAGACCTGCTATTCTAGATTCTAGAACTTACTACAACTTTATTCCCTATTCAACTTTGATCGAACTCGCTTTAGAGCTCAATGCATATTATACAGAGTCTTTACAACGTTGGATAGTGGATTGCGATATGGGCGTGTCAGGAACGATCGACGTATTCTTTGGAGATCTCACTATCCATATTCCTATAAGTCGAGTGCTCTTTCCGGCTGTCAGCAATAATGGTAGTCTCCTGGTGTTTGAAAATGGAGGCGATGCTTGCTTCTTGGCTTTTCTCCCTGACTATGAAATGGGATACTCTCTTCTGGGAACCCCATTCCTTCGAAATGCGTACCTCGCCGTTGATAATTCAGCCCGTAAGTTGGCTCTTGCCCAATTGAATATCCCGAATTACAATACATCCACATCCAGTGCGTCGAAAAGCACTTCTCGGACAACAATGTATCCTATAGCCTCAGGTACGATACCTCTAGCAAAGGCTAACAACATAACAAATTATCAATATCTAACCTTGACAATGCCTTCCAATATTGGTGGTATCAACACTGTCAACCATTCTTCTTTAGCCTTTATCTCGAACGGGGAGGTGTTCATCGGTGGCGAAACATCAACCACCTCTCAAGCTCCAGGAAGTAGTGTCATTGGAGGAGGGAGTGCTCTTGCCTCCGCATCGGGCTCCTTTTCATCAACTCAAAGGGGAGATGGATATTCTCAGGCTGTTGATCTTAAGGTTGGGTATATGTTTGGTTTGTTCCTGTTGATTGTCGGTCTAATGTAAAACAGTTTTGCAACGCTTCCGTTACTAGTTCCTTATAGAGTTTTCACTTCTTAGAATATTATCTTCACAATCTACTTCACTGCGTTTCGACTGAGGCTTCCTCCTTTATATCATAAGTATCATGTTTCTTATTTGTGCTACGCAACAATCATTGAAATCTGGCCACCACAGGCTATTCAAATTTTCCACTTGAAAACTGGCTCAAACATGAAAGACGCTATAATACACTGTGAGAACCATTCCCAGTTGATAACGTTGAATTCAACTCCGCTTAGAGCAGCTATATCTTTGTTAGATACAGTTCCTCCCCCACTTCCTTTTCGTTTTTTACTGGAGAAAGAAAATCCTCGTGCCAGTTGTCCCAGTTTTCTCCTGTCAAGGTTTTCAAGTTGTGAGTATAGAAATACGCGCTCGTTGGACCTGTCCAAAGCTTTCGACAGGCCCGCGACAGACAAATCATCAATGAACTTAGTAGAGGAACATCCTAATAAATGGTTGAAGAGTTGTATATCCTTAGCTCGAATTCCGGGACCTGAAAGATGAACAATCATCTGAATATCTTTGAAGAGCGTGCTTTTTAGACCAATTTGATCAATCAAGTACTTTCCCTTTTCATAATTCTGTAAGTAAGGGAAGAGATTCAAACTGAGAGTGCAGTTTCTCCAAGCGGAATCTCCCGCAGGGAGCACATACGATAGGAAGGAAGACTTCCAGTTCTTCAAAAGTAGAGGGTCACTCATCATGTCCTCGATAAAAGTAGTCGATAGTATCGGCCACCCTAATGCCAAGCACTGGAGATACTTCAATGTCCTAGAGTGTTTAGGGGATAGCAAAGCTGCAAACCGATAACGCTTCAGCGAGGAATGAGGGATAATCTCATCTTCTGCTGTATTTATCTCAAGTAATCGTTCAAAACCTTCTTCTATAACAGTACCACCATTGGAACGAATGAAGCGAGCAAATTTTTTGAAAGAAGACCCTTGCTCTCCTGAGCTTGGTCTGCCAACAGCAGATGTCAGTAGAAATACACACTCCTCAAAGGCAGCAGCTCCAAAACTCTCAGTTTCCATCGGTTGGTCGGTCACTAGTTTGTCTTCATCATAAAGGTCAGTTAGCAATCTATTGAAGTACAGCTCATTATCAAAAACTTTGAATCCCACCCTCGCAGCCTGGTTCACTGTGACAAAGATATCCTCAACCGGGACACCCATCTCCGGTCCCATTGTACGTTGATTCGTCTCTTCCTTCACATACAATTTGTTGTAGCCTCTCACACATCGGATAGGACTATGGATACTGGTATCGTATTCCAATCCAGTTATTTGGTACACCTTCCTTTTATTTATTTTCAATTTGACGGGGTCGCCGACCTTCACAGAGAGAGGTGCGAAGACTCTTGTTTGATCAACCAGTTCAGATTCAGCCGAGTTGCAAACGAGTATCTGAAATTTAGAGTCCAGGCTCGAGCTGCTAGTGTCCTGCCTAGTAACACGTTTGATTTTGTATGGAACTTTTATACTATTCACTGTCACCCACACACAACGTTTGAATTTGATGTCTCTCTCCGAGAAGCCCGTCTTTTGTTCTTTTCTCAAAATACCATCTGTGATGTGATCTACTCTGAAGGCACTTTTTTCCGTTTGAAATGGCTCGCTCAAGTTATAGGGGGTCGCTCTATTTCGTCTCTTCTCGTTTCCTTCTTCTTCTGATGTGCTAGGAGATTTTGAGTACAGATAGGAGTAATCTATTGTAGGGGAAGGCTCCTCTTGAATGAGCTCGTAGTTGATTAAAGAGGGTAACACCTTGTTATGAATTTCGAGTCTAGAGCTCGAAATGGATTCCTCAGCGGAACGATCCTTAGTGTGCAAAATTCTCATATTCTGCGTCTGCGATTTCACCCTCTTTGAAAATGATCGTTTCTTTCGATTCATGAGCGGATGCATAATCACATTCTCTGGCAGTGAATAAACAAAATCCTTACCTCCCATATCATACTGGACATCTCTTTCCTCCTCGTTATCTGAGGAGTGGCGGGATGATTCTCGTGAGGATTCATTGAGGATCTTTTCTCCAGGTTTTTTTCTTTCTTGGTCTTCTTTATCGCATTTTGTGGCCTTTTCGAGCTCCATCAGCATTCTGGTGCTAGATTGAGCAAGCTTCTCAGCTTTTGATGAAAAGTGGTTCTTGTTATGTAGCATGTCTATATCTGCATGATAAGCGGATTGTGATAATGTAAACTCCGGGGCGTCACCAATTTTTGGGGAGACATTGTGGTCAGGGTTCTTCACTGATTCTCGATCATCGTCGCTAGAAACAACGGTGAGCATGTCCTCTTCGGCTCTTGAAAGTTGTCTAAGTCTTTCTATACTCTTTCTCGTATCACCTCCATCAGAAGATTGCGACGAGACAATAAGAGGTTTCTGAGCCCGATGTATCTGGATGATCTCATCATCTTTATCATTACATTCAGTAGTTCCTGTCTCCCCGGAGCCGATTATCTGTGAGTGATCCGGCTTCGTTTCAATCTCAGAAGAAGGGGTCGACTTAGCTCCTAATTGACTCGGCTCACCAATCCTTTGAGTGTGGCTGTAACTCTTATGGTAGTCATCTTCATCATAATCAAAATCAGATACATCCTGTGACATGGGCTCATTCATATCGGGAGAAGACACTGCAACTTTCTTTTGTATTTCTTTTTCTTGAACTAAAGATGCTTGAACACTTCTCACTCTAGGGATCAACGGACTAGTGAGGTCAAAAATATTCTCTCGCTCAAGAGACCCCGACGAGTGGCTATGAACCCCTTTAGAAAGAACAAGAGTGGGTGGCAGGTCATTCGATATTTTCATCCTGGCACCAGAGCTCAAGCTTTCTGAGCTTAGAATGTCTTGCGTCATCTCGTCAGAGTTATTCCTTGAAGCAAGCATCGGGATCGCGAGTTGAGCACTACCATAAGATCCATGGCTATGGTCTATGCCGTTGCTAGTGTTTCGTTCAGCTTGACTAGGGTGTTCTTTTCTATCCCTATATTGTCTTTGATGTAACACAAGAATTGATGGCTCGGAGCCACTGGATTTGAAAGGACTCTGGTTAGAGAAAACATTGCGAGACTTTTCTATGGTACCAGGCACCTGGATATCACATCCAAACTCCTTTTCCTCATCCAATAGTTCATCCTGATCTTGAAGAGTTGTTTCAGGTTTACTTGACCCTTGTGAGCCGATTGCCAATGTTGAAGGGATTCGATGTGTGTGATATCGCTGAGAGCCAGCCTTAGTATTATTACTTCCAGAAGGTGATATCAGCTTCGCGCGCGCTGCATCGTCAGAGTAAGAGTATGAGATCTCATGGATATTTCCAGTTGATAGATCATTCTCCATCTCCTTGTTAGAGATCTTCGATGTTGGTTTTTCATTCTCAAGTGGGTTGGTCGTATCTCGGGTATCATCAAATTCAAGATTCTCCAAGAAAATGGGATAGCCAGCATTAAGATTCAATGGTGTTTCTGAGTCATCCGTTGTTTCCTCCTCCCTCAAAGTATCTCCTAAAACAATTCCAGTTTCTGTATCGTATTCTAAAGCTTCGCCCTGCCCTTCTCGGAGTAATTTGAAAATGTCTACAGAATTGGAATGCTTCGCTCCTGATGATAAACGTGAAACATCCGAGACGTGATACCGTTGCTTGGTAGCTGTCGCTGGGGTTGTCATAAGAACATCAGAGATGTTTCCAGTTTTTGAAGGCGTACTTCGCGATGCAGGAGATTCATCGAATGGATTTCTGATTCTCTTGAGCATAGAAGGTTGGGAGTCGTTGATGAGCAAATCATCATCGACAGTGGAAAAACTCAAATTCTTCTGTGCACTGTGTTGGTTCAGATAAACAAGTGGTCTGGTGATGCGATCAGAGTGGCTAGTGCTGCTTTTTACTGTATGCAAATAGTTTGTTACTATACCTTTGGGAGACTTGTAGCCTGTATCGTTGGAAGGTGAAGAAGAGCCCAGAACTTCTTCAGCACTCAACCTGCTTAAATCCTGAATTTTTTTGTATACCTGGGAGTGTGACTGAGAATGTGTGCCCTCCTTCTGGTTCTCAAGCACTGACTTCTCACTCATTTCAAGATCAGTAGCCACCCATATTAAAAACCACCTAGTTCAAGTAGAGACGCTATACACGGTTAGATGTTGAGGAATATGACAGGCCAGAAGCAGCAGGCAATAAGTATCTCTTGTAGCCTCTGTAAGCTTTGCGAGACACGTAAAATTGTCTTAACAGCTAGCGGCTTCCCTATGATGTCACTATAAGTATGCGGGAACCTTTCTGATATATCTTTGAACAAAAAGACCTTTTCTGTTTCGACTAAATTTTTTAATATCGACCCGTCGGTATGCTCCCCTTTTTTTAAAGAAGGGAGAAAAACATTTAAATAGCGCTGATATCAAAATAACGCTCTGATTAAGTTGTTTGTATCACGGTAAACAAGAACGTTTAAGCTTTTCTGCTTCATATATTTTGCTGAAGACGCGGCGCCTTTGTCCGTAAAAGACAGCCCCTGGCTTAAAGTCAAGCAAACAGTCTCGCTAGAATATCTTTGCAAAGAAACATGAGTGCTCTTAGTACTGAATCCTATCCTAAATTCCAGCCGGCATCCAGTCTATTTTCAGCCTCCAATCAAGCTTTACCCTGTCAGAAAAAGCTTGTTGAGCAAGACTTTGCCTTTTCGAGGGTTATCAAAATATCTCCGGGAGTTCTTCTTGATCCTCGATTTGGCTGCCAGAAAAGACTGGAGGTAGCCTTTGCATTCATGGTCCTCGGCCGGAAAAAAGCAGCATCTAGGGAACTCGCAAATGTTTTGAAACTTGGCACCTTGCTAGAGAAGCCTAAGCTTTTGAAGCAAGTGGGAGACACACTTCTAAATTTCGGGGATAAGGAGGCCGCTTATCAGTGCTATAGAGAGGGGCAAATGCAAGGGAAAGTGGCCAAGAATGTTGACCCTGAATTAACAGGGTATCTAAAAAGACAAATGGAGCAACTGGAGTATGAATATTCAAACAGTTCCAGCTCCGTTGAAAGCCTGATTCGCCATAAAGAGCAAACATTTAGGTCGATGATTTCTGAGCTCTCGGTAGCAGACAAAACCAAACAAGAGATGCAAGAATATCAGCAGCTACTTAGTACACCTGAAATCAAGACTAACAATCTTTTTGTTGTGTCGCTTGTTAGAGACCACTCCACTGCCATGGCTCTAGAATATGATCTCGAAAATTTGGATATTTTAGAAGCAACTGAGAGTCAGCTAGGAGATTTTCTCGATAGACTTGTTGCCGAGCTATGCAAGCTGCCAGATCTGAGTCTTTTCAGAGGAATTCTACTATCTGCACGTCTCAAACAAGTCATCACTTATATTTCGTTTAACCATCTAGCTGGCCTAGTTGAAATGGATCTCAGAGGGCTTCCGAAAACGTTTCCTCAACTGATATCACAGATAAAAATGCATTACGCAGGTAAGGGCTCACTGGCTTATTTCTTTGAAAGCTTGCAATTCGGCATGAAAAGGTGCCTCATCTTTGGATCCAAATCGTTGGCAAACTATAATTACGAAGAAGGAATTCAGACCTTCCAGGAAGTCGTTACTGCATGCGGCTTGATCTCCAGACTATGTGCTCTTAAGGGCTTCAGAGGTGTTGAAAGGCAAATTCAACTGGACCTCACTAATCCAATGAGAGAAAGCTTAGCGTTATTTACTACCTCTATCGGACTGTATGCCTCTTTCACCTCCGCCATGACCCTGATCATGAAGCACAGTGAAGCTGCCAAAGACAGTAGTATTCATGAAGCAGAAGTACAGCAGCATGTTGAAGACATTTCGAAGTATCATATGAGAGCCCGGGATCTCAGATTGAACATTAAAGAGGATAAGATTCACGTGGTTCTTGGTAAACTTCATGAACTGATGGCTATGAAGCATGGAGCGTCAAAAGCTGGCTGGGCAGATGTGAGACAAAGACCTCCCAGAGACGTATTCAAGACAGATGGGTCCCAGTTACAAATAATGATGGCTCACTACATCAAGGCTTTGAACGGCAAGCATGTTGACGATCCACAGATAGTTCCCCTGTACAACAAAATATTGTGGGGCATCATTTTACAAGGGGGGTTTCATGTGCAGACATTCTGGATAGTGAAGTTCTTCAGAGATTTAGCATGTTTGAAAAGTGACACTTCGCTCATCAGCTATGAGGATGGGTCTCTCTACAGTCAGAACTTCTTGAGACTCGATGAGCACATTGACGACCAGTTTCAGATCTTCATAACGAAACTGTATGAGCAAAGAAAACAGCTCACTACCAAAACAGGATCCATCTTTTTGACAAGTAATCCAAAGTTTATTATTCCTCAAGCCTACTATGATCATGAGGGGGCTCTAGTGGTGCCTCATGATTATACTGTTACCACCACAGTAAGCCCAAAGCAAAGCTTCCGTGTTTCTTCCCTTAGTGTGATGAAAAAAAGTATTCTCAAGGTAGATCCTTCGATTGTAGGAAGCTGCAACAGAACGAGCGAAGATCTACTCGCTGAATTGGCTAAGGGAAGATCTTTCAGGGCTACTGAGAAAGACCTCGCTCCAGTAGTGAGGAATTTCCTTGAACGTTATTACGACGGTAGCAGATTGGATATATTATGATGTCTACCCGAGCTCTCTGAGTCTCGCTGGTAGGAACATCTATGCATAATATGACACTATCTATTCTATTACAATGTAGAAAGACAGTAATAAGAGGGCAACCTAACCTGATAAGTCGTATGTTACGTCCTCAAGGATCTTCAAGTCATAAGCACTTGCTGCAGTTCTGAATATTCTTGCTCTTCTCAGTATCTCGGTTCGGCTTATTGTACTGGTCCAGCTTCCTGAACAGGAGCAGTGGGCCGAAATTTCACTTGCTCTAAGCTTTCCGCACTTGATACATTTCAGATCCTGTGTAGCGTATTGGGAGATCATCTTCTGGAACTCAAAGATGAGTTTTTCCTCAATTACCAGCTTATTGAATGACTTTCCACAGCATTCACAATTCCAGATCAGCTCTTCTTCATCGTTGCACACGTCAACATCCTTGATATGATTGCAATAGTCACACGTTATCATTGGAATCACCAGACTGGTTGAAGGATTTTTGAATATTCCTTCATCACTGAACTCCTTGATTTCAAAAAGGGCTAAGATATCCCTTCGAAGCATTCTCACCTCAATATTTCTTCTCTTCGATAAGCTCAAAATCTGACATAACGACTTGGCAAGCTCTAAAGAGGGGTTTGTGAAATTTAAGTGTGATCCCGGAAGGGTAGGGAATTGGAATTCCTTGATCATCTCTCTGTCCAAACTTGTTTCATTCTGCTTCTGTATTAACGTCTTGATTCTCTTCAAAAGAGGGGTCCTGAAGTATTCACAGACACTGTACGCAGAATTCTCTTCCTCCTCGTCATTAGCTCCCTCTTTTGATTCTGAACTCTTGCTGATAGCTCTAGCTTTCAAAGTGAGCTCAGTTTGCGAAGAACCTTCCAGTTCTTCGTGCCTCATCTTAACAAATGCATCTAGAAAGAGAATAGCCCATTCCGCAAACTCCTGTTGTAAAATTGGGGGTAAGAACTTCTTTATGCGCCACTTGGATATTGCGTTCAGAGTTTGCTGCTCTGACTCCCGAATCTCAGAGCAAAACCGTCCGGCGTAGTTATACTTATCCATCCACATTAGAATATCCCAGTACTTGGTCACTTTCAGCTCCATGAAATTGAATAATGGATTTGATCGCGTGTTTGAAGTAATATACTGACCGTAAGCATAAGAGTTCTCCACAGCCATTTTGTTGGTCCTCAAAATAGCTCTGTTGCGGTCCGCAAATACAACCGACGAGCCCATTTTTTTGAACTCACCCAGCAGCTGAGCCAATGACTTTTTTGTCAAGTTGTGAACGTGATACAACAATGCTGAGTCATACATATAGGAAGATGCACTCTGATACCAAAGAACAAAACTCTGGATCATTGAATCCGCATCCGGATTATCTTTAATTGCATCATCCCACCAGCCCTTCAGCATGCTGCGAAGCACAACTAAAGCGGGAGACGAAAAAGCATTCTCCGCTAAAGTGCCGTTAGTGTTGATCTCGTTGGATCCGTCTTTCTTGTCTGAGCTTAGTCCGAATACTCCCTCGGCATCATTGATCAGTGAGGACGTCAAAATTGTATTTATCGTCAGGTTTTGAATTTCGATCTCCAGACAGACACTCTCATAGGTCTCTGGTCTATTGATAGTAGGAAACTCCAAAGAATCATTCGCATCATGGATAATGTTATCTTTCTCAATTCCGCCATAATCAGGGATAGGATTCGGGGACCACCATAAAACGATATTAGACTTCATCAGCCTTCTCGCATATTCCAGGTCAATCAAATAACTCATATTATCAACGCTCAGGTTACACAGAGGAACATTGCCATACTGCGATATGGATATCATCCGTTTCAGCCAATTGCCTAATGAAAGGTAGTGATTAATGACTCTCTTCATAATCAGGGAATGCCACGATAGAGAACTAATCTTGATTTCTCCAGTACTCATTTTCAAAACAGGAAGGTTCCCAGTAGACTTCAGAGCCCTTATAAGCTTGGAGGGGAATGGTGACTGTATTGCAAACAGAGATTTAGAAACACGATGCTCAGTAATCGAGGATATCTTTGCATTCAGCCTCTTAAGTAACTTTGGATTGTCCGTGAAGTATTGTATCTCAAAATCCATATTTGGCTCGTAAGAGATGAGGCTCTGCTGTTTGGAAATCGAGTCATTTTTAGCTGCAAGAAGCTCTTTGTATAGCGAGCCTGTTGATGCTGGTAGACGCTGTGCATTACCAGTGGGCAATAGCACATACACCGTGGCCGTTGAGTCGGATGGAGAAAAGAGAGCAAAAATCTCGTAGGAGTTGGAAACAATTTGAAGCAAGTAAAGAACATTTGGTGAGAAAGAAGACAGATAATTGTCAGATGGCATGGACTTGAGGTTTGATTGTTCAAATCCTTTCTCCAAAGAGGCTCCAAGTGCCCCTATTTTGGTTTCATCGAAGGTGAGACATGAGCCGAGTTCAAGGATTGCCCTTTCACAAGCTGTGATTTGAGACTCAAACATGCCTTTAATGTTAGGGCTCTTCAAAACACTTTCGGACCTTTCCATCTGTTCATCGAAAACTTTCTCTGGCATAACCAGTCTGAACAAATGTCTGTTGTCTAGACCATTTGGGAGCAGATCTGAGACCTTGGTGACTTCGCACTTTGGAATAACGTCTTCAGGAAATGAATCAGACTTGAAGCTCAAGTATATCTTTTTTGGAATATGGAAAGACATCATTTGAATCTTCCCATCAATCAAGACAAATGCCTTTAGATAACCCGGAGACCCCTCCTCTTCATAGAACTGAAGTACTTGCCAAGTACAACTGGAGTACTGCTCAGCTCGCCTCAGGAACATATTTCCCATGGTAGAACGATATGTATTTCTAATGGAATCACCAAACAATCTTTGTCTTCTATCTCTCTCTGCAGCTTGAATCTCCCATTTAACCTTTTGATACCTCAGAAAACCAGCATAGTCTTCTGCTGGATCCGGACATCGTTGGTTGAAAAGACGCTGGTTTAATTCTTCTTGTGACTCATGCTGAGCTAGACGTCTCTTTCGAGAAGTAACTTTTCCCATCTTAATTGCAGCTTCTCCTGGAACATTGTTCCCAAAATCTTCAATATCTTGAATCTTGTTAGTGACGTCACTCATGACAGGAATGGTTCCAGGCGGGGCTTTACTAAAGAATCTGGTTAATGAAGACTGCTTCATTTTGTCAGCTTTTGTATCGATTCTTTTCTGAAGCCAGTCCGGATGCCCAACCCTGGGTACCGGATTACCAACACCTTGAAGAGCAGCTGGGATAGTGACAATCTTTTGAATCACAGATGCCAGTCTTTCCTTGTAGTATTCCCAATCGATAATAGTTCTTGGATCAAAGTTATCCAAAGAGGGATCTGCCAGCCATCTACGCAAATATTTGTGTTTGACTGAACTCTCCGAGGAGAATATCGCTGTTGGTATAGCTCTTTCAGTAACTGGGGCTCCCAATGGTCTGTCGGCAATCACATATTTGCATGCCAATCCCTTATCTTTTACCATCTCTTCTCCCAAAAATTCACCTAGTCGCTTTGCAGTAGTGATCGAGGTTGATTTTTGATTGCCATATTCTTCAAGAGTCTTCGACATGCTTCTATTTTCACAAATTAGTTCAATAAGATCATTATCTTCAACCATCTCCCCTTTCGAATCAAGCACATCAAGCCACCGATTCGCAACATTAGCAACAGAACCGTAACACTCTTCAAGTGTGTTCCCATCCAGAAATAGTTTAAATATATCAGACTGAAAATTCTTTATCAGCTGAAGCTCACCCCTTCTTTTAAGCTCAAAGCCCTTGAGCTCAGCTATAGTTCCATCAAAATTGAAGACAGCATAACGTTTCTTTAATCCTTTTCCCTCTTCTTTTGAAGTTGGAAGTATCATGGCCTTGTAAGGTCCATCAACTTCGAAGAAAATCGAATTATCAGAAGAGGTTTCGTATTTTAGCTTAACAGGATCAACAAGCATTTGATACTGATGATTTGTAAAACGTTCATGAACTAGATAGTTCAGCATCGAACAGGGATATGAGGTGAAAAGTTTCTTACCATCTTTCATTTTAAAGGTGAAATTTTCGGGGAAACTAGACGGAAGGATACACCAGATACCATCTGTGTCCAGTTCTAGAGGTCGCCCAAGTCTTTCAACAAGAGAGCGAGCCATTTGAATGATAGTAGCGCCTGTCAAGCAAGTGATACCTGCCATTTCCATGGAGTACCATCTTGACCCCTTTCTCATTACGTAACCATAGAACGAGTTCAGAATCACTTTATGAGCCAGCTGGAGAGAGTCATAAAGAACTACCATCTTTTTTGCTTCATCAGCCGCGTTCCTATCCTCTTTAGAGATTTGCGCAACTTTCCCTTTCCACACCTTTGCCAGACCCTTGAACTCATAACGACGATCTCTGAAGTCTCTCACTGTATTCACGTAAAAGGGGTTCTCTCTTTGACAAATTATTGCTTCCCGCTCGACGGTTTCAGTAACCTTGATTCTGCGGTATACTTTTCTTGAATAGTCCGAGATTCTCTTCTTTATGTGAGCTACTTGTTCGGGATAACTCAGATCATCAAAAGTTCTCTTGGCTTGTCCTGCTCTACGAGGAGGGAACATCTCACTGTGCAGTGCATTCTTGATCATATTATATTCATTTGTCTCAGCAGGATAAAATTCTCCTCTCCATGACCAAGGTTGTCGTCTGTCACAAGTTTTGCCAGGTCTATTGAAATCACAGGTTGCACAGTCTTTATCGCTTTTCATGGAATCAGGTTGTAGTCTATTGGTTGTCATGATGTTCGGATACATAGAAGCAACATCGACATGATATATCAGCGGTTCTTCAGATCTTTTTGGGTTTCTCTTTAGCTCCAATAACTTCTCCTTGACCTCGTTATAGATCTCGTCATAGTTGGTCACATCTTCTAGCTTCTTCTTAGACTCGACCGTTATAGAGAACTTCAGGGCATTGTCGAGATCTTCAAGTATTTCGTCGATGGCGCCAGTATCGACATTGAAATCGGTTTTCAAGTCGGCTCGGAAAACCCCAGCTTCTAAGGACTCAACATGACCACCAACGTATGTCTCAGACTCAAGCAAGTGGCCGTCATAAAATCTCTCCAACGGATCAACATGCTTATTGGGTAGCAGAATATTTCCCTCGTATGCTTGCACCATTAGTAGCATTTCACACAAAGTACCTGTCCCCTTTCTCAAAACTTCATCTGGGTTAAGCGGAATGATGGTACATAAGGAGAAAATAAATGGATGGACATACTTGTAATAGAGATAGTATGTGGCAACAGCATCAGATACTGAGTACTCAGAAAGGAGTTGCGGTTTTTCATATGCGTATGGTGTCATTAATTCAGGATCTAGCTCGGTTGGATTGTAACCTAATTTGACAGTGGTTACAGCTTTCAAACCCTGGGAGCCTTGAGGGAGATATGAATCTCTCTTCACCCATCTGTAACAATCCATGTGGGCACAATAGGAAGATTTGTACTCGCCTTCGGTATCTTTAGCGAACCCAATCTCCTCAAACATGTCTATATCATGATAAAGGGCTCTCGCCTCTATGAATGGCCAGTCAAAAAAATCACCATTGAATGTAGCTATAATAGTAGGTCTTGAGTCTTTGATATGCTCGAAAAACCTCTCGATGAGTGCCTTCTCATTTTGCTCATTGAAGACAGTAAACAAACCAGGATATTCTGGCCTTGGTGTATACTCAAAGTCGTCAATGCTCTCGCTGAGTATCTCCCTGTTTGTGATGAGATAACCCTCCCCATCTATCATATATGAAATCATCATAATTTGGTCAATTGAGCTATCAGGGAATTTGAGTGGGGCTTTAGTAGTCTCTATATCGAATGCTAACACAACTGGATCCGCGAAAGCAATCTTTTTCTTGTCTTCGACTAGTGTGATTGTCCCTTGGTCAGCCTGAACATTGTACCATTTACCTGCTCTTATGTTTTTATCGATAGAAACTCGAACGTGGTATGGAACATCGTACTCTCTGAGATCCTCCAGAAGATCGGGTGCATTTTTGTACTGATTCCGCTCAGAATGATTAGAGTAAGGCTCATCCGCAAACCCAGCATCGTTGTTGGAGCCCCCTCTTAATAGCGAATCGTAATTCAGGTCGATGTCTCGATAAATATCATTGCTCTGTTTTGTGGATTTATTTTGTTGAATGATTGGAAGCAGAATCCTCCTTGCTTCAAGGAGATCTGATATATTATGAAAGCTCAGTTTCAAAAGTTTTCTTTTCAGCCCAACCAAATGATTCGTTAGACCAAGATCATCTTTTTCTATCCTAGTGGTCTTCTTTAAAGTTCTTTCTAGAAGCTTTCTCAAGTATTCCTCCACCTCCGTAGCGCTATCTTCTCTATATATGAGAAGAAAGTATGGATCGTATTGAACTGTTACCTTGAACGATCCTCCTTCCTCATCTAGAAAGTAATAGTCCACACCAGCTAATCCAGCAAGCGCTTCTCCCGATGCAATAGTAGTTGTGTGCATGTTAACAAGCCATCCAGTTTTCATGGGACCTGCCTCGAATCTTTCAAATCCAAAGGAGCTATCTATACGATCTATCACTGCAGCAGCATCCAGCTTCGATTTAGCCGCATTCTCAACAGTAGCACGTCGATAGGCCTCAGCGTTACTGTCATCTTGTGTTCTGAAGTTTGAGCCGCTGTTGTTCCGGCTTTTCCAAGTTGATTGACTTTTAGACCCCATATCTTGATGGCTTGAGCCATTACGACCATTGAATCCATGCCCAAGGCCCATATTAAAGCGTCCACAGCTAACGCTAGCTGTGTTTTATAGCCCTGATGTAGCTGAGAACCTTGTATCACCTGGTATCGTAATGAAGCCGATCTCAAATACCTTATTCTCAAACTGCAAGTCGCAATCCGTTCCACGCGTTGAAACGCGTTTTCATAATAACTATCCCAATTGCTTATGTAACTGTGAACTTTAGGTAATATAGACGCGTCGATAACGTTTCTGGTGTAGGGGTGTTTGTCTGGTTTCGTTTTGATTATTGAAGGGGTCGCGCACAGGTAGATCACACATCGAAACAGTTGCTTGAAGATGTTGAGACTTAAGGTAAAAGTCATCAGTAGTACTTGGACGCGTGACATACACTATTTGCAGCTTTTCACATAGTTTGGCTTATTAGACCGGTTGTCGAGTTGCGTACCATTTCGGTATTGAAACAGTTATGTATAATCCATACGCAGAATCAGCATCTGATGCGAAAAATCAGCAGCAACAACAACCGCAACAACAGCAGTTCTATCCGATACAGCCCGCAGATTCGTATCAGCAGCAGGCCTATGCAAACTCCAATCAATACTATCAACAATCCCAGCCGGCTCAGCATCGTCCAGCAAACCATATACCTTCATCGACCCAACAACAAGGCGTTCCAGAAGGCACCAACGTGAGTACGCTCTTCAACGATCCGGCAGCACAACTGGGACTGAATTTCGGACATTCAGCATTCAATGCTTCTCAACAGTACATGCAACAAAACTTTGCGCAGCTCATTTCGAATCAGGATATTAAATACTACTTCAGAGTGTCAAATTCATATGTGCTGAGCAAGCTTCTCCTTATTATTTTTCCTTTCAGGAACAAGACCTGGACAAGACAGCTACGTTCGTCCACGAGTGGAAACTCCAGCAACCCGATTGAGTTGTATGCAACTCCAATCGAGGACGTTAACGCTCCTGACTTGTATATTCCACTAATGTCATTTGTCTCCTACATCCTGTTGTGGGCCGTGTTCAGCGGAATCAATGGGGATTTCCACCCGCAGTTGTTGGGCTACGCTGCTACAAGAACCTTGGCCTTTTATCTCATCGATATCTGCATCATGAAAGTCTCCTTCTATGTTTTAGGAGTCAGCTCTAAAAACCGAAAATTCTGGGACCTCGTCTGCTACAGTGGATACAAGTTCATCTCTATCCTTTGTCTCATGCTGATTAGAAACCTATTTTCATCATCAATGGTTATCTATTCAAGCTTCATCGTCGCTATCTTTTCGCTTGGTTTCTTCCTGATGAGATCCCTGAGATACGTTGTCCTTCCCAGCGGCCTCGATTCCAATTCTCTTTCTGCTGGTGCAAAGAGAATCAGAACCCAGTATCTTTTTGTATACTCATTTCTGATACAAGCAGTTATGGTGTGGGTTATGGCCTGATGTGGTTGTTTTGACTGTCTTTGTTGTATATCTGTCTCGTAATGTAAGTCCGGCACAGTGTTGTAACACAATTACCCTACCGGGACGGGTAACCCTGACTAAAAACAATAGACTGCGATATGCAAAAAAAAATTTTCATCTCCTTTGTAGAGAAAAAAATTTGTATGTACAAATAAGAACTTATGGGAGTTTAATTTATAATGTGAGGTTGTGGTGCCTGACAGTTGAGTTCTCGAGTGCAGTTTGACTCAGTAAAGCCGTTTTCAACATAACATCAAAATGGGTATGTACCTTACGTCTTAGAGGAGCTAGCGGATAACAGATGAATTAGGCAACTTGGACCAGCGCCTTCCACTTTTAGGATCCGGCTTCCTCTTTTCATTAGTTGAGATGAGTTTTTCGGATGGGAATACGCTTGTTGGGGAATGTGGTTGTTCTTATTCAAATCTTTTCGGCTCTCTATGGTGCTCTCAGCACAAAGGGAAATTCACGAACCTTCTTTACTAACATGATAGTCATTCCATAGTTAACTTCACTGTTGAACAAATCAGAGAGCTGATGGACAAGGTTACGAATGTTCGTAACATGTCCGTCATTGCTCACGTCGATCACGGTAAATCTACCTTGACCGACTCGCTAGTCCAAAGGGCTGGTATTATTTCAGCTGCGAAAGCTGGTGAAGCCAGATTCACAGATACTAGAAAGGACGAGCAAGAGAGAGGTATTACTATTAAATCTACCGCCATATCTTTATACTCTGAGATGGATGACGCCGATGTCAAGGAGATCACACAAAAGACTGAGGGCAACAAGTTCTTGATCAACTTGATTGACTCGCCAGGTCACGTTGATTTCTCATCTGAGGTTACTGCTGCCTTGAGAGTTACCGATGGTGCTTTGGTTGTTGTTGATTGTGTTGAAGGTGTATGTGTCCAGACTGAAACTGTCTTGAGACAAGCTCTTGGTGAGAGAATCAAGCCTGTTGTTATCATCAACAAGGTTGACAGAGCCATGTTGGAGTTACAGGTCTCAAAGGAAGACTTGTACCAGTCTTTCTCCAGAACTGTTGAATCTGTAAATGTTATTATCTCAACTTACGTTGAGCCAGTTCTAGGTGATGTCCAAGTATACCCAGAGAAGGGTACCGTTGCGTTTGGTTCTGGATTACATGGTTGGGCATTCACTATCAGACAGTTCGCTCTTAGATACTCGAAGAAATTTGGTGTCGACAGAGCTAAAATGATGGAAAGATTGTGGGGTGACTCTTACTTCAATCCTAAGACCAAGAAGTGGACCAACAAGGATAAGGATGCCAACGGCAAACAATTGGAGAGAGCTTTCAACATGTTCGTGTTGGATCCTATCTTTAGACTTTTCGCTGCCATTATGAACTTCAAGAAGGATGAAATTCCTGTCCTTTTAGAGAAATTGGAGATTAACTTGAAGGGTGAAGAGAAGGACCTAGAAGGAAAGGCTTTGTTGAAGGTTGTCATGAGAAAGTTCTTGCCTGCTGCTGATGCTTTGCTCGAAATGATTGTCATCCACCTTCCTTCTCCTGTCACCGCTCAGTTCTACAGAGCTGAAAATTTATACGAGGGTCCAGCTGATGATGCCTCATGCATTGCCATAAAGAACTGTGATCCAAAGGCTGACTTGATGTTGTACGTCTCCAAGATGGTTCCTACCTCTGATAAGGGTAGATTCTACGCTTTCGGTAGAGTTTTCGCTGGTACTGTTAAGTCCGGTATGAAGGTGAGAATTCAGGGTCCAAACTATGTACCAGGTAAAAAGGAGGATCTCTTCGTCAAGGCCATTCAAAGAACTGTGCTAATGATGGGTAGATTCGTCGAGGCTATTGATGACTGTCCTGCTGGTAACATTGTTGGTCTGGTGGGTATTGACCAGTTCTTGTTGAAGTCTGGTACCTTGACTACGAATGAGGCTTCTCACAACATGAAGGTGATGAAGTTCTCTGTTTCGCCTGTTGTGCGTGTCGCTGTTGATGTGAAGAACGGTAATGATCTACCTAAGCTTGTTGAGGGTCTCAAAAGACTGTCTAAGTCGGATCCATGTGTTTTGACCCTCATCGCAGAAACTGGTGAACACATCGTTGCTGCCACTGGAGAATTACACTTGGAGATTTGTTTGTCTGATCTAGAGAATGACCACGCTGGTGTTCCTTTGAAGATCTCTCCTCCAGTTGTATCTTACAGAGAAACTGTTGAAGCTGAGTCCAGAATTGTGGCTCTCTCGAAATCCCCAAACAAGCATAACAGAATTTACCTCAAGGCCGAACCCATGGATGAGGAATGTTCTCTAGCCATTGAATCTGGTAAGATTAATGCAAGAGATGATTTCAAGGCCAGAGCTAGATTGATGGCCGATGAGTACGGTTGGGATGTCACCGACGCCAGAAAGATCTGGTGTTTCGGTCCTGACGGTACTGGTCCAAACGTTGTGGTGGACCAGACCAAGGCTGTACAGTACTTGTTGGAAATCAAGGACCACGTCAACGCTGGTTTCCAGTGGGCTACCAAAGAAGGTCCTATTTTGGGTGAGTCTTTGAGAGGTGTCAGATTCAACATCATGGATGTCACCTTGCACGCTGATGCCATCCATAGAGGTGCTGGCCAGATTATGCCAACCATGAGAAGAGTTACATTTGCTGCCATGTTGCTGGCTGAACCAAGAATCCAGGAGCCTGTCTTTTTGGTTGAAGTGCAGTGTCCTGAAAGTGCTATTGGAGGTATTTACTCTGTGTTAAACAGAAAGAGAGGTCAAGTTATCTCTGAGGAGCAGAGACCAGGAACTCCGCTTTTCACTGTCAAGGCGTATTTGCCTGTTAATGAGTCGTTTGGTTTCACTGGTGAATTAAGACAAGCTACTGGTGGACAGGCCTTCCCTCAGATGATATTCGATCATTGGGCCACGATGAATGGTGACCCAACCGACAAGTCATCCAAGCCTGGTGAAGTCGTAACAGCCTCGAGAAAGAGAAGAGGTATGAAAGAGGACGTTCCAGGCTACGAAGAGTACTATGACAAGTTATAAGCTGTTTACGTAGTATACATTTGGTGTCCATTTACTATTTTCTTTGATTTAGTTTGCAAGAGATTTTTTTTGCTGTCTCTAATAGTAGGTATGCACTTGAATTGAAAGTTGTTTTCCTGTAAGTCACCAGTTTCTCCTTTTCCTCTTCCTGGAGTTCTTTCTTTCAATCACTTTCAAGGGAACCTTGCTTCGTAGAGACCTTTGCTGTTCAGAAGAGCCCTTTTGCTCCAACTGAATCTCCTGCTCGTTTTTTTCTTCAACGTTCAGCCCTTCGACTTTGAAAAACTTATATAACGTCCCCTGTCCATCGTCTAATACCGTCTTCTCTATGCTTTGCAATCTCTGGAACACTCGCTTTCTATGTTTTCTCCAGTAACTCGTGAAATACTTGTGTATGGTGTCGCCACATTCTGCTTTGCCATTGAAAGCTTCATACTCGTCAAGCTTAGTTATATCCTGCATAAGCTCAGAAACAGAAGAATACTCGTACCTATCGACCCTGTCAATAATCTTCGTCACACGAGGTGCCGCGGGGTCTTTGGGTACCCAGCTTCTCACAACATTATACTTGTCATGCTTCAAAAACTCCTCCAGAAGCTCACTGATCAAATACTGCACGGGAAAATGAAATAGATTGACATTTTCTAGCTCTGTCTTGCTCAACTCGAGGTTAAGTTTGGCTCTATCTAATGTTGAGTTCGCTAAATCAGCCAGCTTCGAAACGTCATTTTTGATCGCATTCAGTACCGTTAGTCTCTCATCTATTTCGACTCCAGTGAGATTTCCGTAGCTTGTTACTTCGGGTCTTTTGATCAGAGGCGCTCTTACCAGGTCTCTTTTTAACGACCAATATTTGCATATTTCCAGGATCAAGTCATTCTGTCCTTCGACGGCTATACCCTCCGCCTTGAGAAATAGGTGCAGCTTATCAACAAAGATCCTCGGAGCTATTGGTGATCCTAGTGCAGTTTTCCACTTGAACGCCGTGTTCCTCGTCTTTTTCAGCTCCTGTTTTTGCTTTTCTGTGATTCTGATCCTGGAATACTGGGTAATTGGCAGGTCGTTCTTCCTTGAAGAATAATACAGACGTGCCTTCTCCAAACCCAACTTTGTGTTGTGGGATAGGTCCCAGTGTTTGGGACTATGTTTATCGCAGAAAGAAATCATCGATGACTTATCATTAATGGCACCTTGAATTCCACTCTTCATTTCCATATAAAAATCTGCTCTTCTTGCGCAGGTGGCATGATAAGCTGTGGAGCAGCTGCTTTTTCGACATTGAATACATGCGCCAATCTTCTTTCGACATATATAGCAGGTAAGCTTCCATCTGCTCTTCGGAATAGCATCTATTCCTTCAATGGGCTCCATGTATATGGGATTAGCGAAATAAAGTTCGTGGATCCAAAGAGTACAGATAACGTGCCCCCAGTAGCCATTGTCAGTTTGCTTGAATGCCCCCGTCGTGCTAGGACAAAACAAACATCTGTTATTTTGATTCGGTGAGATCAAACAGCGCCGACAAAGCCAGGACCCTTCGGGGATAAACGCTACTCCATAGCATTCTTGATGAACCGCTATATCGCAGCCGTCGCAAAACACTATGGCATTTGAAGCATCGCACTCATTGGAATCGCAGACAGCACAACATTGGTCCTCTTCCGGAGCGGCGCCTGTTCCATCATCTGAACCGTACAAGGAAGCCTGTAAGAGAGCCATTTCTCCAGTCAAGAGATGGTTTTTTGGCTTGGAAGGTAATAACTTCTCAACATGATACCATTGAATCTCCAGAAAGGTCATGATTACCTCCAGTAGCTCTTGTGAGACTTCACCTAAACCCAGCGCAGCCCTCGAATGGTTGATATGGTCCACATACAATAGGTCCTGCTCATCCAGGTCATAGAGAACCTGGAATTTGTCAGAGTAGGTGAGGGTATTCTTGATAAGGCCATTTTCCACTCCTGAGGACCTCACATATAACTCATTTTTGGAATTTATCGGATCTGCTGCATCGTTGTAACCAAGCCTCACAAACTTTTTCATCAGTTTGCCGTCAGGCCGATACTTCTGTACATCAAGTAAGAGTTCGGACGATGACCTCTCAGGGATCAATCTGTAGCAAGGCTTTTTCAGTCGAGATACTATCTCAGAATCCACTAAACGCTGTCTTTCCCTGTACAACAAGAGGTTATGATCGATGAGCGGTGTCTGGTGAGATTCAAAGTCTCGGGACTGCGTCCGTTTGATTCCGTTTGGTTCAAGCGTCAGGTCCGGGATGACACAGGTGGGAAGACATTCCTGCTCATCCAGCTGCTCGTAAAACTCTAAAAACCCGCGCTCCTCTCTGGGTTTGAGCAGTTCCTGCAGGACGTCGTTGTCTGCATGAGGAGACTGGGAAACCCTGGGTTTATTAGTGGGACGAAGAACATCTCCAGAAGCCTGGGACCGGAGGGAGCGACGCGTTCTGGAGCTGCTTCTGAGACCGGCTCTGGATGCCATTACATAGAGATCCTTGTTGAAGACGAGACCTGGCGAGCCAGTATCCGGCAATTCACTACCAGCACACTGCTGTTTTAGGTCTGCCTTGTATTGATCTCACCCTCAAAGAGTGCAGGTAACCAAAAAAACAAACACAACCTACCCCGTTCAAATCAGAAAAATCGAACAATAAAATATAACACGAAAAAGACTGGGTGTTTTTTCTTTACTTTTCTGATGTGTGGAGGTAGGGAAGGGAGGGGCACTTGGTACAGCAAGCACCTGGACTTTTCACACTAGAGCTTCAGTTTTGTCTGGTGCACGGATGTGTAGTTTTGGGGAAGGAAATTTTTGGTTTTGTGTTTGTTTGTTTTTTTTTTTTTTGAATAGGTGTCAGGTGTCATTCACCCCGGAGAAGGAGTTTTTCATCCATGGAACTAAATGAGTCGCTCAGCAAGGGACCAAGAGATCTATCTACATCCATCGATAAAACAGTAGTCTGTCTAGATAAAGTCGATACCATTATAGTGAGCCCCCCCCCCCCGTGAGGCTATGACGGAGATTGCGGGGGATTTTATAGTCAGCATTACTCTGGAACCCCATCACTGATCCCTCTGCCCTAATTTCCACTATCTATGAACCCTTGTTGCCCGATTACGCCCCGATTGGAAATCTAGCCCCGGATTCCGATCCCCCCTAATCGTGCGCTACATGCCCCCATTAGTAATTTCCTGTCATCAGCGTATCAAGTCCCGCCCTTATGAAAAGATCAGGCTCCGATTCGAATAAGAAACCTCAGAAGCACTGCCAGGGTTTCCCATTTGTGCAGGTCACTCCCGTTGGGCCTTTTGGGCAAAACTAGTTCCGATGCCCCGGGGCATACAGATTTGCATCAGCAACAGGGATCCAGACTACATGAGGTGCAGCCGAAAATGGGGCCCACGGCTAACTGGGTATCGCTTCACCGGGGAGTCGGATACGTGGCCCAGAACACGGTGATTTTAATCTCAGTATAAAGGCGTGGGGTTTCCCCGGATTTTGCTGTTCTCGTCGAAATTTATTTTGTATGTTAAAGGTTGAGAGCTCAGTACGAAATACGCCCCCACCATGTCTGCGTCTGCCAATTCGAACAAGAAACCTAAGAATGTCGCGATTGACCTGATCGCAGGTGGAACAGCAGGCCTCTTTGAGGCGCTATGCTGCCATCCCCTCGATACCATAAAGGTGAGAATGCAGCTTTTCAAGAAGTCAGCTGCTCTCAAAGGAAAGGCCCCCGGATTGTTCCAGACGGGAGCCTCGATTGCCCGTAATGAAGGGTTCTTTGCTTTATACAGAGGTCTGGGCGCCGTCTGCATTGGAATCGTGCCCAAAATGGCCATCCGGTTCTCGTCGTACGAGATGTACAAATCGTTCTTCACTAATAAGGAAACTGGAGTGGTGTCCACCAGCGGGACCTTTCTCAGTGGTGTCATGGCTGGAATCACAGAAGCTGTCATCATTGTCAATCCTATGGAGGTTGTAAAAATCAGACTTCAGGCCCAAAACAACTCTCTTAAAGACCCTCTTCAGGTTCCAAAATACAGAAACGCGCCTCAGGCTGCTATCACAATCATCAGAGAAGAGGGATTCAAGACCCTCTACAGAGGTGTGGCCCTAACCGCTGCAAGACAAGCCATCAACCAAGGTGCCAACTTCACCGCATACTCCTTCCTCAGATCAACACTGCAGGATTATCAAAACCAAGAAGTGCTGCCTACCTACCAGACAGCAGTGATTGGTTTTGTGTCTGGTGCTATAGGTCCATTCTGCAACAACCCGCTCGACACTATAAAAACCAGAATGCAAAAGGAAACTGCCATTAGCACCGAATCAAACATCTCAAGAGGTATGAGAATCGGAACACAGTTATTCAAAGAGAGTGGAGTGAAGGCATTCTACAAGGGTATCATACCTAGAGTAATCAGAGTTGCTTCTGGACAGTGTGTGGTGTTCCCTGTCTACGAGTTCTTCAAGGGTTTCCTCTACGAGGTGGCAGGTATAACGTCCAGGCCTGCTAAACTTAAGGATTAGATACTGTGATGCTCTTCAAAAGCTGATCATTTTATGCACTCTCACGATAAATTCTTGTATACCAATATCATTCATTCTTGTAGCCGTCATAATCGTTTACTAAGCTACTCCCTAATATACCACCTGGTACCTGCTGGACCCTTATAAGGTATCTGGTGTACGGATGTGTTTCCTCCCGTTTTCGTTAATGAGATTCTTTTCTCCTGCCTCTTTTGTCCTTAAATTAAATTTAAAGAAATTACACCTTTATGAGTATAGGCTGATAATACTTTCTGTATGCTGAGACGGGGTCTATAATCTGTCACTCTGAATCCTAACCAGGGGAACAACCTTCTGAGCAAGGCCTGATTCTCTATATTTTCTACCCCCAAGACAATGGATGCTCAGGTTTTGAATGACAGAAAAATCCCAGTCCAGTCCCTGAGATCTAAAACCGACCCTGATAAGACGTCGACAGTCTCTACTAAGCTTTCCGATAAGCTACTAAGCACGCTTGTGGGTATATTATCAAAGTCTGATTCCAAAACACAGCACGATGAAGTTGGAAGCACCCCAGATCACCAGTCCTCAGTGAGTCCAGATGACGAGCTGGAGCTCAAGCTTAACCACCTTATCAGTAAGCTGGTTGGGGGTAGCGGTGAAAGTAAAACTCAAACCATTTCCGATCAGCAGGAGGTTCTGGGTGTTCTGAAGTTGAGTCTTCTCAAAATAAAGCAGCTCAAAATGGCTCTTAGTTTTGTCAAAAGCAACCAGGTGTCGGAAATAGAGAGCCTTGAACTCGAGCGAGACCTCATGTTGAAGGAGATCGAGTTCATAAAAAAGAAATTCACCTCGGTCTCGGCTGCATCGCAGGGTAGCGCTTTAGACGATGAGCACAATGAACAGTCGACTTTGCTTCCAAAACTACATACTTTGACCTCCACAAAACACTGCGTACCCCACCCAAAGCAGATCAAGATCGTTAACGTGAGCCAACTAAGTTCCAGCGCGATTCACAGGTACAATTCAGTAGAGAATAGCGGTGGTGGTAACAACGGAAACATGCACAATCAAGGACAGTCTGCTGGTATCTCCAGAAAAAGAAAGGAGCAACCTCAGTTCTTCCATTACTATACCGAAGAAAATGTCGAAAATGACAAGATCTCTGCTGATAACAGAAGAAATAAGAAAAAGAAGCTCGACGCAGATGAGAACACCCGTGATTCTACTTCAGACGCTCCTAATGACTCTATCTCTGAAAGTCCCGGACTACCGAAGTCTGAGCCGGGTTGAAATTACAGCCCATCAGCACTCTTTCTAATAGGTGCGCTCTGAGCGCACCTTCGACTGTACTACGCGTGTCGGTTCTAGGGCATTCTGCTCCTTGTTATGATTATACATTAGTTGAAAACATATACCCTAATTCCTGAAGTTTCTGGAAATCTTTGTTCATATGAGTGGTTCGGAGATTCGTCTGGCTGTTTAGTCAAACAATCCGAATCCCATATCATCATCCTCTTCTTCCTCAGCCTCTTCTTCAGCTTCAGGGGCAGCCTCCTCAGCACCAGCACCAGCAGCTCCTCCAGCACTAGCAGCACCTGGAGCAGCAGCAGCAGGAGCGGCAGATGCCAAAGAAAATAGAAGCTCCTTCAAGTTCTGTCCTTCTAGAGCCTTGGCAAAGATATCTGTCCATATTCCATCAACAGAAGCACCTGCAGCAGAGATAAGGGTTTGCAGGTTGGAGGAGGAGATCTCCAACTCGGAGTCTGCAAGAATCAAAGCAGCATATGAAACTAGAGCGTCAGACATTGTGATACGTTTCAGTGTCCTCTATACCAGTCTCCTGTCTCTATCGAAATCCTCCACGATTTGAATGACTTTAGTTTTTTATGGGTTATCCCGACATGAAAAGTTTGGCTGAAAAATCCGCAACTGTTTCCTAATCTGGAGTCACCGTGACTGTTATTATTGATTACATAAGCTGGTTATTGCTAGCTTATGTCATCCGTTTTTTTGATCAATCCTATTACTATTCAGGGTGAGTTTTCCTGATATAAGAGCATATGGATTAGATAAGATGGCCGTCATATAGCCTACAGCTATTGCAGTACTCAAAAGAGAATCCTCGAGAACAATAGAACCAAGGGGTAGCAGTAATAATAGTTTGAGCAAAAAATGTATATACAAAAAGTAAGAGATGGACCACAATCAGTTGAAGAAGCCCTTCATCTTCGAAAGCCACGATATGTACTCTTGGTTCTCCTTCACACTAGAGTATGCCAGAATAAACTCTGCGAGCTGTGAGTTCACGCCTCTGCTCATTAGGTACTCGTTCACAGAATCCTGGAGCTCCTCAGCAAGATTGGCAAAAGCAGGACCTGAGTAGAGGAGGTCTCTTTTCGCAACAGCATCAGGTGCATCACTCAGGGCCAATGATGCATCTTCAAAAGTGGTAATTCCAGCTACAGAGAATTGATTGTTCACGATCGACAACGCCAGATCAAATCCAACAGCTTTGCCTGCCTTTTCAACGACAACGTTGACATCTGCGTATGCAGATTCTGCCAGTTCCTCATTATCTGTATACTCCTCATTTGTCATCTCCTCCTCAAACTGTCTCAGCTCAAAGGAAGCCTGTGTGATTCTCTGCACATCAAAGTATACGTGCAATGTTTCATCACCACTCTGCTTACGAAGCTCCGCCAGAACCTTGTTCTCGGTATTGATAATTTCGATCTCCGACTCCTTCAAGTAGTTGAGGAAGGATTCATCTAGATCATATGCATCGTTCTTCTCAAACTCCAGCTCGTTATTTAGCACTTTGTTCAACTCCTCTGTAACGTGGTTCCCTCTCAACTGAGTTGTGGAAAAACGGGAAATTTGTGGAACTGCGGTCAAAGCGATTCTTCCGCAAGATCTTAGAAGAGATCTGGATCCAGAAGCTCTCAGATTCTGGGCAAGCGCAATTCTGGAAAGCATATTCAGTCAAATTGTTATACTATCAAAGTCTATAAGTTCTTCTTACATTGGTTAGTCTCCTTGTACAATAAATTCCTCTTCTTTATTTATACCGTATAGAAAAAAAAATTCACTGTGGAGAAAGTGCCGGCTGTGCTGTAAACCTACTTTAGGAATAGACTCCCCAGAAAGAAACGAGGACGAGTGTAATAAGAGCAAAGGGATAGCAAGTTAGTAGTTTAATGTCTCTCTCAAGTACTCCTGAACAAAAATGGAGCTTCTCTTGAAACGTCTTTCAGAATATTTGTCGAAAATGGCCTTGTGGTTGGTCTTGTAATCAATGCAACAGTCAATTAGAACTTCGGCTAATGGCTGGAGCTGACTTTCAGAGTACCCACTATAATAAACATGGCCATCTGTCCATTTCCCCTGATGTAGCATTTTTCTTGCCAGATAGTGAGATCCTGCAGCTAGCCAGCTCGGCGGAGAGGCCACAAACCGCGGATTCATAATTGTAATCTCCAGGAAGTACTTGGCTAACGTTCTAGTCTCGCTATCGTAGTCATCAGCCTTTGATGTGCGTCTGAGAAACGACATTGGTCCAGGGTAACCCATCTCAAAGCCTAGCTCATTCACCATGAATCTCTCAGCCTTCAACAGCTCATCAATGGTATAGTCGTTTGACACCATGTACGCCATCTGCTGGACAGAAGGACAGTTGATCTCTTCATATTTGGCCGCAATGAAAAGCGCAATAGCTCCACACAACTGGAACCTCGATAAAGAGATGGTTCGCTTGGATAGAAATCGGTCAATGAGGTTGACAGAAAGAAACAAGGTCTCTGGTAAAAGATTGAATCTCGAATGTACCTGTACAATCCAGTTGATCAGAGTGGCTCTGTTATCCCATGTAATTTCAGTCTGTACATCTGGAATGTAGTGGGAGTACGGAGCATATTTGACCTCTATATCTCTCAGGTAATTGAAAATCTCAGGCCCATACTCCGCAACCATAGAAACATCCCATGTATCCTCATCTGTAGGATCTGGATCTGGCCTGTAGAAATTTTGTACAATCACTTTCAAATGATCATGGATCTTCTCATTCCATATGGGAGTCATCGGCTCCACCGCTTCATCTAGCGGCTGTGAGTCTTTTCTATCAGGATCATCTTGCTCGACTTCGCTCTCTTCATGGTAAACGTTATAGTATTGGTGGCGTAAATCTGGCTTAGAAGCAGCAATTTCATTATGGGCTACTTCACCGCTACCCAGTTCATCCTCCATATCATCCTCAGTTTCGTCATCTGGTTGGTCAGTGTCGTTGTAGATCTCATCACGCTTTAAAGTAGTTTGAAAGACCGTCTTGGGCTTTGTGTCCGGATGCTGTTGTCTATTGACTTCGTTGTCAGATACCGGACCTAGAGCCTTCCTAAGCGGCTTACTAGGGATACTAGTGACAGACTTGGAAGACGGTTTAGAAACATGAGAATTCTCATCCGCCACCTTCTTCAATAAAGAGAGTTCAATGGGAGGCATGGCTGGAGGTGGAGGGATATGAGACAATGAGCAGAACAAAAAAACAAGGAACTTGAATTGATAACGAATTCGAAATCAAAAACGTAAACGAGGGTTGATTAGTGTTCGCAGCTGCCTGTTCAAAAGTGATGGTGGGCTAAAATGGCGAATGCAGTGTGTGTGTCTCATGCAAAGATGGAGGACCGGCGAGATAAAGTCCAGGCTGACGATAAAGTTTTGCAAAAGTGGGTGCTGTTCTAGAGATCCAGACACGTAGAGTGCAGCAGACCTTAGTGCAATGAGGCGCAATTAAGACCTCTTAGCGAGCGGCAATGGTAATGTATAAACGAATGTGTGTATTAAGCAAACAAAGTCAGATCTGAAGCTCTCCTTGTATTACTTCTGCTCCCAGAAAACCGCCTCTTCCAGTTCCGGCAATATATATATATATATATGCACTATGGGCTGTACTGAATCCGCTGTTCCAGACTCCTTAACTGTTTTATAACTTGTTGTTCTCCTTTCCTCCTTTTACCATCCCTGCTATTTATTACTTTGTTTGTTTATTTACATTACGCAGTAAAAAAACTCCCTCTGTCATTTTTGAAGCTGGGTGTCTTCCTGAAACTTGATCTTGGCTACGGTACGCACGACATGTCAAGGAATTTTTCAGCGCGCTCTGAGGCTACCGGGGAGCTACCGAGGAGCTACCGGGGTAATCCACCCCATGGTCTGAGCTATCCGTTGAAGGGTAGATTTGTAGACGGGCATGCTTCAAACTTCAAGAAATGAAACTCAAATCACAACTAGCTGCTGGGAAGCGCATCGTCTGATCGGATAGTCTTCTTCAATCTGAAAGTTATCTTACTTTAATTTAAGGCAACTTCTATTCCTTGCTAAGTTTACAAATTTGAGATATTTTAAAAGCTCTAGTTCCAGAGTTCAAGAGCCATACATGCTTAAACAGCCCCGGTATAAAGAACCAAATTCGTAACGTAACACATACATAGAATGAATACCCCTCCAATTCCTCTGAAGCGTATGTCTCTCGTTAGCAACTTAAAGGCCCACGACAATCCTTGAGTTGTACTTGTATCTTATTGGGTATCACACGTCTAAGCATTTCTCAAAGCTCTATTTTACTCCTAATAATCTCAAAACTGGGGCAAGATTAGACTAAGGCTCTGCAATTATCAACAGTCTTCCATCTGAGGTAGAATGTCAGCAGACAGAAATGCTCATCATCCAGACGAAGATCTGATTCAGCGTATAGGAAAAATCTCACTAGATTCAGCTAGGCGAGACAATCCCGCTGCAGGGCCTGAAACCCCAAGATCCCTACAGCTCAAGCATTCTGATAGTCAGACTCCGGATGACTTCTTCAAGCCAGTCTCGGTGAAGGATAAGTCATGGGGCAAGAAGGTCAATTTGAAAAAATACAGAAATGCCTCAACAACTAGGAATGTGGAGAAATCGCAAGGATTCGCAAAGTATGCCACTAACGGAGGCAAACAGTTTTCTACTCTAGCTGATAATGTTGAAGGGTCTGGGTTTTTGGATCCTGAAAGCCAGAAATACAAACAGCAGAAAGGCGTGGTTGATCTCCTTACCAGGATTAGTAACGAACGCCGGTTGAAGGAGCAGCAACCTGTGGATATGTCTCGAGGACATATACGAGGCTTACAGGTGATATTGATGCCACATCAAATAAGGGGGCTTGACTTTCTTAGACACAGAGAGTCCACAAAACTATTCAGAAAAGGTGGGCTGCTCTGTGATGATATGGGTTTAGGAAAGACTATCCTGTGTCTTTCTCTTATCCTGGCTAGGAGCCCATCCCCAGAGAGTCTGGAAAACATCGGCGATATCGAACAGGCCTATAAGGAGGATAAACTTGATGGGTGTTACGAAAATAAGAAGGTCTCACACATGAAATTCAGGGACAAGAAAAGAAAGTTCAGAGCGACTCTGATTGTTTGCCCGGTTTCTTTGATGTCGCAATGGCTACAGGAAATCAACTCCAAGACAACATTGAAAGCATTGGTGTTTCATGGTCCCCACAGGGTCAAAACTTCTGAAGAATTCGATAAATACGACGTGGTGCTCACCAGTTATGGGACATGTACATCTGAATTTGGCTTCTCAGAGTCTCCGCTTTTTGCTGGCTACTGGTGGAGGGTCATTTTGGACGAGGCACATGTTATCAAGAACTCAGCTACAAAGACTTTTGTTGCATGTACATACTTGCTGTCATTAAGGCGATGGTGTGTAACAGGGACGCCTTTACAGAACAGTATCATCGAACTACAGTCTCTGTTCAGATTTTTAAGAGTCAACAAATATTGGGACGCTAAGATCTGGTATACAGAAATTGAGCTAAAATTTAAGGGTTACGATCTTGCGGATGGCATCTCCCTTCTGAGCCTCGTGCTCAGGGATGTCATGCTTCGACGGACAAAGGCAATGCTAGAGGACAGCAATGGGTTTGTAAAGTTGCCGCGCAAACAACACCACCAGGAGATTCTTAGATTCACTGATGTTGAAAAGGAGATCTACACTAGAATCGAAAACAAGACTTTAGATCACATAATGGGACTGCTTTCTGAAGACGATAATACCACCGAGATAGAAGTGAAGTCTCCAAAATCTGACATGAAACTGATCAACGAGAACAGTTTCGAACGCAAGGTGAAGGTAGTAACGCAGGAGAAAGCTCAAAGTCTCAACTATGTGTCTGTGTTTGTGCACCTCTTGAGGCTAAGACAGGCATGCTGCCATTGGAGTTTATTATCGAAAAAGTTGAATGGTAACGAGCTGGATATGGAGGAGACTGTTTCCAAGACAGAAATAGAATCCTCAAAGACGTCTGATGACAGCATGGACTCGTTGACAGATTTTCTGGGGGAGTTGAAGATCGATAACGCTTTGGATTCATCAGAGACACAGAGCCATAATAGGGTGGCTAAGTCATGTGCCAAGCTAGAGCGGGTGCTTGCTATACTGAAGAAGGACCGCACGAGGAAGACTGTCATTTTTTCGCAGTTTACTTCCATGCTTGACATTATACAAAGCAACCTTCTTCTGGAAGGGTTTAGATTCGTGCGACTAGATGGATCGATGGCTATGGAGCGACGCTCTGACGCTTTGGAGCAGCTTCGTTCCGACAAGCAGACAACAGTGCTGTTGTGCTCACTGAAGGTTGGCGCTTTTGGGCTGAACCTGACGTGCTGCTCGCAGTTGATTATTTATGACCCATTCTGGAATCCCAGCGTCTCTGACCAGGCCATTGATAGGGTGTACCGGATCGGGCAGACACAGCCTGTAGACATCTATGAGTTTTTTATGGATGATTCCGTGGAGCTGAGAATTCTGGAGCTACAAAACAAAAAGCGAGATCTTGCAAAAGCCACTGCAGATAACAATTTGGTTTCCCTTTCTAACTTATTAGGCGCCAAGCTCAACACCTTACAGCTTTTGAATCTTGTGGGCGTGAGCACAAAATCTTAGGGGTGGGGCTCCGTTAGCACTACCTGGAAAGTTTGATCCCCAGATTTTCGAAACGAGATTTTTCACCTTCCTAATTGAGAGTATGAAAAATTGTACTGTCGAAAAAAGAGCTTAGCGAATAACAGTGGTCTAGAAGCCAATAAGGAGCATACGAGCAGCTGCAAAGTTGGAAATCACTACAGGTCATCCCAACTGGCGAAGAAGTTCCCGATTTCTCTGGATCGTTTTTGTGAGGATTCTTGCCATTTATTTCCTTCGCGCAGAACCAAAAGTGGCCATCTCACTACGTGTCGGTCATCTATTCTCTATGACTTCCGAAAATTGGGAAAACCCGACAGACTTGTCGCTTGATTCGTCTCCATTCTTCCACCAGTACAATGAAATTGAGGAGGTAACTGCGACTGTTTCCAAAATGTCGAGCGAGCAAGGTGGGGGCTATCATCAGAACTACAACAACTACAACAACTACAATAACTACAACAATAGCTACAATAACTACAACAACTATAACAGCAACTACAACAGCAACAACTATAACAACAACTACAGCAACAACTACAACAACAACTACAACAACTATAACAACTACAACAACAACAACAACAACTACAACAACGGCAACCACTACAACGATAATAGCGCAAACAATAATAAACCAAGAACTAATCAGAGAAGGCTTCCACAGCAGCAACAGCAGCAGCAGCCAAACCTGCCATACTATCAGCATAAGCAAACCCAGCAGCCGTTTGTCTCTCTGCTCCAAACCAACTCTGAACACTCCTCGCTACTGCAGAACCAAGTCGACTCTATCATACGTGCATCAACTCCACAGTCGGCGGCCTCGCCGACGCCGCCCCCGCTGTCGCCATCCCACCTCATGGCTAGGTCGCAATCTGATGTATCCTCGTTTGGTCACACGCCGTCTTCCGTTTTCCCCCCACTGATCAGATCCAGCACCACCTCTACAAGCTACTCGAACCCAGGCTCTGACCAGATGCTATCGCTGTTGCAGCCACATATCGACTCGTTGTCGCGGCCTTCTACTTCTACAAGCCCGTTGTGGGGTAACTCACGGTTCAATCTAGGAGAGGGACCACTGCTGGATCCTTCCCACGTCTCCTTAAATGGAGTAGCGGACTCCGCTGGGTGGTCTAAGGTTTGGTGATAGATTGTCATTATATCATAAAAAAAAAGGAGCTTAACAAAAAGCAGTAAGTAAAAGTCAAGAATGACAATCAACTAGCATTCAGCTGCCAAGCAGGAATACCCCGAGGTTTTGGAGATGCATCACCGTCAGCACTTGAGGCGTCGGCAGCAGCTGTAGCCTGCCACGCTGGAACTGACCTCTCCAGATCCTTTGCATTTTCGGACTTCTGCTTGTACTGGGCGATTCCATCAGAGTCCACATCGCGCTTTTTCTCCTTGCTGAGAATATCCTTGATTGAAGGAATAGATGATGCAGGTGGAATGTTGAGATTAGAAAGAGTGGCCGTCTCGGAGACGGGAGAACCGCGCGAAGAGGAGTCGTTAGGCGGCGTGTGCAGGAGGGCTGCGCCAGCTGGGGTTCCCAAAACCGCGTTTTTCACTTCAAACTTCACGTCCTGGATCTGCTTCTCCAAAGAGCTCAGTTCCGCATTGATAGTAGACTTCTGGCTGTCCATGCTCTTCATCAGGGTGGTTTTGATACTCTCAATCTCCAGCTTTAAATATTTCAGAGTCTCCTCATTATTTAGATTTTTCTCATTGGTCTTTTTGATGATCTCGTCAATCTCTACAAGGGTCTCGTCGATCTTCTGGGACTTGGCCTCCTGTCTTTCGTAGAATTCTCTTTGCTCAGACTCGAATTTCTCCAGAAGAGCGTCTACACGCACAAACTCCTGATCGATTGACTCCTTATCTTTCTCTAGCTGCGACTTGGACGCAGGCACGATTTTGGGCACAACATACCTCTTGACGATCTGGTAAATCCCGTAAGAAACGCCTGCTGTGGCAGTTGCCATGATGAAGTAGTCTTTCCAGTCGCGTTCCGGTAACTGCGGAGCGTTGTAGTAGTAGTCTGGGGTAGGAGGGGCCGGGGGAGCCAGCGACACTGCAGAGCTGGCAGGAGATGCAGCAGTGGAAGCAACAGACGTGCTACCCGACGACACAGCAGAGGTGCCCTTTCTGGCTCGTAGCAGAGCCTCTTCGACTTCTGTTTCTGTTAGCCCTTTGGAATCCAGAAACTCCACCTTTTTACTAAGAGAGGAGCTGCTGATCGAAGGGTCCAGCAGGAACTGCACAGCGCTGGCGACAAGGTCCTCTCTGACGGCAGAAGAGGTCGACATAGCAGAAAGTAGCACAGACAGTAGCTAGGAGAGGTACCAATAACAACAGCGACAAAAGTATCAGCGTTGTAAATTCGAAGGCACGCCTTTATGCTCTGCTAATCTGTTTTTTAATTTTTTATTTATTTCCTTCCACGGTTAGTACTTCCCAAGCTGGGGAAGAAAGAGGAGGCAGTTAGGTGGAGAGAGAGAAAAAGGAGAATAAAACAACAGTAGGACAATAAGGGGATTGTGAAAATTCAACCTTCCCAAGCACTGGTGCAGGGGTGTTTGTGGAAATAAAAATTTAGCAGTGCACGGGTGTAAAATTACAGAGACATCCGAAACTACAGCATGCCTACCAGTAATATGGGAAGAAAGGGAAGGGTCTCTCTCCACCGATGTCTTCAAAGAACGTTGCTGAGGAAGTTCAGGAGAAGAAGGGATTGGCAGGGCACAAACAGGGAGAACAAAGAGCCGGGGGGCTGTTTGCCTTCCGGATTGTGTGTGTCCTGCGCCGGTAACGTCCCACCTTCCCGCCGAACCCTTCCACCGCCGCGCCATGGAACACATCTCACAAAGATGAAAAATTAAAATTCGCCAAAACGCCAAACAACAAGGCCGCAAACCGAAAAAACAGCGCAGGCCTTCAGAGGGGCAATATATATATAGCGATATCTACCCTGGAATGAATTCTGAAAAAAAACAACCCCGCCTTCATTAATTCCCAGCCCCCCCAACAACAGCACACCCTCCTCATGAACCAAGACTCCACTACAGGAGCCTCCCCTGGCCAGTCTCACCGGGTAAGTTCCTTGTCTCCCCTGGCGATTGGTCCGACAAACCCCCCGCTAACGCCCCCCAAGATGTCCATATCCGCCATATTGTCTTCTCCCTCCCATGGCGATTCCGATTCACGACGTGCTGCCCCTACGGCGTCCGATCTACTAGCAGGCTTCCAGCATAAGCTGACTACTGCTGTGGAGCTGGATTCGCTCAACTATATACAAGCCAATGAGCTTAAACTGCTACAGAACGAGCTTTCGCTTGTTAGCAGGCCCAATGGAGTTTTTGTCGAGCCGAGACTCGTGGAGACCCTCAAGACAACAGTCTTGGGTCTTGATCCCAAACTATTGGAAAAACTATCAAGACGACGAAAGATCGTTCTCCAGGAGTCCGACGATCTCGACCTGCTGAAGTCAGAAAGCCTTCAGCTTCTTGCAAAGTGTCAGGAAGAACGGGAGAAGCAGACTGCTCTGGCAAGGGAGGCTGTCTCACGATCAGCAAAGCCTCTTAGACGTTCTCGATACAAGACTGAGTCGGCTGGATCATTCATCGACATTGCACCCAAAAAGGGCAGAAAAAGACCCGATTCTTACTTCTATGATAACGATTCGGAAAGCGATCCATCCCTAGCAGATGGACGACGCAAGAGGAGAAGAAGAAAGCCAGATCTCTATATGGAGACTGAGGAAACAGGCAAGAAGAAGCCGGAGACTGCAAGACAGATTGCAGCCAAAAAGAGAAAGCGTGCAAAACCTGCAGCAGCTGCCATATCCGCCCCGTCTAGATTGTCTTCTAGGATCGGGTCAAGGGCCAAGACCGCTTCTTCGGCTGCCAAGACTGGGAACGGAAACAGGCCCACAAAGTCACCAGACGCTGACGAAGACGAGGATGAGGACGAGGAGGACGAGGAGGACGATTCCAAGTTGCCTAAAATCAAACTCACATTCAAACCTAAGGTTTCTGTAAAGGAGCAGCGCGCTATCGATAAGCAGTACGACAATACCTACGTATCGATCTGGAAAGACTTGGCTAGAAAGGATGGTCCAAAAGCTTACCGACTGTACCAACAATCATCGCAAGCCAAACAGATCAATCTGCGAAAGACTGCGATGCTGGCCGCCAGAGAGTCCAAAAAATGGCAACCAAAAACCACAAAGTCCCAGAAAGACCTTGCTACTAAAGCGAGAAGAGCCATGAGAGAGATGCTTAACTTTTGGAAGAAACATGAAAGAGAAGAGCGTAACCTACGACTCAAGGCTGAGCAGGAGGCTGTGGCCAAAGCCAAAAAAGAAGAGGAGCAAAGAGAGGCAAGAAGACAATCCCGAAAACTCAACTTTCTCATCAACCAGACCGAGCTCTACTCTCACTTCATTGGTAAAAAAATTAAGACTGATGAACTGGAAGGTGATATGGGCGACAAATCCATTCCAAATGGTAAGAAGTCAGTAGAAGTTGACAATGTTGATTTGGCTCATGCCAATAACAACTATGAGTCTCTCAACTTTGATGACGAAACTGACGAGAGCTTGCAGAGAACCGCGGCCGCAAACGCACAATCCGCTCTACTTGAGGCCCAACAGAAGGCAAAGGCATTCAACAGTGGTGTCAAGGTGATTGAGGAAGAAGAAGAGATGAACTTCCAAAACCCAACGTCGATCGGAGACCTGGATATCTCTCAGCCAAAGTCTCTGAACTGTACTTTGAAGGAGTACCAGATGAAGGGACTGAATTGGCTTGCAAACTTGTACGAGCAAGGTATCAACGGTATTTTAGCTGACGAGATGGGTCTGGGTAAGACCGTACAGAGCATATCTGTGCTTGCCTATCTGGCAGAAACTCATAACATATGGGGCCCCTTTTTGGTTGTCACTCCCGCTTCCACTCTTCACAACTGGCAGCAAGAAATAACTAGATTTGTGCCTGACTTCAAAGTACTGCCTTACTGGGGAACGGCTAAGGATCGTAAAGTTCTCCGGAAATTTTGGGATAGAAAAAGCATTGTTTACAACAAGGATTCCCCATTTCATGTGGTTGTGACTTCGTACCAATTGGTGGTTGCTGATACTCAATATTTCCAAAAAATGAAATGGCAATATATGATATTAGATGAGGCCCAAGCCATCAAATCCTCTAATTCCTCGAGGTGGAAATCTCTCTTGAGCTTTCAGTGCCGTAACAGACTACTACTAACAGGTACTCCAATCCAGAATTCGATGCAGGAGTTGTGGGCCCTCTTGCACTTCATCATGCCCTCGCTATTTGATTCACACGATGAGTTCAGTGAGTGGTTCTCTAAGGACATAGAGTCGCATGCTCAATCCAATACAAAGTTGAACGAACAGCAGTTGAGAAGACTTCATGTCATACTAAAACCTTTTATGCTTCGAAGAATCAAGAAAAACGTCCAAAGCGAATTAGGCGACAAAATAGAGATTGATGTATTTTGCGATCTTACAAGCAGACAGAAAAAACTATACAGAATGCTTAGATCCCAAATCAACATTATGGATTTGATTGACAATAACAGAAAGATTAGTTCTGGTAACAGCGATGAGAGCAGCACAGATACACTGATGAATGTTGTTATGCAGTTCCGAAAAGTTTGCAACCATCCTGATTTGTTTGAAAGAGCAGACACAAAATCTGCATTTAGTTTCGCAAAGTTCTCTGAAACTGCCTCTATTCAACGGGAAAGTAACGATACATTACTAGATGTACCATACACGACAAGAAATAAGATTGAGTACCAGTTACCAAAGTTGGTGTTGAACGATATTTTGAGCCCCGCTTTCGAAAATAAGATATTTGATAAGGAAATGCTTATCAAAAAGCTAACAATCTGGCATCCAGAAAACATTGAGTCAAGCAGTGGTTTCTCCTTTTTGAAGTTCATCAGTCAAACTGCTAGCCAGGCGACAAGGTTATTCAACTCCAACATCATTGATAGATCGATAGAGTTAAGGAATTATACAGGCAACACAGATGGAGAGTTTCTCAATAGGCTCAAGGCGGTTTACGACGAAACAGAGCCTCCGTTGCCTCTTAGCGCTAAAGAAAGAATGTTTTTGATTTCTTACCCAGAGCAGTCGAGTACAGAGAGATTTGGCGAACTTGTTGAGATACAAAATATAGTCTATAAGGACATGTATCTCAATGTGGCGCAAAAAGGTGCGTTTGCTGCAGCTTGTGCTCCTCCTATAGAAATTAATTGCTCAGACCATCGCACAAATTTCATAAAGAAAGACATTCTGTTCAATGAATCAATCCGGACCGGTTTGAGCCCACTGAACTTGAACCTACAGCTGGATTTGATTCATCATAATGTTCCTTTAGATATATGGCCAAAGGCCGAAATGAACGTGGAGCCATTGAATTCCCAAGTTGGATTTTCTTCCATCAGGTTACCTTCTATGAAAAGATTTGTTATTGAGTCAGGAAAGTTAGCCAAGCTGGATGAGATGCTAGTTGACTTGAAGAAAAACGGACATAAATGTCTGTTGTACTTTCAAATGACAAAAATGATGGACTTGATGGAGGAGTTCTTGACGTATCGTCAGTACAAGTATATTCGTCTGGATGGATCGTCCAAACTGAGTGATAGAAGGGATCTTGTACACGACTGGCAAACCAAACCGGAACTATTCATTTTCCTTCTGAGTACCAGAGCCGGAGGATTGGGTATCAACCTAACTGCAGCTGACACTGTGATATTCTATGACTCCGATTGGAACCCCACGATTGACTCCCAGGCAATGGACAGAGCTCACAGACTGGGACAAACGAGACAGGTCACAGTCTACAGACTTTTGGTTCGTGGTACTATAGAGGAGAGAATGAGAGATCGAGCCAAACAGAAGGAGCATGTCCAGCAGGTTGTGATGGAGGGCAAAGCGTCTACTATGGATGATGACAAGAAGGATGGTAAGGACAACGATAAGAAGGAGATGGCTATGTGGCTACTCGAAGATGAAGATGCAGATGACGATTCTGTATCGAAGGCCAGACCTTCCAGCATTAATGCTGCTGCACCTAGTAACACTATCAAAGAGGGACCGACGGCTATAGCCTAGTTAACTGCAGACAAGGTTGTAGCCAGTCCAGGTGTATATATCACGTAATACTAGATTAGATTAAAGGAACAGCTTTTGATCACTTAGATCCCCGTAGAAACGGGAACAGTTTCTAGTAAGTTTTTTTCCACATTTAACTTGAAGATATTAAGGACAAGTTAACAAGTTCAGATATGGGAGTCAGAGACAAAGGTTCGAAGTTGTTATAGTTCAAAGCATCAAGAAGAAACAGAGTCTTGATACTGGGTACAGGCTAGAGTGTTTTTCTGTGGTGGTTATCGAACTGCCTTAGCCCAGAAATCAGACATTTTAATCGGTGGCGGTCTCTAGGACATCACCTGTACTAGGATGTCGGGCACAGAGTATACGCAGGAACAGAAAGAGGCGGTAGAGAGAATTCTGAGGATAGATAGAACAGACTACTACAAAATACTGAGTGTTGAGAAGAAGTCGACGGATGTGGAGGTAAAAAAGTCGTATCGGAAGCACGCAATCAAACTCCATCCTGATAAAAACAAGCATCCTCAATCTTCGGAGGCTTTCAAGAAGCTTGCAAAAGCATTTGAGGTGCTGAGCGATGATGCCAAGCGCAGAATATACGACCAGACCGGCGCGGATCCAGACTCACGAGGGTCTTCTGGAATGTCGTCTGAGTCTTCTAGCGGATTCGCAAGACGTGGCAATCCGTTTATGAACACAAATATGCATCATGCAGGACCAGGATTCATGTTTGATGACGATATACTTAATATGTTTTTTGGAGGAGCCGGTAACGGGTTTGGAGGCAATGGATTCACATTTCACTTTGGAGGGCCCGGCGGGGCCACGTTTCGGGCTCCGCGAGGGTTCCAGGGGCGGCCACAGGCGGCAGGTGCTGGAGCCCAGAGGGCTCAAACAGGTCAAGAAAAGAAGTTGTGGGATATTGTAGCACAACTTGGCCCGCTATTAATTATTCTGATTCCGATGATTATAAGCAGTTTTTTTGGAGATGGGTCGTCTAGTCAGTCTAAGATGCCTAAATTCTCATTTGAGCCATCTCCTGTTATGAGTGTGGAGCGGGTTACTCCCCTTTACAAGGTGCCGTATTACGTTAACGGGGCGTCGCTCGAGCAATACAGCAGCGGCTCTGATAAGAAGTTGAAGGGACTGGACAAGTCTGTGGAGAGCTACTATTTAAACGACCTACGGATCAAGTGTCACCGCGAGGAGTCATACAAAGACCGGCTGATTGAGGAGAGCTATGGCTGGTTTTTTGTGGACAACGAGAAGCTCGATAAGGCAAAGCGGTACGAGATGAGGAACTGCGAACGGCTGCGGGATCTGCATCTGCTGTGACAGTGAATATAAGTAAAAATCCCCAAAATCCACATGAGCAGTTGTAAGTTTTTTGTAAAAATAACAATAGAAGGGGGGGAGGGGGGGGGTGAGGGAAAAGACATGGCAACCCAGAGACAATAGCACCGCCACCGCCGCAAGGCCACGAATACCGTTTCTGGCACCGGGCCGGTTTGCTGTCGGGGGGAAGCGGCCGGGAGCAGCGGGGCCAAGGAGGGGTTGCAGAGCGCTGTTATAGCTCATCTGCCACTCCAGCTTTAAGACCTGCAAACTGCTCTTCAACGCTGAAGAACGACCAAGCTCCAGCTAGCCCACGTAGCACAGCCAACCACAGAGCAGCGAGCCGCCCCCATACTTAATGACCCAGAGTCAGAAATGTCAGCTTGGTGAAGTTTTTTTAACTCAGCTTACTATGGGCGAAAAAACACAGCAGTAGCAACTGGATATCCGATAAGCATTGCATGAAAGGGGAAAGCCGGGTAGCGGCTCTATATCGCGCCATCTAGAGACCTCTGCTGGCTGTGCGTTTCATCTTGATTTGTATACGTTGTCGCTGTTCACTTTCTGCCTGTCATTATGGACTTCCAGGCTTCTGGTCAATTCCAGTTCCAGCAGCAACAGCAACAACAACAACCGCAACAGCAACAGCCACGCCAAAAAAACGTTGCGGATTTCCGCTCCTTGTCTCCAGACCAGCTGCAGAACATATATAAACGTCTACAACAGCTCCGTTTCCAGCATGGCGATGCTGTCAACCAACTTCCCGAGTATACTGAGTTAGCCACTGTCCTTACTCAGTATGTCCAGTACCAAAAACAGCTCCAGGCGCAGTCTCAAATTTCGCGTGGTGGTCCGCCTCCACAACGGGGCTACGTGCCCTCAGGACAATCCCTCGCCCCGCCAGTGGACCAGCAACCACAGCAGACACAGCCCGCCCAGCAGCGCCCTCCAGGCCCTTCTGTGGGCTCCCAGACGCCACAGGTATCTCACCCCCCGCCAAACGCTCCAGGCCAGCCTTCAGGCATTTTTTCCCCACAGCAGTCGCAGTTGCTGAAGTACCAGATTGCGGCTTTCAAAAAGCTGATCCAGAACCAACCAATTGATAACGACATCTCAGGAGTGATTAACCTCGCATTCCAGCAGTACTCTCGCCAACAACAATCACAACAACAACCACAAACACAACCACAACCACAATCACAACCCCAACCACCACCACCACCGCAGCAACAACAACAGCCGCAGCAGCCAATACGATTCAACGAGGAGGCACCTCAGATTCAGAAACAGCAGAATGCCAAACCCCGGCGACAGAAACGAGCCTCTGCTTCTCCGAATCCGAGAACATTGCCAATACAGCAACAGCAACAGCAACAGCAACAACAACAACAACCACAACAACAACAACAACAACCTGTGCTTCAAGTTCCTCTGGGTCCCACAGACTCATCAGGGGTGCAAGGACCTCCGTTGGCACGACAGCTGCAGAAAACCTCTTTTGCTAAGGGGCTTCCGGCCCATCCCCCACTGCCTTTGGAAAAGTTAGTGCAAGATTTTCCTGGCGTAACCAACATCATCCCCATTCACGACCCACTTTCTTTGGTTGACAGTTATTCGATCCCGCTATTTCCTGATGATATACCCTTCGATTATTTCAACTCTCCAAAATCCAAGGTACTCACGCCTTCGATATACCCAAAACCTGTCGATCTGGTAGAAGCGAGTAAAATGAAGCTTTTTTATCAGGATCTAAGGGTTGACTTAGAGCTGGAAACATTGAAAGAACTCAAAGAAACTGACGAATCATACCTATTGGACTTTGAGGCTCTCCAGCTTTTACCTTACCAGAGAGCGGTTCGAGGCCACGTTCTCAGCTGTTTTTACCACCAGAATCTGCTGCTCACCAACCACCTGCCGAACTTCTCTGCTCGAGCTAGAGTAGTGAATGCTAATGATGCCTCGGTTACCCATGCTTTGTATACTCAGCAAAGAACGATGGCTCTAGTGTCGCAGAGAAACAAAGTGGCTGAAAGACAGACGAGTATTCTAAACGCTTCTAATGACTACAAGAAATACATGACGTTCCGTAAAGAAAGGTTTTCCAAACTGGCAAGAGCTATCAGCAATCTTCATCAACAAACAGAAAAAGAAGAGCAACGGAGAGCTGAGAAAAACGCTAAACAGAGACTACAGGCTTTAAAGGCAAATGATGAGGAAGCCTACATTAAATTGCTCGACCAGACCAAGGATACCAGAATCACACATTTGCTCCGGCAGACTAACACGTTCATTGAAAGTTTGACACAATCGGTCAGAGACCAACAGCGACAAACGTACGAAAGTATCGTAGAAGTGGGACACGAAGATGTAACGGGAAACACCCACACTGATGACGATCCTGAAGGTACAGACTCTAACTATTATTCTGTTGCCCATAGAGTCCAAGAGAAGATCAGTAAGCAGCCATCAATGTTGATTGGTGGTTCGCTAAAAGAGTATCAGGTGAGAGGTTTGGAGTGGATGGTTTCACTGTATAACAATCATTTGAACGGTATCCTTGCTGACGAAATGGGATTGGGCAAAACAATCCAAACAATTTCTTTGCTTTCTTATATTGTCGAAGCAAAGCACATCTCGGGCCCCTTTTTAGTTATTGTTCCATTGTCTACTCTTCCCAACTGGAATCTCGAATTTGACAAATGGGCTCCAAGTCTCAAGAAGATAAGCTACAAGGGAACCCCGCAATTCAGAAAGGAACTCGCCCAGGATGTGAGGACGGGCAACTTCCAGGTACTTTTGACAACATATGAATATGTCATAAAAGATAAGGCTCTGTTATCGAAGATTAAATGGGTGCACATGATCATTGATGAAGGTCATCGTATGAAAAACACCAAATCCAAGCTCTCCTACACGTTGACAGAATACTATCATTCTGACTATAGACTTATTTTGACGGGAACTCCTTTGCAGAATAATCTTCCGGAGCTTTGGGCTCTGTTAAATTTTGTTCTACCAAAGATCTTCAATTCTGTCAAATCTTTTGACGACTGGTTCAATACTCCGTTCGCAAACACTGGCTCTCAGGACAAGATTGAATTATCAGAAGAGGAAACATTGTTAGTGATAAGAAGATTGCATAAAGTGCTACGACCATTTTTGCTTCGTAGACTGAAGAAGGATGTCGAGAAAGGTCTTCCTAGTAAAGTTGAAAAAGTTGTCAAGTGTAAGAAGTCAGCTCTGCAGAGCAAGCTCTATCACCAGATGTTGAAGTATAACCAGTTGTTTATCGGTGACTCGGACTCAAAAGCACCTGTCGGTATCAAGGGCATGAATAATAAATTAATGCAACTGAGAAAGATTTGCAATCATCCTTTTGTTTTTCCTGCAATCGAAGACATGATTAACCCAACTCATGAGAACAACGATCAAATCTGGAGGGTGAGTGGCAAGTTTGAGCTTCTGGACCGCATTCTTCCAAAGTTGAGGGCTACTGGGCATAAAGTTCTAATGTTTTTTCAAATGACCCAGATCATGGATATTATGGAGGATTTTTTGCGACTTCGAGAAATGCATTACATGAGACTGGATGGTGATACGAAGGCTGACGATCGTACTCTCCTGTTACACGACTTCAATGCTGAGGATTCTGAGTACTTTATCTTCCTGCTCTCAACAAGAGCAGGGGGCTTGGGATTGAATCTTCAGACAGCTGACACAGTCATTATCTTTGATACCGATTGGAACCCACATCAGGATTTGCAGGCGCAAGATAGAGCACACCGTATTGGGCAGAAGAATGAAGTCCGAATTTTCAGATTGATTACTACTGATTCCATTGAGGAGTATATATTGGAGAGAGCACACCAAAAGCTAGATATTGATGGCAAAGTCATCCAGGCTGGTAAATTTGATCAAAAATCCACTTCTGAAGAACAGGAGGCTCTATTGAGACAGTTGCTAGAAACAGAAGACAACGACAAGGATGATGAGGATGATGATCTAGACGAGAATGAAATGAATGAGCTACTGGCTAGAAGTGACGATGAGCTCATATTGTTCAGGAAAATGGATGAAGAGCGTAACGATGCAGCTCTGGGCTACCCGAGATTATATTCTGAAGCAGAGCTTCCCGAAATCTACCACAAGGAGCCCGAAATTGTTGTTGAAACTGAGGATCTCGGCTACGGTCGAGGTTCTCGTGAGCGCAAAGTCACGCATTATAACGAAAATATAAGTGAAGAGCAGTGGCTGAGAGAAATCGATGGGTACGTTTCAGACGATGACACTGATAAAAAGAAGTCTCGTAAAAGGGCTAGAAAGGTTAAGACCGAGTCTGAGGTTAAACTGGAGTTGAGCAATGAAGGAGATGAACTGATTGACGATGAAGACGGACGTGTTGTTAAGAGAGCAAAGTCATCATCACCTCCAACTAACAGTTCTGGAGGGAAAAGTAGGGGTAAGCCACGCTCCAAGGCGGGGAAGCATATATCTGATAGTGGAGCTGCCTCCGAATCACCACCAGGTGCTGGCGAACTAGCATCCGTTCCTCTGACTCCCAGTGGTAGCACAACTTTGGCAAGAAAGAAATCACGAAACGGGAACGGCTCTGTTCCAATTTGTCGAAGGGAAGACTTTAACCCGCCAGATTTGACGGTGAAGGAGAGAGACGAGCTCCAGTCAAACCTGAATAAGATCTTTGACCATCTGATATCGTACAAAGATGAGGATGGCCGAAAGTTGTCGACGATCTTTATGATCAAGCCGGTGAAGAGAATATACGCTGACTACTATGTGATTATCAAAAATCCCATTGCCTTTGATGGAATCAAGCGAAGAATCAACAGCGGTGTTTACTATTACTTGGAAGAGTTCATTTTTGACTTGCACCTAATGTTTGCAAATGCAAGAATTTACAATCAGGAGGGGTCTCTTGTTTATAATGACTCCAAGCTCATGGAGCAAGAGGCTCTTTCCATGTATGAACAGCTCAGTGATGGAAAAAAGATGGATTTCTCAGAATTTGATCAACGATTTGGACTTATTCGCTCATCTACGCAGCGAACTCAACCCTCTGCCAAAAACGAGGATGGTGATGCAACGGACAGTAATGAGATCAAAATTGAGTCTAATCCCGTTGAGTTTGTTCAATCCTGAAACTCATTAATGTCTAGATTAATTGTTTAATACGTATTACTTCTACGTGGTCACCATATCCTGGATAAAGAATGTCCTGCTTTGACTATGATAAACTACATTCAGTAGAGATCAAAACATTCTCGGGCAATTGTACCAAAAATCCCATGGATGTATCATTCTCGAGTATCTGTATGACTCCCAGAAGTATCTGTTTGATCAGTTGGAAGAGAAGTAACTTCTTGAGTGAAGAGAGGCTCTTGTTTCTCTTTTTTCCCCCTCACACTGCTTTCCCCCGGCTCTTGATCAAGGTCCTTGCTTTCATCATCAGGCGACCCTATTTCAGCATCGCGGATCTTGCTGCCTGCATCAGGGGATGACGTACCATTGTCAGGGGATTCTCGATTGGCATAGGCCGTTAAACTCTCGGTTCCAGTAGGAATTTGGGCTATGGTTCTGGCTGAATCTGCTTCAACCTCGATAAACACTCCCTGATGCGGAGAAGTGTCAGAAACTGTATCACAGCCGCTGGTAGTGGAAGCGTTGCTAGATTTCACGGGCTCAACCTGAGTAACTGAGGCATTTTGAGGTTTATATTCTGGAGAATTTGTGGCTTCGGTAACCGGTGTGAATGAACCTTGGTGAATACCCAGGAAATTGACCTCCTTTTCAAAGTCTGGTGTTGGGTTCGAAACAACATGTAAATTCGCAGAAAAACTGTTTGGCGTTATTCCTTTTTCCGCATCCAAGCTCTTATCATCAGAGGCTGTGGCTGCGTTTGTAGCGGTGGTGAGACCACTGAAAGCAAAGGCAAAGTGTTTCTTAATGCTAGCGGAGCTCAGTGGCCTGATACCAAAGCCTCCGCGGCCGCGTTGGCGGTCCTTGTCAATGTCAAACTCTTGCAGTATAGCAGTGTAATTGAACTTTTTGGTTATATAGGCGCTCCAAATCCAACATTTTGTAAGCCATCCCACCGCAATTAGCCAAAAGAGCTGGAAAAAATCCACAATGGTGCTCCACACACCAAACTCATTCGACAATTTGCCAACGAGGATTAGGTTGAGAACAATGTTGACGGAAATCAATATGAAGTTGCACACAAAACAAAGTGCGGCTAGAACAAAAAGACCATGATTCAGTTTGAGCCGCGAAAAGATCTCGATCCCACAGAGAGAAAAAGGAATCACCACAATCACAACCTCAGACAGGTATATTATGGAGATCAAAAAGATGCCGAAGTTGATGTACTTCAACACGAGTGAGTAGTCCAGGAGCGCATCCAGACTATAGGAACTTTTTGGGTAGCCGCTGGAGTCGTATAAGGGGTAGATTAACTTATGAAGGAAGTCGTTGGCCTCTTTGTGGTGTTGGTGGAGATCCAGAAAGAAGGGCATTGGAGTATCAAAGATATCTCGTGAGGAAACCACACGCTCGTTGTATATGTACTTGAATTCCAGTAAGGACAGAGTTCCACTTTTGAATTCCACGGATCTGGTTTTAAAAAAGTACTTCAAAGGCCGGAATTTCACAGATATTTCGTAGTCATCGACCAGAACGGCAGGTTTTAGAATAAGTGCATAGTTGTCGTAGTTGTCCATGTATGAGTCCTTGTTCAGCTCAAAAATCTTAGCCAGCGACATGTATAAGTCAATGCTTTCGCTTCGAACGAGTTCGTAATCCTCTTTGAAGTAGCTTCTGGCAGATTCAATAAATCCTTCGGCGTTATTAAGCACCTTAACCAGATTCACTGGCGGAAGTGGCTGGTACATTGCTGTCTGCTGAAAGATATTTCTAAAACTAAATATCACGAATCCAATCAAAGAGATAAACAGCCATCTAAGCGATCTATTCATCTTCCTAACGGTTTCTATCTTGACATGTGCCGGTCGGTTATCCTCAGCAGCTAAGTTCATTTTGCTGACCGAAAGCAAGCCCTTTCTACGAAGAGGAAATATCATTCTGGAGAGCGCTGTGCTTCTTTCTTCTGTCTTGCACTCATCTCAAGCTTCCAGCTCCTTCGTTTTAGCACCGAGTATTTTAATTCCCCTTCTTTTATCTTAGCGCTTTAAATCGTAAAAAAAAAGAAAACAGCGTTAATGGTGTATGGGTGTAGGCAACAATAAGGGAAGAAGGCCTTTTCTTGTGAGAAAAGTCATTTTCCCCAAGATCTCATAGAAGTAAATACACAAGGAAAGCCTTAGTTTGTTAGTTTGTTAGTTTGTTAGTTTGTTAGCTTCTTGATGGCAAAGGAGCCGTTGCATCGACTGTGTCATTAAATGATAACTCATACAATATACCAACAGCTTATTCGGGACTCAATCCGTGTGGAATTGGTGTATGAAAACTCTCCTATTATTGCAGGGTCGGATGAGCTTTCTGTGATACTTAGGTTTCGATACGTAGGGCCTGTTGGAAATGGAGGACATTCAGAGGTACAGAGCAACCCTAATGTTGACACAGAGGATGAAGACAATAAGGAGCGTAGAGAGGGCTGGTTTGGGGGAAGGCTTTCGGCACAGTTTTCAAACGCAACAAGATCGCTATTCCTTCAGCAATTAGAGCCACTGAAGGAAGCGGAAGACGACCATTTGAAAGACGTATCCTTATATTTGGGATATACGCAGGTATTTGGGTACTACTCAATTAACGACAAGATTCTTGAGGCATCAATCTTTGAAGAATTGCAGAAAAACACCACGTTTGAGGGAAAGCTTGCTGGAATCAATGGACTAGAAATCACATACGGATCTAACAAGAAGGGTATTTTGGATGGGATTTCAACGCTATTCAATAGTGATATCGGACACCCAGAAGTGACTGACTCCTCTAAAGATACGCACATAATACCATTGTATTCTAATACGCAGTCCATTGCTTTCGGAGAGCTCGTTTTCAGGCCCAGTCAGCTTACTAGTCATTCTACCAGCCACGAAAAAACTCACAGCTACTACATCAGCCTGCGTTTACCTAAAAATCTGCCTCCTTCATACACCTCAGAGTCTGTTCGAATTTGCTACAACTTGATATTTGGATATCAGATTGAGGAACCGAATGGGAAGCTCACCAACCAGACAATATTCTTTCCGTTGAAACTGATCCCATTTATAGACAAATTTGGGCGACAGCCTTTGTACCATCTGGAAAGGCCGATTCTGAACCATCCGTCAGAGATGCTCAAGAATATAGATATAAGCGACAATGCTGCAGAATCTGCCTCTAACGGTGTTGGAAACAGGCGTCTTAGCTTCAAGTCCATTAGACGAAGGTTGTCCGAATCCTCGACCGCAGGGTCTTCAGTGCTAAGACCAACCTCCGTCGCCAGTATCACAAGCATGGCAAGTGTGGGAAGCATAGACTATATTCCAAGCCGGATGTCTTCTATAGCGGAAACGAATCCCACCGAGTTTAATCTAGAGAATGACTCCATGACCAAAGCTTTTCTCAAAATAGCCAAGGATATGAACCAAGGCGATGTCAACGATGTGGTGAAGTTTCAGGAAGCATTCGAAAACGAATTTAGAGATGACAGCTCCTCTGAATTCAATCCGAGAGAGAACCTGGTCGATATTTTGGGTGACTATCAGCACATTCAGAAGCACGTGTTTGGTCCGGATGACGTGGACGTGGACATGGAAGGGATAATTCCGCAACAGCAGCAAAGCAAGTACATCATCAAGCAGAATGGGCTGAATATTGTGGATTTGTTTTTAAACAAGAATGTTTTTAAAGTAGGCGACCAGATAGTTCTCACTCTGGCTTTTGTACACAGTGAGTTGGAGACAAAAGGGCTAGAGGTTATTCTCTTGAAAGACCAGGCTGTTTACAGAGACGAGTACTTGCGCAAATATGAGTACAATGATGTGTACGATGGAATCACCAACGGCAACCATCTCGAAACTACGGTGTTCCACAAGTTGGTCAGCACCTTCAACGTTGATGAATTGAGTATGAACATCCTGATTCCAGCAGCTGTGGAACCCCAGTTCAAGACCAACTTCTTCCAACTCAGATACTATGTGCAGGTCAAGTTTTTACTGCTCAATTGTCACGAAAGTGCTCAAAGTACCGAAAATCCTCCTACTGACGCATCCGAACACCCTGAAACAATTAATACAGCTAAGTCCAGAACAAAATTCGATCTCATCTCAATATTCACGGATTACAAAGGTTCAATACTATTTAAGGCAGTCGATCATTTTGCCGGTGGCATCGAGTTCACGATCCGTCTTCCGATCGTCGTTCTTCCCAACTATGAACAAGATTTTGGCTTCGTTAGTCCTGTTGTTCGTTAACCTTATCTATTCACAGGACACGAAGAAAAATAAAAGGTCGCGCGTCTTCAAACATTTTAGGAAAAACTTAAGAAATCTAGTAATTATTGAAATACACGTCAAAATCGTTGTGCAAGAACAACCGTGTCGTATATTGATTCAGGAAGGGTACCAGACACTTGAAACCGATCACTTCCAATAGATCTTTTTGGAGGGATCTGTACCAAATATCGCTGTGAAAACAGTCAAGCAAGCAACAAAAGCCCACAAAACTGCGATCAACACCGAATACCGCGTATCACCAATAGTCATCAAAGTGGGGATAGCATCAATATCACTTAATCACGTACAATTCGGAAACACGATTAGAAACAAGAGAAGCTTCCAAAGTGCTTCCTAACAACGCGACTGCTAACAATAGTAATGGGGCCAGCCTCACCGACAAAAATCGTCACCTGATGAGCGACTCAAGCCCCACTTCCATGGAGTCCGCTAACTTATCACCAGCAGGCACTATGGATACAGATATTCAGTCTCCTGGAAAATTCAACCGCTCAGATTTACTCTACAAAAAGTTTGTGGAAGCCAAACTGAAGAAGAAATCGTTGCTGTCACCTTCCAGCAAACCAGAGCCAGACGAGAATAGAGGTGATTCTGTACCACTTTTGGTGAAAATCACACCTGAATCAAAAAGCCAGAGGCAGAGCGGTAATTCTGCCCCACTCCACGAGGATGCTTCCTCCCCTCATGCCTCAGTTATTGCCTCATCCTCCAAGTTCAAAAGTGGGATAAGTGATTTCAGCAAGGGACTTAATAAGCAAAACAATCTGAATGGTAATTCGAGGAACACTGTAATGTGCGCCCGTGTTTTAAAGCCGAAGAAGCCTGGTCGATCCATGTCGACCTCAAATACACTCTACAGTTCCATTGTGACAACCAGAAAGGATGCATATAAAGGTCAGGCCTTTGAAAAACCCACAGGAAGCGAGATTCTATTACACATCACCCAAAAGTCCGATCCCTCATTTGACCGCATTACACTTAATAAACATCAAATTTCCCTGACAGAACCTGAAAGAGTACAGGGATCGACGAGGACAGAGGACCATGAATCTTCTTTAGAATCCGGTATTGGAGAGTCCACAACGTATCCGCGCGAAGGCCACGATGTACTCGCTCTTTCCAACATCTCAGCTAAAGCCGTAGATGCAGCAACTAACGATATTACTGCCCCAGCACCCGGCTCACCTGTAGTGGAAGCTAGAGGATACGTTGCAGCCGATCTTCGCAAGCTCACTCAGAGCCATAAGAAACAAGTTCTGTTTTCAAGTGATATTGAGAGTTCTCCAATACATAGTTCTCCATCAAAAGAAAGAAGTGAACTAAAGTCAATTTTGAAACCCGTTCGTCTCTTTGAAAATGATAGTCTGTCACATGGCTCTTCCACATTTGCCGCAAACCTGGACCTACTGAACTCAACGGAGTCTTGGCCTCCCGGACATATCATCCAGTTGGAGCAAGGCTCTGAAAAGACGCTCGAGCTTCTTAAAAGCTGTATACAGTTGCTCAAGTCACAATCGCTCTCCAAACGGTATGAGGTCTATGCAACCATTTGTCACGCAATAAAAGTGAATGGAAAAGTCTTTATTTCCGAGCTCCTGCCCGACGAGGATGCCTCTTCACTTGCTTCTATTACATTGAAGGACCTGGGTCCGTTATTGGAAGGTGATGAAGCTCAAGTAGATCCCTTCAATTTGAGAACAGCTGTTCAAGCACTGAAAATCTTGGCTTATATCGTAGCATGTCATAAAACTCCAATGACTGTTCAAATCCTTCAAAAAATCTCGTCTCTTCTGTTATCAAAGAATCTAGCCAAAGGTCTTGCTGCTGCATATATTCAGATTCTGAAGGAGCATACTGAAGCCGTTCCAGCTTCATGTGTCGAATTTATGTTATACTCCTTGCTGAACATGAACTTTTTTCTGAGTGCCTCAGTTGTGAGTGAAAAGTTATTGACCATAAAGAAATTCGTTTCCAAATATCCGGGGACCATGTTGAATCAGCAAAAACTATGGATAAGCTATGTCTTCTCGATAATTCTCAATACTGAGATGCCTTCTTACGAGCGGATTGTTAATTCGAGCATACAGGTCCTTTTTGAGTTTTGCAAAGTTAGCACTTCTCCCACTAGACACCGACTTGTTCATCAACTGCTAAATGAGAGTGCGTCTAAGTATTTACAGACAGCTTCCATTTTAAGCTCAGTAGAATCCTTCACACCTGATTCCAGTATCTGTGAGAATGTTTGCACGGTTCTAACCTTCATGATTAATACAGGCTTGCAAGCACAGGCAATGGAGTTATGGGCGTTATTGACATACCTGAGTAATTGTTACAAATGGGTGCATGGAATTGAGCAATGGGAGCATACCAATTCATGGGTTAAAGTCTTTGCGGAATGTCTCAACAGACCATCTACGGAGGATAAACAATGCGCTTTAAAAGCGTGGAGAGGTATAGTTTACTGCTTTCAAACATCATTTGCTTCAAAAGGACAGGTTTCAATTTCTGAAGATGAAACCACAATTGTGAAAAGAAAGCTTGATTATCTTATGATTCCTTTTCAAATTCCCGTTACTGATATGAGCGATGAATTAGTGCTATCATTCGGTAGCCTTTACTGCAGAATATATCTATCATTGAGCAGGTTCCACAGGAGGCCTCCCGCTTTGGTCTACCGAAGTGATAAATGGGTCATCGAATGGTTGCTGATGCCTTTAGAGACTCTATTTTTCAAGGATAAAAATGCAACAAGAGGCCAAGCCAATTATGGGTGCAGGATCCTAGAGACTATGTTTTCAGCAGTACCTAGCCCTAACTCCAAACGAGCAGCTGCAGCTGAAGATTTCTTTGTTGACCCAATTGAAATATCAGACCTCAAGCCTATCAATAGCGCTTGGGTCTCAACATACTACCCGCTATTTTTGAGATTACTTGAAGCAGCTTTTTCAGTTCGTTCTGTTCACTGGAGCATCAAACTAAAAGTACTGAGGCAATTTCTTTCATGTTTCAAAATCGAACCAGGAAAAGTCCATCCGAATCCAGCTGCGGGCGATGACATGAGAGTTGTGATTCAAACGCTACTGGAAAGCATCCCTGCAGAAGATGAAATTCAAGTAGACCCACTGGTTTCATATTGCGTTTTATTGAGGCATACATTCGGTGTCCGTTCTCTGTTGTTCAATGATATCAAAGATGATAGCACTTTCGGAGTTATAACAGCATATTTGCTAAACAACATTCTGAAGCAAGGTATCAAGGGAAGGAATTCTTTTGACCAGTGGCTGGGATTTTGCGCTCCATGTTATGGGAAGAAGTTGGGCCTTTTTTATTTGCACTTGCTCAAAGTTGATTATGTGTCTACATGGCCGAGCGTCACAAGGAGCATGAAAGAAACGGTCACCATTCAAGTTATAATGGACGATTTTTCTGTTTGGAGAGAGATATTTGATCTGCTGGGGTTTTCTTCCGATGTTGGTGACACTCTCATTAAGAAGTTGTTCTTTGCGAAACCAGAAACCTTAAGTGCTGCTGCCAATGATCAACTTCTTAAAGTGTTTAGACAATTGGGACTAACCGAGATGGATAAACCTAAGACATTTCAACTTTTGGATGGTCTTATGGCACTGATCAAACAGGAACATATCGGCCAGCCCTCAGCGGCACAGGAACTTGTTTTGTCCCATCTTCTAAGCCATTTGTTATCAATATTAGAGCTCGAAGATATGCCGCTGTTTTATTCCTTATGTCTTAGTATATCTGATGAGGTCAGATTAGCTACACTTTACAAGCCAATTATTGCCAAAGCTGTAGAGTTTGGGAAAATGATGGCTAAGACAAAGGGAGAATCAATGAAAATATTTCAGAAGTGCAAAGGCCCCATAGAGCGATTGATTTCTGTGGTTGGTATTGATCCATTGGAGTACCGAAACTTGGACTCATTACTGATAAGGATGTTAGAGAGTAATTCCACAGAAAATCTTGAGAACGAACGAGTTGAAATAGGAGATAAAGCAGCACCACCCACAGCTGTTGAGGTTACTACGGATACCGCTAATGTGCCAATAACTGAAAACAGCTCAAAAAGTGGGCATGAATCTCAATCTTCTGCCTCTGTTTCTAGAACACGTGTCTTGGTCCCTAATTCTGGTCGATCGATTGTCGTTGCATCGTCCGTCCAGAGCACTGAGAGGCCGATATCGCAGAAAGTAAGGGGAGTTTCTGGTCCTCCCAACATTACCAGAGAGGAAGCTCGCGTTGTGGACTCTGGAGAAGCCACTGTTTTGGGATTTGGCATTTTGAAGACTCATACTAGTGAATCTATTGCTTCTTCAGCGTCATCCAAGTCGGGTACGGGTTCGGGTTCGAATTCTCCAACAATAGCAGGAATAGAAGATACAACTTCCGCCATAGTTTGCGAACCTCCGACAACTATTGCACGCAGATCCACTAGTCAAGAACACATATTTCTTGCTTCTGCCGCATCACAGCACGAAAATGTGAATCACAGTCCAAGACGTACACTGAAAAGGAAAAAGGTTCTTAGGCGGAAACTGTTTCAGACCCAACATGATAATGACGAACCCATTGCGACAGACAGAAGAAAGCGACGTAAGGCTGCTGATACGGGAAGGGACGTTCGACTAGCAACACCAGTATATCCACTAGCAGCAAATGCTGTTCTGGAAGTAGCTAAGGAGAATGATGACAAAATGAGGACAGCCAGTAAGGGAACGAGACGAGGCTTTCTGCCTGATACAGAACTAAATAAGGACAGCATACAGGTGTCAAATAAAGAGGACAACCTGGATGAGGTTCTCAATGTTTTGGCGAAGGTGTCACGAGAATCTGGATACGAGAAGCATACAAAGGTTGACTGTATCGCAAAGGAGGGAGAAAAAAATGCGAAGCAGGTTTTACAAGAGTCAAATTTCTCGTTAAATGTCGCTGAAGAAGAGATAGACATACTGCCGAAGCCACCTTTTGGTCCCTTTCTCCAATCTGAGGAGGCATTTGGTTTGGCAGGAGGTAATTGGATTGTGAGATCTGACTCACTGCTGGAACCAGCTGGAAAGTATAGCGACTTAGAGAATCTTCCTCGTGGCTTTCTTACTGATAGGAAACTCGAATTTCCATCGAGAAATTCTGCAAAGACAGCCTCGTTGTGGGAGACAGAAAGGGCTACTCTGCTCGATGAAACATCAACAATGACGACAGGAACGGACAATTCAGCGATTTTGTCTCCACATAATAGTACGAAAGAAGCTAGACAGACGACCGAAAAGGAAGTTACAAACACAAGTTTAAGCCAGGCAATGGAAGCGCACACTGAAAGGGCTCTGCTGTCAAGTTCGGGAGTCTCATCAACAGACACTCCAGAGGCCACCGAAGCTGTTTGGGAATATCTTGAAAGTGCTCTGGAGAAAGTAAACACAGGCTCTTTCAACGCTTCCATGCTCTCGGGCTCCCGTAAGAGAGAACTCGAAAAGACTTTGTTGGAGGTTTTAGTTCGCTTGAGGAGATGAGACACCTAGATGGCTTTGAAGAGTCACTGATATGTCTGAAATCTCACCAGCGAAGCCAGCAACTCGACCCCGATCTTGACCGAGTCGATGAACTGCATTTCGGGGAAGTCCTTCTTAAATTTATAGTCGAGAGAGCTAAGCCCTGCACATCCCAGAAGTACTATACGAACGTTGAGAGCAGCAAGGGCCTGGATTTTAGCTGTGAGAATGCCGTAGTTGGTCTCGTCTGCAAGCTTCAAGACATCCACCTCCGATGCTAGTGTGGGCTGAAAAAACGAAGGGATGGCTCTGACGGAAGAACCAGCACCACAGAAGAAGTCTAGCAGAGAATTATCCAGGATGTTCTCCCAGCTTTTGCTGGAGGTCAAAATACCAACTCTGTAGGAATCTGTTGCAGAGTTCAGAGAGTACATCAAAGAAGCCTGGAATATACCCATAACAGGAGCTCTAACTATCTCACGCAGCCTGTATATCAGAGGATGGTCGGAGTAACAGCATATCAGATACCCTTGATAGGAGAGAAAACGGTCAGCGTCGGCCTGTATCTTCTCTAGACAAGCGTCGGCAGACTCAATGCCCTCCTGGATGTTGTTGATAGAGGGTGGAGCCTTATCTGGTCCTGTGAAGAAATGCAGCTCGAAATCCGGGTTTTTGTTTGTGAGAGTTAGAGATAAGCTATCGGTGATAGACTGCGACGAGTTGGGATTGATAAGCAAGATCTTGTTATTGTTTGTCATGGTGTCTGTCGTGAATGCGGGATGTCATGAACTCTGAGCTTGCACCATCAAACCGCTTTTTTATTTACTTCCTCTTTTTTCTTCCCTTTATTTGATTCCCAAAAAATTGTGATAAGACTATATTTGTTTTATCTTCTTTTTAGTTGATCAACCAATTATATATGTACTTTACGTAAGCGATTACCCAAGCAACATTTGCTTTCCAAAGCTGCCACATAGGCTCAATTCTCGATTCTATCTAGCATCGGGTCAGATAGCACTCATTATATACATGTTGAAGCTAGTTGGTGCTGTTGGGTAGACTGGGCTGGTACAGTGCGTAACGATCGTCACCGCTTTCGACAAGGTGTCTTTTGATGTTTTCAAAGAGTCTCCAAGGGAGCTCGTATCCTTCGCTTGCAAACCGGTCCAGATAGCGAACTAGCAAATCCCTTCTCTGTACCTTCAAAAGGATCTCCATGATCATCACATACGTTTGTCTATTGAGCTTTGTACTCTCTTGCGACATCTCAATAAACTTCGCTATCTGCTCCTCACTGCAGTCTGTGGAATCTCGAAGTATACGAAACAGGTACATGTTCGAGTCCTGATCCAGAACACACTTTCTCTTCCTCACCATCGACCTAGTGAGGTTGATAGCCATCGTCAAGTTGTTGGTGGTGTCGCTGATAACTTTCAGTATTATGTTTAAGGGGAGGGTCTTGAAAGGCCGATTGCTCTTTGCTTTTTTGAACCTGTGTTTGAAAGACTCCTTTTTGGGCTTACCAAGTGATGAAGACCCCAGAGTAAATCGCCCTTTCAGCGCTTCTGTCTTCGCCTCTCCGAGCGTACTTTTTCCTCTCGCAAGACTCCGCCGGTATACTCTGAAGAGCTGCTCATCGGGGTGAAGGGAGCGAGAGTATCGCTGTCTGTATTCTTTGATGTGATATCCGTGCATTTGCTCTATGAGGATAACTGCATCTTTGAGATTCATGGTTGGCTTTTGCTCACAAAGACCCCTGACAAGCTCGGGGAAGTCTCTCACGTTCAGCTTTGAGAAGTCAGTCGTCTTTATGTTAGAAAACATCCCGCTCTCAATAACCTTGAGAGCCCCCAGTTTTTTGACGTAGCCTTTGAGTCTTAGTAGATCCATTTTGCGGCGAAAGTCCCTGACAGTTCTGTTTGCGCCCACTTCTTTCAGCCTCTTAGTCTGGTAATCTACCGCTTTCGCAAACGTTGCAAAATCCTGCCTCTCAATGCTGGCACACGCAATTCTCTCCACCATATGGTCGCTCAGAAAAAGTAGCGGATGATCGTACATGCAGACAAACCCCACAAAAAAGTTGGCCACCAAGTCTATTTTTCCATTGTTTAGACTCCTCTCAAGACATAGCTCTAGCAACTGTACATTGAGAATCCAGGGAGATTTCTTCTTGTGAAGTAGTTGTATGAGTCGGAATGTGTCGTCAAAATTGTTGTTCATAATCAGGTGATAGCCTAACAAGTCCACGACAAACCTGTCGATAGCTGTATCTGCGCCAAGTGCTTCTATGGACATGAGAGCTTTCTGGTACCACTTGTTGGCAATACAATAATGCACAAGTAGGCTTTTGATTTCGGGCGATTTGGTCTCTGCCTCAACATGTTGCAGAATGTCAGCATCTTGTACAAACCCTAGCCAGCTGCGGTATAGCGTATTCAGTTGCGGTGGTGTTAGTGAGAGAGTGCACGCTCTCAGTCTTCTAAGCAGGTCTAATAAGTACTCCTTTCTGTCATCCGTAGAAACAGCTTTATTATCTAGCGCTTCAATCAACAAATTGACCTGATGTTCAGAAAGCTGCGTCTCTTCCAGTTTCTCAGACCTCGGTATGGAGCTACTATTGGCGCCCCAGTTCCTCCGTCTTCCGCCCCTATCAGGACCTGTTTCGATGAATCGCTCAGAAGGATGCACGTATTTCAGAAGGGGTAATCGGCTTCTTATGAATGCTCTTCTGGTCGAAACAGAACAAAGCGATCTATGGATGGGTCGTCTAAACATAATGGATGTAGTTTGCGGAACGAGATCTTATCAACATGGACGTTTTGTGTTTTTCTGTTTTCGTGTCACGCCAACCTTTCAGTCAGCGTAACTCAGTAAGACCTCGAGGAACGCTCCGATCTTACTAGAGCAATGTTCACCAGCAGTAGAAGGTTCCCATCAAAGAATGTCAGATTGGGTCAAACCCTCGTTATTGTAGGAGAAAAAAAAAGACACCATATCTTGAGCTTGAGTCATACACGACAACTACAATTTTTCAGGCTAGGTAAATAAAAATGGACGTTTAAACGTCTTCTGGAGTCCTATTCCTCTCTTTGGCAAGCCACCAACGGTCAGACAACTCACTGGATACCGCTGAAGGCGCTGTTCAGAATGCTCCATCTTAGTCATAGGGGGCCGGCTGCTTTCTCGGGGCTGAAAGCTGGTCTGAGGGGTCCGATAGCCTCACCCGCAGGCTCAGTCCTTTTGGCCAGCAGATCTGCCTTTATCAGGCTCAAAAGCAGCTCACCAGAAGAAGTTGCCAATCCGGTCACAAATGCCACAGCCAAGTTTGACAGCACACTAGCGTTCGAAGAGCCGGTCTCAGACCCGCTCCCTGCATTGACATCTGACCAGTGGGGGTATATGGATTCTGTAGGACTCGCTCAGGGATGGTGGCCGTCTGATTTGATCCAGTCGCTGCTTGAGGTTGTACATGTATCCACTGGGCTTCCGTGGTGGGCCACAATAGCTGCCACGACGGTTGGATGTCGTATGGTGCTGTTTCCGCTTTTCATGAAGTCTTCTGATACTATGGCCAGATCGCAGGAAATTGCTCCTCAAACCAAAACCCTACGGAAAGAGATGAACATTGCTATGTCTCAGGGCGACCAGAGAGCACAGCAGGTCAAGATGCTGGAGCTCCGAGCCTTGAACAAGAAGTACGGGGTAAAGTACTCGCGGATTTTTCTCTCTCCCTTGACACAGATCGTTTATGGATTTGGCTCTTTCTTTGGTATAAGAGAGATGGCAAATCTGCCAGTGCAGGGTCTTGATACCCAGGGATACAGCTGGTTCCCCGATCTCACAGCTCCAGACCCTTACATAGGACTGCAGCTGCTGTCTGCGTGCCTTTATTCTGCATCATTCAAGTTCGGCGGGGAAACTGCAGTCAATCAGTTCGGAACCACTGCCAGACGTGCCTTTATGGTGCTACCGTTCGCTTCCGTTTTTTTTACCTGGAACTTGTCTTCTGCCGTGCTGGTATACTTTACAGCCAACGGAGTGTGCTCCATTGTTCAGGCTCGGCTTTTGAGATCACCAGGGTTCAGAAAACTGACCGGTCTTTACCCTTTGAAAGACCCAAAACTGGTCGCTCTGGAAAATGAGGGTAAAGGGATGATAGACAACTTCAGCGAGACTTGGAAAGAGATGCAGAAGAACCAGAGCACAAAGTTTGATGTAGACGAAAAGGCTAGACAGGCCACATCTCTACAGCTCGCAAAGGCACGCTCCAACAGAGTCATTGTCAAAAAGAAAAGGTAGCTCACCTCTTGTATATAAATATATTTCTGCTTACTTATGGCTTTCAGTCTAGCTTCTAGTCAAAACGCCTGCTATTTCCTCCTCAGTAAGATTAGCAAGACTCTTCTTCACTTCCACTCCCTTTTCAAATCTGAGCACAAGCGAAGGGGTCACATTAGCGGTCTCTCTAATTAGAACAGGGAGATGTGGATTCGATTTCTTGATATCCTTGTACTTCTTCACCAAAAAGGACCTGTAAGGGAACTCCCTTGTTAGTATGTTTCATGATCGAAAACGCATAGGCTTTTTTGCTCTGCTACTTACTGTAGAGCCCCGGAAGATCCGTTGTTTTGCGAAAGAAAGAATCTCACTTCCTTAATGCTCTTCGAAAGAGCCAACTTGGACGACATGATGTCCTTTATTCCCACTTCTATATTTCACAGCTTGGTTCCCTCTCTTTCTGATGCCAGAGTCTCTATTTATTTCATCTTTCTCCACCAACAAATTAAAAGCGAACAAAAACCAATACTACACACAGAGTTTGTTTTTTCTTCGCGGGTCAGTATTACGTCAGCAATTACATCAGCCACAGAAGTTATGGTAACCAGGGTTCTTCGTGGACGGTGATCGTGTCGTTGTCTCTAAGATTGAATAGGGACAAAAACTGCTGATCGTTGGCCATCTTCTCTGTAGTGGAGTTCAATGTGAAGTAGATCTGAAACTGCAGAATATCGAGTCCTAGGTGGTGCGCAATGCGGCCCCGCAGTTTACCGACCGTAGTCGAGTGAGCAAACACTTTTTGACTGTAGATCGTGTCTTTGTAAGAGACCAGCAGATCGGTCATTGAGGCCCTTGCGCACGCCGGTTCCGGAGATGAGGTTATCTCAGGTGAGACCCCATGCTTTTCGCACAGCTCACTCCATCTGTGTGACTGCACGCTAAAGGCCCAAGTATGGGAACGTACTTTGCTGATGAAGTACAGCTCAAAGTTGTGCCGTTGGACCGCAGATATGTCTGACCCGTTGAGCTTCCTGAGAAGCGGGAAGCGCGACACAATCTGTATCATATCGTTTTCGTACTGCTCGGTGCTTGTTTCCGAGGCTTCAAAGAGGGGATTCCCGTTGACTCGCAGCGACTCAAGCCGAGGAAACATTTGCAAGATGTGGTCAATTTCCGTCCAGGATGAGATACAGTTGTGCGCCAGATCAAGCGAGAGGATATCAAGCTGCAAGCTAGAAACTGTCGTAGTAGGAATGCAGATCTTATTGTGAGAAAAGTTGAGGCTTCTCAGACTTGGGAAAGCACTTAAAAACTTGTCATCGATTTCTTCCAGTAGGTTCGAAGATAGGTCCAGCTCCACCATAGTTGGCAAGTTCAGAAGGGCTTCTGACAGAAAGGCGCAAGTTTTCAGCTGGTTGTCTGCTAGGCTCAGTACCCGAACTTTGGGAAAGCTTGACACCATCTGCCCGAGTAAGTGCATGTCTGAGTTCTGTAGACAGCAGGATGCCAGACGCAGCTTGAGAACGCTACGATTAGGCTCCAACAAGCCAGCTTCGGCACGGCTGAATCTGTTCCCACTCACATCAAGACTCTCTAGCAACGGAATCAGGTTGGCGGTCTTCAAAACCTCCCTCCAGTCGCTGAACAGATTTTGTGCTAAATCCAGTTCCTTCAAACTCGTCAAAACTCTAGACAGACCCTCAGAGCTTCTAGAGATACCCAATCTGCGCAGAGACGCCATTTCAAGGTTTCTGAAGTTCGCCTGAAACCTAGAAAAGCGCTCAAACCCATAGCTTTCGACTCTTTTCGACGATATAACCAGGTCAAACGCGTCCTGAAGCCGCACTGAGCTGGTGTCACCGGTGTCGTCAAAATCTCCGTACCGGTAAGCCAGTCCCTCAAGCACGGATCTCGAAGCATCCAGCTTCTTGCTGTGCTTTATGAAACTACCAGACCTAGTCCCATTGGAGGTTGAAAAGTACCTGGTTCCCTTCAATGAACCGTCGTTCTTACCTCTTTCGGGATTATCCCATTCGATCCCATAGCACAAAGTGTTTGGCCAGTCAGGAATCGTTCCCGAGTAACGAAGAGTCCCTATTTCCCCTTCAAGCCATACACGGTCCCCTAGTGCCGGCTGATCCATGCTGCCTGTCATTTCATTTTAGATAGGGCGTTCTGTATATGATCTGGATACCGTGTAGCTGCTACGTTATGTTATGTTGAATAACTTTTTATTTTTATTTATTTATTTCACCTCATATTTAGGAAAAGCAAACACACACTATGTGAGATATCATTCACCATACAACTCCTTTCAGGCCAACCATCTCGTCTTCATGAACCAGATCCGCAAAATAACACTTCTGAATGAGAAGGAGCTTGCGTCAAATATCCCCTTCGAGGCCTCATGGCATCAGGATTACGCAGATACTTCGTATATCTACATCGGAAACCTTCCTCAGGAAATGAATGAAATGGATCTCCTGATAGTGTTTTCGCAGTACGGAGTTCCTACAGACCTGAAGCTAGTCAGAGACAAAGACACAGGAGAGTCCCGTCGGTTTGGGTTTCTCAAGTACGAGCAGTTTGAGTCATGCGTTTTGGCTATAGATAATCTCAACGGATACTCTTTTGGAGATGACCGCATCATAAGAGTGGATCATGTGAGATACAGGCCATATGTATATGACGAGGGGTTTGACGCTAACAGAGAATGGGACGAAGCCTTGAAGGAGGAAATGAAGAAGGACTTTGCAAAGAAGTCGGATGAGCCAAGCAAAACACTTCTTCTCGAGCACTCTAAAGAGGAAGAGGACCCAATGGCGGCCTATCTACACAAAAAAGCACACAGAAAACACCACAAGCACAGAAGACCATAGTGAATACACATATATTAATAGAAGTACTCTATTTTCAGAGAAAGGCGCTCAAAAAAGGTTCAATACACTAGTGTCTTTGCAGATACTTAGTGCTCGGTGGCCGTCGGAAGAGAGAATGAAGAGTCATGGTCTTCCTGGGCTTTGATATCAGCAGAACTAGTACCAGAGGCCGTCTCTTCTGGCTGGATATCTGCTCCGTTTGTGCTGATTTCATGCCCCGCCGATGTATTGGAAGTGTACGACTTATTCAGCACCGGTGGAGCGTAAAACGTGTCATTCGTTTCATTGGGATCTTCGGGATCCCTCGATTCTGGGTCCGATCCCGCTCCTTCCGATACTTTGCTAGCGGCGTCAGCTACAGGAGATTCTGCAGCATGTGGCTCATCAGAACGACCATCCATCGCCGTATCGTTATCTCTGAACGTGTCATCTTCCGCTGTGTCATTGGCAAAGGGGTCATCTTGAGAGAGTTGGTCCAATAAGCTGTCTAGACCGCCACCGGACCAACCCTTTCGGGCAATGTTCTCGTAGATGGTTGTTTCCATATTGACGATCTTGCCCGCCTTGGCTAATATCTTGAGCGACGAGCTCTGAATATGGTCAAAAGATGAGAGATAGTAGTCATGTTTCAGCTTATCAATCTCATCTAACTGAGCGGCGAGTTGAAGCAGATTTGACTTGTATGAGACAATATTCCGTGTCTTTTTTTTACTGAGCTTAATATTGGCATTCTCATTCTGCTTTAGCTTCCTCACCTTGTCCTTGATTAAAGACTTGAATTGCTGCTCCCTTTCGTTGAACTCCTCCTCAAAGGATTCGATAATTTTTAGCACCGGAGGCTGAAAATCCGTCTCGAGATTATGGGCTAGTATTTGCTGGTGGTTAGAAATCAAATAATGCATTCCACTGGCTGACATGAGTCCGTCAGATGCCTGTCCAGACCCTTTGCATCTTGCGCACTCCTCAAGGGCGCGGCCAAACTCGCTTGCCGCGTTGCTCAGAGTCAAAAGCGCTTCCTTATAAGCTATTGAAGTTCTCACAACCTCATGATAACTCCTGATTGTGCTAGCAACGTCCTTTTTCGTAATAAGTGTCATCAGGTCCATAGTAGAGGGCGTCAAAGAGCTCTGATACGATAAATATGAGTTTGTTCTGGACGTATTACTGGTATGTTTTCTCAGATGATGCATCAGGTCACCGGCAGCCCCCTGCCCTTGCTTGACAGGAGAGTATGCGCTTATAGCAGCACCATTATAGGTTCCGTTCAGCTTGGTGGGCGACTCTGTTGAAGTAGAGATGTCGTCAGAGTCCAATGAAGTGCCATTCACGTAGGTGTAGAACTCCGATAAATGTGCGGGAGGTTTCCTCATGGGCGACTTTCTGTGAGGGTCTCCACTCATAGCGTATGAGTGGCACAGTTCAAACACACTAAATATATAGCGAGAACGGTGTATTCGGAAGCAATGGCTTGCGGATGCTTCGCAGTGATACTAGAGGCTTCTGCCTGTAGAAGCCCTTCCTTTATCTTTTTTAATTCTATCACACATATTGAACAGCAAAGTCGCGCTTCCGGAAACCGGTGTAGAGGTGCGTGATATTGAAAAAACGGAGACCATCGCCGTTTCCTGTGTAGAGATGCAGAGGTCTAGCAAAAAAGCTTGACTCCCCAATCCCACCTGCCTACGTGTAGTAGCCGTATCGGGAGTTTTTTTTCCATCATTTTCAAACTTTTCTCTCAGCCAAGAATATAGAGCATGAGTGGCTTATACGCCGTTGAGAAGCAAAAGCCAAGAGGGAAGTTGCAGAGCTCTCTCTATTAGAACGATAAGAACACGGTTGATCTAGCCATGTCCGCATTCAAGAATCTGCTCCTCAGCAGGTTTTCAACAGGAGGACGCAAAGCTTTTCCGGGATCTTTCACTCAGACGAAATGGTTCTCCATGAGTATGTCGTCAAGAGAACTTGAAACGATTCAAGTTCAGGCCGAAGGAAACCCACTTTTGAATAGAACCACTGTCAAGCCTGTAGATTCTCGTAAGACGTATCTAATGGACATCTACAAGTATTTCAACGAGAACAACGAGATCATTCTGTTTGCGCACCACAACAACCTTTTAGCCTCAGATAACGATAAGATTCGTAAGCAGTTGCACAATGCCGGTGCCGATTTCAGAAAGATCAAATGCTCCATATTCAAGCATTACCTGAGGGCCTCAGGACACCCGGATCCTGCGTCTAAGGCTGCATCTCGCCAGGTAAAGCGAAAAAAGATCAAACATCCTTTGGAGCCTCTGCTGAAAGGGCCGACTGCTGCTATTCTGATCAAGAGTTTGGACCCAAACGTGGTGAGGGACGTGGTGAAGGTTATAAGGGCTCAAAACGAGAAGCTTTTTCTGGTTGGGGGCCGCATAGGCCAGGACGTGGCCAATCTGGGAAAGATCAATGAGTTCAAAGAGCTTCCAAGTCTGCCACAGATGCACGCGGAGCTGCTGGGAATTCTGACCACACTCTCCGGGGCTGGACTAGTACAGACGCTTCAGAGCACTCCAAGCATGCTGTACCTGTCTCTGAAGACCCACGAAAAGCAGCAAGAGGAGTCTGAGTAGTGCCCTATAATCTGTATATAGCGAAGTGGTGTACTAATTGTGTGGTGTCGGAAACACCTATAGTTTCCGGTATTTCCTTTTGCACAGGGTTCTTTTGAGCCCAAAGACTGGGGACTGATTTTTCACCGAAGAAAAAAAAAAAAATCCTGCATTTCATACTACAGTAACTGAGTCATACAGAGTCGGCACTGAGAACAGTAGGATGGAAAGCTAACCTAGCGAGCGAAAACTATGTCCAGTCTTGCGAACTCAACAGCGTCACTGCTATCCCTTCCTGTAGGAGGATGGGTCGTCCAGAAGTTTGGAGGAACGAGCGTGGGGAAGTTTCCGGAGCAGATCTGCGACGACATAGTGCTCAGCTATTCGGGATCGAACAAGGTAGCGATAGTGTGCAGTGCGAGATCCACAAACACAAAGTCTGAAGGGACAACCACGAGGCTTTTGCTTGCGTCAGAGCTTGCTGCAGATGATAAGAGGGACGAATTCGAAAAGATGCTGGATTTAGTAGAGCAGGAGCACATTAGCACAGGCGAGAACAAGATCAAGGACCCGCAGTTGCGCCAGAGGTTTGTAGAGGAGTGTCAATATGAGGTGGAGAACGTGAGAAGACTGCTGAACGCCTGCTGCATACTCGGAGAGGTGTCTAGCAAAACGAGCGATATCATCATGGCATGCGGCGAGAAGCTGAGCTGTCGGTTCATGAGCTGTCTTTTGCAGGACAGAGGAGTTCCTGCTGCTTTTGTGGACCTGTCTAGCATTGTTTCATCCAACACAGAGTTAGCCAATGGAGTGGACGCCGAGTTTTACAAGCATCTGAGCGAGTTGTTTGCCCAGGAGGTTAGAAAGGTGCCAGACGGAACGGTGCCTGTGCTGACAGGTTTTTTTGGGCTGATTCCCGGCGGGCTGCTCAACTCTGTGGGAAGAGGATATACCGATCTGTGTGCGGCATTGACTGCAGTGGGGCTGAATGCTGAGGAGCTGCAAATTTGGAAAGAGGTGGACGGGATATTCACAGCAGATCCGCGCAAAGTGAAGAACGCCCATCTGCTCAGGTCCGTCACTCCAGAGGAGGCTGCCGAGCTAACATACTACGGATCTGAAGTGATCCATCCGTTCACTATGGAGCAGGTAATCAAGGCCAAGATCCCAATCCGGATCAAGAATGTTGTCAATCCAACGGGAGAGGGAACCATCATATATCCAGACAACATTGGTAAGCGCGGCGAGCAGACGCCTCCGCACCCACCAATCTCTGTGGAAAAGATTCCTAGCTCGATCTTCAACAGCCCCAAGACGGCTACCGCTGTTACGGCTAAGTCGGACATCGCGGTGCTCAACATCCACTCCAACAAGAAGACGCTTTCGCACGGATTCCTCGCAAACGTCTTCACCATTCTGGATAAGCACAAGCTGGTGGTAGACTTGATATCCACCTCGGAAGTCCACATCTCCATGGCCCTCAATTATACCAAGGAGCTCAAGAAGAACTTCGGAAAGGCTCTGGAGGAGCTGAAACGTTACGGTGAGTGCGACGTCACCAAGGACCTGTGCATTGTGTCTGTGGTGGGTATCCACATGAAGCAGCTGATCGGCATTGCAGGGGCGACTTTCAAGACTCTGGCAGATGAGAGAATCAACATCGAGATGATCAGCCAGGGCGCGAACGAGATCAACATCTCGTGCGTCATTGACAAGAAGGACGCGATCAAGGCGCTGAACGCACTCCACGACCGGCTGTTGCTTAAACCACTCACCGATATCGGTAGCGGAATGGACCTGCGTGTGGCCGAGCTTAAGCTTTCTGACTGATTGATTAGCTTTTTCTTGTGTACATATATAGTTGAAAGCTCTATTTAGACTCTGAAAAATTATAAAGACATTTTAGTGAGGGCTGTGCGTTTTTCATACACATCTTGCGCCAGATCAGAGCTCTGCTTGAACGTACAAAAGAGAAGGTGGATCATCCGATTGGAAAGAGAAAGATGACGAATACAATTTCCGGTCTCGCAGCAACGAGCAGCATACAACATATCACTCGACCTAGAAAACAAACACCTGGTCACCCAGTTTGGAGACAGGCTTAGCCTTCTGGAATCCAAGCTCAACAGCTGCCTTCTTCAGAGCAGATGTCATTGGAGGCGGTCCACACAGCAAAAGCTGTACATCTGGAGCAGCATTAGGGCACTTCGCGGCCAGAATCGTCTTATCGATGAACCCGACACCCCCATCCCATTCAGCAGGCGGGTTGTTCAATACATGGTAGACCTTGATGTTTGGGTTGTTCTTACAGATCTCATCAAGTTCAGGACGAAGCAGAATGTCTTCCTCTGTCACGTTTCCATATATGAGCGACACCTTGGTGTTGTCTGCCGGATCTCCAGCAATAGCCTTGATAATCTGGAACATAGGTGTGATCCCCGTTCCCCCGGCCACCATGGCAAACTCACGCACCATGTTTGGCGTGTACGTGAAGAAACCCTTAGGCCCTCTAATCTTCAGAGACTCACCCAGCTTGAGACCGTCCACATGCCTCGAGATGTTTCCCTTCTCGTAAACTTTGATCAGAAGATCAAAGTAGCCTTTAGCTTCGCTGTCGAGCGACATCGGGGTATAGGACCGAATGATCTCCTTCCCGCCAATATCGGCTCCAATCGAGATGTGCTGGCCAATGGGCAGTCCCAGAACATCCGTAGGTCTAGGAAGCCCAAATCGGAACACAGCACTGTTCTTGGTCAACACTGTCTTCTGGATCAGCGGGAACTCCTGGAATCTATCAGGAACAAGCACCTTTCTGTCTTTAGAAGAAAACACTAGGTACCCCACAACAGCACTGACAATGACCGACAGGACACCAACCAATACCGCGCTCTGGATGCTCATTTTATTTTCTCTAAAATCACAGCCACCTAAATCCAACTAATCCACTGTGACTGTATTCCTGAAAGCTGCAGTACTGCTCTCCCGTCACTCGGATCCTCAATGATGCTTTCCGCCCCTTCTTCAAAGAGTTCTGAAATCTGTTTGAAAAAAAAAACCCTACTTTTATATATATCGTGGAAGAATTCCTTATTTGATCGGAATTTTGTCCTTGAATCACCTCGGGCTGTGCTACTTAATACCTACCGTTTCTGGTCAAATGACCCGAGGTCCCCCACCCCTTAATGGAGAATTACACTCCATATGCACAGCACTGCCTCACTTTTTTGAACCCCACATCACATCCACCAGCTCTGTCAACTTCAGTTTCTCCCTCTATTGTTATCAATGTCTTCTTTTCCCTCGTTGGCTTCCATCCACCCCCGATTCGATCGGAAGCATCAATCTTGATATATCACCGTCGATCGGCGCGTCGATATTATCAATATCTTATTTTCTTTCTTTCTTCCCCTCCCCTTTCACTCACACCCGTACACCTGCAACCGGACGCAGAAAAAGGAGGCACCTGTTTCAATGTCAAACAAATAATGAAGCAAAAAAAAAAATCAAGACAGAGCAGAACAGTGAAGAAAAAAGATATGAAAGAGGGCAAAGAAGAATAGTAGAAAGCCTCGTCTATAGAGCATATCCACTCCATCGCCCGCACTGCTAGGACCTACACATACGACGATTACAAAATCTCGATAGAACGAGCTCTCCTACTGGGCACTCAAGAGAAACCAAAGATTATTGTGTTCCTGGCAGAATCTTAATCAGCAGCGAGTTACTTACGTTCACAGGATAAATACCCTCTTCTGATATTTATTCTTGATATTGTTTGCTGTCAGCAGAGCCATACAACGCCTGAAGTTCCATCTCTCTTGAAATTGCATAATAATTGATTCTGACTCTTTCTGACTGATGCATTCATCTATCAGTGCTAGATCACCTTAGATTCCAGTTGCGTATATTGTCACAAATGGTTACAAAAGCAATCAAACAGCCCTCCGATTTATCATCTACTCCCTCCGTCGCGGAACAAATCATCCCGGTGGAGTTTCCTGCACAACAGGCTAAGCCTACATCACCATCTTTGACACCCAGAACATCTGCTGGGTCTGACAGCTCGCAGTCCAGCATAAACTCATCCAGGGGCTTACGAAGTCCTCAAGCCGCCCCATCGAAGTCAAACTCACATACACACCAGGGAAACGGCCTGCAAAGACTCTCAAGTTTGAGAGCTCTAACTCACAGACTGTCTTTCTCAAAGCATAGTTTGCCCACTCATCATTCGCACAGTAATTTATCAACGTCTTTGAAAAGACACCAGAGAGCTCCTCAACTTCAACACCAGCTTTCCCGCGAACAACGTCCCCAAGACCTTTCAGAGTCATCGGAATCTCCTAGGGCTTCGTCAATGTCTCCAAATCTTGACTCAGAGCCTCCTAGTGCGGTAGACTCCAATACTAAACCCTTTGAGATCAATGTTTACGAGAATGGATACAGCTCTGAAAGCGCATCTGAGTATTCGGATTCTGAGAACGAGGAAGAAACTTTGAAGCGAGAAGAGGATGCCAAAGACTATTGTGAGGGTGGCTATCACCCAACATATGTGGGTGAAAAATACGGCACCGAGAAACAGTACCGTGTTGTCCGCAAATTAGGGTGGGGACACTTTTCTACCGTTTGGCTAGCGTATGATTCAAAGAACTCGAGGCACGTGGCGATGAAAATCGTACGGTCATCTAAGAATTATAGAGAGGCTGCGATAGACGAGATCAAGATTCTCGAGAAGGTGAAGGATGGTCCAGACTGGCATCCTGGAAAGAAGCATGTCGTTGAGCTTCTCGACCATTTCGTTCATATAGGGCCCAATGGAGAGCATATATGCATGATTTTCGAGGTGTTGGGGGAAAATATGTTGAGTCTTCTGTTGCGATATAAACAGTTCCAAAAGGATAAGACTACAGAATTGCAGAAAAGCACAGAGTTTGAGGATATCGCAGAGGAGAACTCTCCTGCGTCTGTGAGAAATCATATATCGAGACTGAATGACTTGACTATTTTGAGAGAGAGTTATGGAGGTTTGCCGTTGACATTAGTGAAACAGATAGCCAAACAGCTCCTATTAGCATTAGACTATATGCATAGAATGTGTGGGCTTATCCATACGGACTTGAAGCCGGAAAATGTGCTTGTTGAAATCAGTGATGTTGAGAAGCTTGTCAGCTTACTAGAAAAGGAGCGCAAAAGCAAAAAGTATGAAAAGATGATGAACCTGCGAGAACATAACAACTCAACTAATTATGATGACCACAGTACTAAGAGTGGGGCTACTATAGATTCTTCCAAACTTGGAAGCCGATCCCGAAGTTTGTCTTTTAGAAACACCCCGATCCGATCTTCTAAGCCGCTCACATCTCCAGTAGAGACTGGTGGGTCTGTGGATAACTTTTTCAAGTCTTTTTCTTTCTCATCACAGCAACGGAGAACAGGTTCATCTGATTGGTCACCTTACAAAAACCTGGGTGCTTCTCTCAAAAACGGTGGTGTTACTGAGTCATCTCCCGTTCTTGGTCCTTCTCACGCATCCATACCCCAACAGAGCCACACAAGTCACTCGCTCCAGAACGTTCTTTATCCAGTGTCAGCGGCATACCATCCACCACGACATTTTTCCACAACAGGACTTCCTTCTATTTCTAGTGCCAAGTCTGTTTCACCAATGGCTATGGCGAAGGAACCCCCATCAGAAACTATTCCTGAGGAAGGAGAAGCGTCCTCAGAAGAGAATGAGGAGTACGTGGATGCCAAAGAGATCCCTCCCGCACACGAGAAGACGCCGAACTCTGGATTTTCTCCATTTCAACTTCCAAACATTCCCGAACCGTCATCATCAAGACGTATATCCTCTTTGAACCTCAACACAAGTTCAATGGACCAACAGTTCTCTAATGCTCTTCACATGGGAGGGTATTCAAGCATATCGAGGAGGGAGTCGCTTCTTTCCAACTCGTCCCATCAGTCATCATTGGTCACTGCTGCTGACTTCGACTCTCTGATATCTGTCAAAATTGCAGACCTTGGAAACGCGTGTTGGCAAAACATGCACTTCACGAGTGACATTCAAACCCGTCAGTATCGAGCTCCAGAGATCATTCTTGGAGCCAAATGGGGTTGCTCGACGGATTTGTGGTCAGCAGCCTGCCTGATATTCGAGCTAATAACAGGGGACTATCTATTTGATCCCAAGACAGGCTCCACTTATAACAAGAACGATGATCATCTGGCACAGATAATTGAGCTGCTACAGGTATGGCCCTCCAAGGATTATTTGAAAAAGGGCAAATATTCGAGGGAGTTCTTTGACAAGTCGTTTCAGTCGCTGCGGAACATATCCAAGCTGAAGATATGGACAATGCCTGCGGTTTTGGCTGAGAAGTACCACATTGAGGAACCTTTAGCTCATGAAATTGCCCGTTTTTTGCAGGCAATGCTTGAGATCGAGCCCAAGAAGCGTGTGGATGCTGGCTCAATGAGCAACCACCCTTGGCTGGCAGATTGCTTGGTTGATGAGCATGTAGACCGTGAGTACGGTTTGAGGGGACAGGATATAAAGGGGTACACTTCTGAGTCGCGAGACGAGTAAGAAGGAGCTAGCTGATTATTCTACTGGTGATTATCTGCTGGGCTCTGAGATAGAAAACCATTTTCTCAAAAATATAAAATAAAACATAGCTACTTTTCATAGCATTAAGAAGACATAGAGTACAACGATACGCACTCATTGGGCAGAATGAGCTCTCTGGAGCCGAGGACAAGCCAGGAAATCGCAGTAGAGACCACCAAGGGCAGTTTGCAGATTGAACTATGGGCCAAAGAGACCCCCACAGCTTCTAGAGCTCTGTGCAACTTGTCGGTGAATCACCCTACACAGCTGGTGATCAACAGAGTGCGAGGAGGAGAGCTCGTGGAGCTTGTGAACGTCTCGCCCGATGTGCAGACAGCGCCGGGTCCGAACGAGACAAACAGCAGGATCAAGCTCTCGTCGCCGTTCATGCTCGTTACAGATCAGCGCACAGACCCCAGCCTGTACGTCATCACTCTTGCCTGTACACCCAGACTGGTGGCCGAGCTCTCGGGCTGGACTATCATGGGGCGGATCCGAGGCGACTCTGTTTTCTGGCTGCAGGCGCTGTGTGGATCTGCAACGTCGATGGAGGCCGACGGACTGCTGACATACCCGGTGAAGGGTATCTCCGGTGCGACGGTAGGGGCTGACTACTTTGGCGTGACTAAAGACACTACGAGAACGCGACCGACGGCTGAAGCTAAGAGGCCTGCAAAGCGGCAAATCCAGCTCGACTACGAGGAGGAGAGCTCGGGTCTGCCGGATGGCCTGCCGTCCGGGTTCAAAATGAGGCGTGCTCCTGCAGAGAAGAGAGTTCATATAAGAAGCAGGCCATCTGAAAAACCGCAAGCGGTGGCCGACACGCCATCGCATGAGCCACAGGAGCTGCAGGAGAACCAGGCCGTACCACCGAAAAGAGATTACGATACGCTGAAAAGACTCGAGAGTTTCCGGGCCAAGCTTTTAACCAAGCCAGGGTCCGGGAAACGTGAAAGCAGCAGGCCAGAGCCAGAGGACACTAAGAGCGAGGAAGGAATTGACGGACTGAGCTCAGAGGAGGAGGACATGACATTTCTGACACACCGGTTTGGCTCATAGAAAAATAAAGGTGATAGGTACTTGGTGGATACAAAGTCTAAGTGAGGAATAATAAATAAGTGGAGACATCATCAGCCTTTCAGGTTGAGCAGATCAAAACTATTTCTAGGAGTGTTGACATAGTCTCTGAGCTTCTCAATGGCCTCTCTATCATACACCGTTCTGTTTCTCGCCTGCGACGAGGCCAGTATATGAGGCTTGACATATTTGTAGATCCAGTCTGCAAGTTCATCAGGAACAATTCCAAGGTCTTCATAGCTCAGGGCCTTTGGATCAATGACCTGGTTGATATTGGATCTGGTATAGTGATCAGTATTCAATGACGTCATGCTCGAGTTGACCTTCTCGTTAACGTAGCACCATACCTTGAACAGGTAGTCTGTCAGAGGAAGATAGTATCCCGCAGCCACAGGGAAGTATCCAGCAAGCCCGATATGCGTGATGTATTTCAGCATCTCTCTGAGCTCCTTCTTGGAGTATCTTTCGGTCCCGTGTAGCTCATATGTCTTTCCAGCAGTGGAGTCGTCATATCCGATTTTCTCTAAAGCCTCGGCCACTTGTATAACATGTGTAGGATAGATCTCTTTGCGGAATAAAACGTTGGCTCCAAGTACCTTGATAGGCAACAGCTCATTCAACAAGCCAGAGTTTCGTCCGTACATAGGTGCAGGACGCACAATCGTGGCATCTGGAATGATGCCTTTGACCACGTTCTCCGCGATTCCTTTCGTGGCGTAGAAAACAGACTTCGACTCTGGGTTGGCGTTGTACGAGGAAACCTGGATGAATCTCGATACATTATTGGCCTTGGACAGCTCTGCGATTCTTCTCGAAGCCTCAATATTGGCATCCGCAATTGAAAAGTTCTTGGTGTACTGGTCAGAGCCTATCAGGTTGAAAACAATGTCGGACTTGCTCACAGCTTCCTCAATCGACTTGAGATTGCGGATATCAAACTCCACAGGGTTGACAACTCCCAGATCTCCCATCAACCTGAGCTGTCTTTTCGAAGTCTCGTTTCTGTATGGACAAACCGTCACAGTCCCATGCTTCGCCAGCTTGGCAACCAAAAGTCTGCCCAAAAAGCCTGTAGCTCCAAAAACTGTAGCAGTAAAACCGGTTCTTGAAGAACGTCCTCCCGTACCAGAAATAACCCTTGTCTCACCAGTCTTTGTGATGGCAATGTCGCTGTCAAGCGGAAACCGGTAGATGGATCTTTTCTGTGCAGCCGCTCCATGGCGGCCAGCCAGGGTTGTGGCTCTGCTACCACCCGCACGTACTTGTCTGAATGTGAGCATTTTTTAAAGCTTGATCAAAAGTTGGTCTCCGGCCGATTCCAGCTGTTCAAAAGCCTCCAGATTGCTTACTCAACAACTAGAAGCTTATGTGTGACGCGAAATAACTCGTCCCTGTGTCTCCAAATACTAAAACTGTGCCACTCTGCAAACCAGACCTCTCAGCAAATAGAATCATTCTAAAATCATCTACATGTTTTCCCTAGTTCCAACACTTGGGGCAAAAAAAAAAAAAATTATAGTTACATCTGAGCGGTGCGAGGTGTACGGCTGCGCTGTTCAACCACCACCACCACCACGTAGTGTGAGTGTGAGCTAATCAAAAAGTGCTTAGGTAATCCGTATCGGGAAAAGTAAGAAGCTGATGTAGGTGAGTGAGTGAGTGAGTGAGTGGAGTCCAAGCTCGTTGCTCTCATATATGTGTTTGTTTCCCTGACTATCCAAGGCTGCTCGTACCTGGAAAGCCAGCTGTACGCGGCCCGTCAGCTCAAAAGAATATACGGATCAGTTCAAGAACACCACCTCCGACAACAAGAAAGCAAAGAACAGCTGCTGCATTGTTAGTACTGATGATCGCCAGCCCGTAATCTGAAATTGAACGTACCTATCCAGCGTCTGGAGAGCGGGTATTCTGTAGCGGTTGCGGCCTTTGGCTTTCCCATATGTTTCTCGTTTTTTCTGGCAAAACGCTGATTAGCCTTTCTCTGTTTAGGAGTTTGCAGCGCCTGGCTTGGTTAGTTACGTCTTGAAGCTGTGATTCGATTGTTTTCTTACCATTTTGTGTGTTGAGGCTTTCAGAGATAGGAATGAAACTATGAAGGACTCAACAGTGGATCAATTCTGGAAGTACGTGTTTCACACTGGTTTATTTTTCTACACGTAATTTTTCAGTTATTGAGGTTTTGAAAAAAAAATTCGTATGAGAAGAAACAAAAAAACGCTTCTGATGTCAAATAAATAGCGTAATAGTCGGTACTCTGACTCCAGCTCCGCAACCCTTATGACCGGAAATGCCCGTCTCGATCGAGTTTCCAGCTGAGTTCGATACGATCCAGCTCGACCGGCTGGATTCGAAGGAATCCGCTGCCACAAAAGTTGTTTGCCTGGAATGGAATAAGCAGGGCAACCGTCTAGCTTACGGAAGGAGCGATCGCTCAATCAGAGTTATCCGGTTCGACCCTACCAGGAATATCGTGGACGAGACCGTGGTGATCCCCAACGCCCATGAAAAGCCCGTGGGGAGTATCTCGTGGGACCCGCAAAACAATAACCGGTTCGTTTCCGTCTCCAGAGACAACTCTATTAAGATGTGGGAGCTGCGAAACCGCACTTTCAAAACGATCCGCCACGTCAAGACCGCTACCCCGCAAGTTAACTTCCTCGTGAAATACTCGCCCTGTAGTGAGTATCTCGCAGTGGTCGACACATCGAACCAGATCTCGGTGATAAATGCCCACACTATGCAGCTGGAGAGACTGATATCCATCAGTTTATCGGAGGAAATTTACGACTTGGACTGGACTTGGAACTCGCATTTTCTAGCCATCGCTCTTGGAACAGGAAACATCCAGCTCTGGCGATTTGGATATCACACCAAAGAGTCGAACAGCCTCCCTATACGGTTATACAGCTTGCAACTCTCCTATTCCACATCCCTCACCGCCTCTAAAGTCACAAGTATTAGATGTTCTTCCAGTCAGTCTTATATTGTGGCTGCAACCAGCGACAGCCAGGTGCTTGTCCTTGACCCTTCATCGCTTATATGTATCAAGACGATCGATGATGTAGATGAACCTATAGGCATCATTGACCTACTAACGACTTCAGACTCTTCTCAGCTGCTATCAGTTACCTTTGAGTACAAATCCAGTGCCAAGATCTACGATCTAGCCACGTGCAACCAGGTATTTGAAGTTAAGGCCTGCAAAAGTGATCAATACCTACCGTTTGTCAAGTTCAATCCAAACTCTTTCAAAGTGATGGCCTTCAGTGATGAAGCCGGCAAATCACAACTCTTGGTCCCTAAAAAGAAAGCGCCACCTATAAGAGTACCCACTTCAAACAGACCTTTATCAACTAGAGATCCTCGTATCAATGCACCTCCAAGTCAAGGCTTAAGAATGCCTAAGAGGGCTCTTCGTGACAGACCTAAAGTCGTGGAAAGAGACCCTAAAAGAATGAGAACCTAACAGTTCTGAGCCTAAGTTTGGCTACCAGAGAAATCATCTCTTGTATAATCAGGAGAACGTGTTCCCATATGTGATGGGGAATCATGAGTTTTTGCAAGTGGTGGGAAGGAGGGGGCACTCAAATCAGTCTGTCTGGTGATGGACGGAGACACCAGATCACCAGTTAGAGGTATTGCTAATGGAGTACCGAGACCAGTCTCCTCAGCAGAGACCATGTATGATGGGGGGGATAAGGCGCTGACTGCATGGTATGTTGGAGGCACCTCATCATCCCATGCAACTCCCAGACCCGATCTTTCAGTAACAATAAGCTTAAACTGCATCTTCAGTACACGAGCTACACCCGTAGGTATTCCTGTAGTGTGATTCGTAGGATCTGTTTTGTTACCATTCACATGATCAGGACCAGTTCCGGCAGGATTTGTCCTCCAAGAGTTCAGTGATGCTTCTGAGTTAGAACGTGAACCTGATGTCGTACCATTGAGGTTGGGAGATGGTGAAGAAGAGGGGTTTATTGAAGATGAGGTAGCAGGTTTGCTTGAATGCGAGATTGAATGCATGAGCTCCTCTGCAACAATCACCTCAATAATCAAGTTGTGGCTTACATAAACTCCAAGCTCATGATCCTCAATGTCACACGAACAGTTTGACCCATTGGCCAAATCAGATCTGAATATAGGGGAGTCACAATTTTGCGAAGTTATAAGCGATAAATTGCTGGTAGTGGAATTCAGACCCATGGAAATAACATCCATAAGAGATACTTCAGCGACAATTTCAATCCTTCCTCTATTTGAGAAGTCAGACTTCCACCCAGACCTCAACTCTCCAGAACTAATAGTTCGTATCTCTTCTATATATAATTCAGGATTTGAAGGTATCGGAGCAAGTTCAGACTGAGACGGATCTAGGAGAGAGTCGTTGGTGGCAGTGGCAAAAAGTTGCCCAGATATACTGGGATGAATGTTGTTAACATCGTTCACTGACCAATTAGATGCGAATGGAGATAGATCAGGAGGTGCGTTATCAAGGTTTGTAGAGTCGTGAGACGTTTCAGCAGGCACCGCACTTCTGCGAGCAGGAGGTTCGAAGAAATAGTTGAGATTTGAGTTACCAACGCCGCCACTATTCTTGAAAGGCTTCTTTCCCTTGTGGTGTTTCTTAGTAGATTCAACTGCAAGTGCAAACTTTGTATTGTGTTTTCCACAGCTGATCGTTCTAACCCTTGCACTCTCCTCCACTCTCCAGTTGAGCTTTCTCATTCTCCAACGTCTTTCTGCGGTGCAAACATTGTCCATTCGTATTTCGACAGAAAATGACGACTTCGGATAAGCGACATTCGGGATCACAGCAGTGGCTGTAACGTCTGTAGGTGGAAATATTCTTAGAGAATTTCTGTCTTGGTCTCTCACAATAGATCTGCGTATCATAACGGGAAGACAAAGATTTGTTAACTCTTCCTGTCCCTTATTGTTCACTGATCGGGCCAAGCAGATAATTTCGTAGCGAATGGAAGTATGATAGCTAGATAATAGCGTTGTAGGAGGAACAGCTCCAGGTATCAGATGATTAAAAGGGTACGCATGTGATGATCCTCGAGCAAATCCTGTAGGACGTGTCAATACATCCCATCTGGCCAACTCTGTAGTTTTTCTACGACACTCAGGACAGGATGCCAGAGTATCAGAATTCGGCAAAAATGGCTTGCCATACTCCATAATCTGGATTAGGCACAACGAAACCAGTTTCACTTCCACATAATCCGTCTCTAGTTGTTTCTCAGATAACGTGGAAAGAGAGACAGCCGGCTGCAAAGTCGAATCTATCGTGTGGCTGGTCTTTGGAATCAAGGGTGGAGTTTGGTGCTGGGATCCGCTGGGCTGCCCTTGTCTGGTCCCTACATCTAAAATGAGAAGGCCGCTAAATAGTGCTCCTGAACTCTCATCTGGCGTTCCATATAGTAACAAAGGGGGGGATTCGATTTTGATGGAAAGTTGTATATTCGAGTTGGGATTAACCTTGTTTAATTGATCTGTATGGTAGACATCTTTGTATTTGGGCGTTGAAGATGATTGCGATGAAATTGAGTCAGACCGTTTGGTAGCATTACTCAATCCATTGAAAATTCTGGAAAAAGAAGGCATGACTGTTAAACAAAAAAAGAAATACTTGACGCAGTGAGGCCAGAGAACACTTCTTTAACTGATCGGCCGGGAGCTTCTATACTGAAGGGGGAAAAGCTGATTTCGGGTGTAGTGTTAGCAAATTTCAGCTACGTATCAAACCGGGGGAACGCAAATGCACAAACTCAAGACACAGGGTGTCAATGTCTGCTCTAACGACGGCTCACGACAACGTTCTCTGGCGGCTGTACCACTTTCAAGCCGTATGAGAGATCACTAGCCACTTGCAATATGATAACATCCTCTAGCAGGCTGAAACAAAAAAAAAAAAGCCTTCAACATTTTTTGCTGCACGTTGTTTCTCAAAAAAGCTATTTGAACCTATTTCATATCTGCCTTCAAAGGGACAACCGCGGTTCTCAACTATGTACCTTCACAGCACTCAATCAAAGCTTTCTGATAAGGGAAGAAATGTAGCCTGAGTTTGGTCATGGGACTCCATGCCATGGGACTTGTAGAGAGTCTGCGTCGATATGCGTCGATATGCATCCGTTTGCGACTGTATGCGACTGTATGCGTCGACTGAGCTCAAAAAAAATATCACAGGGCAGAAATACCCTGACGCGTCCTCTCAAAACAGTTCCCCCCTCTCTATTGATTCAACGTATCAGATTTATTAGAAGTGACAAGATCAAAGCTGGTCCGTCTCTAGTAATATGGCAGTTTCAAAAGGTCTACAGAAACTCACATTTGCGGACCCACTGCTTTCTTCTGTGGAGAAGCCGATATCCACTAAGGAGTTAGTGACGCGACTCCAGAGATTGTACGACGAATTAGCATCTTTGGATCAGGAAAGGGTTGATGTAGGGACTTTGGACTCGATTAAAAACGACCTGGTTAATAAGAAACTGACGAAACACTCGAACCACGGTGTACAGGCCTATACCGCGTGCTGCCTAGCAGATATTTTACGCTTATATGCTCCTGATGCTCCCTACAATGCTTCTGAGCTAACTGATCTTTTTAAGCTCTTTTTTGCGCAGTTCAGATACCTTAACAACACTAATGACATATACTACCACCAGCACACTTACTTGCTAACTAGATTGGCTGAAACGAGATCCAGTGTGCTAATCACTGATCTTCCTAGCGCAGATTCACTCGTTGAGTCTATTTTCGAAACATTCTATGAATTGGCCTCCTCAAGCGAATATAACAGCAAACTAGAACCTCTGATTTGTGATGTGCTTAGTGAAGTGATTGCGGAATCTAATTCGATCCCTCACAAGACTCTCAAATTGATACTCAACAAATTCCTTGCAAATACAAGACAACTAAGTTCCGGCACGTCTATTCCTGGGTTCAAGTTCACACTAGAGGTGTGCAATGCCAATATGGATAGAATGTCACGAATCTTGACCCAGTTCTTCTCAGAAGTAATCTATGACGCCACGAAGGGAAAGGAAAATGAGAACGAGAGCGATCACGATGATAAAGAAAACTCTAAAATGCTCGATCAGATCCGAAAACTTCATACCCTATCAGTCGAACTTTGGAGATATGTGCCAGAAATGCTTTCGTCTGTCATGGGGCTGATTGATAACGAGATGGATGCTGACGATGAGAAAATCAGAGTCATGGCAACAGAGACCGTAGGGAAAATACTGGCAGTCCGCCCATCAAGAATCAACTTCGTAACAGCCCATAGTGACACATATATGAACTGGATCAAAAAGCCTTTGGACAGATCACCACATGTTCGGAGCTTTTGGGTTAAATCAACAGCTCAGATTTTACTGAAGAGAAGTGACATCACTCCCGATTTGTGTAACGGCATCATTAAGGCACTGGTCGATAGCGATGAACGAGTCCGCCTAACTACAGTGAAGGAATTGTCTGTCATGGCCCCAGAGTCATTTGTTTCAAGCGTTGCTAATGAGTCAATAATGAACACATTAGGTCAGTTAGTGAGAGAAAAGCACCTTGAGATCAGAAACTCCTGCATATCGCTACTTGGAAATCTTTACAACTCAGTGTTTAGCAAACTCTACACTGGAAATGACAAACTTGACAAACTTGTAGGCTGGATACCTGATGATATATTGAAGCTAGTTTACATTAATGACAAGGCAATCAATGCCCAAGTCGATTTTGTCTTAATCGACAAGATCTTGTCGTTTGAACCTGACTCTTCTAAGAGAACTAACCGACTTTTGGTTGTTTTCAATCATCTTTCTCATAAAGGAAAGACCTCGTTTTTCGCTAATGTCAAAAGGCAGCAACAAATGTCCGGTGCTTTAACGCAACTAATGAAATTTGCTGAACAGTCTCACAAAGACGACGACATCATAGCCCGCATTGAAAAAGTGATCAACTGGATAACTGCTTCGATGTTGGACTCTTTCAACGCAAAGGCGTCCTTGAAACAATTTATCCGGTTGAACAACAGAAGATATTTTAAGCTTCTGAAACTTTGTGCCGCCATTGATTCAGACTATCGAACAATAGCAGGTAGTATGAAGGAGCTACTGGGTAAAATCAGCGAGGCGAAGAACATCAGGATAGAAACCGAACCCACTTCGGTAACCCCATCTGAGATGCTCAATACAATCAAACTTGTTGTATACAGATCATCACCCATAATATACAATCAGAGTAATATAGGGGAAATTTTGAAGGTCAGTCGAGACATTGGGAATCCGTTGTATGAGTCGGCTCAGGAGATCTTGGATAATATCTCAAACGTGATTCCTACTGTTTTGAAATCTAACATACTGACATTGATCCAGGTTACTATGGATACGGAGCATGAAGAAGCTGGACTCACTAGAGCAAAAAACTTGAAGGCTATATACCACTTCTCTAAGAAGTTTCCTGATATGATTGCTCAATATTTCGAAAGTGACGAGGAACGTTACTACGAGGCTCTCAAAAAGCTAGCTGTCGGTGGGAATCCAGACGAAGTCAAATACTCTATGAGGATATTGGGCCAATTGCAACGGACTGCGCGGAGAGATATTATTGTATCAGAGATTGTGGACCATGTTTGGCCCGTTAGTCTTGACGATAAGAATATCAACTCACGGTTATCTGCCATTGCTGAACTCTTTTCAACAGATATTGACCTAATGGATGACAAATCAAAGGACATCAGTTCATTCCTAGCTTCTAAAATTCTTCTGGATAATAGAACGAGTTCTGAAGAATCGGATAAGCCAGATAGTTGGATATCAGACACAGATCTGCTTACTTCACAGAAAGATTGTAACTCAAAGTTGCTGGCGCTGCGGATCTTTGCGAACTGGATGAGAACGCTGGAAGCATCAGAAAACGTTGAGAAGATCGCTGAACCTGTGTTCAAGCTTCTAAACTCGATTCTTGGCAACGGAGGCGAAATTGTGTCTCCAAAGAGTAACAACTTTCCAACTCCTAAAAGCTATCAGTCAAGGCTTCGGCTAGAAGCAGGGATTCAGCTTCTGAAACTTGCTCAATACCCGAAATACAATCTACTGATTCAACAACAGTTTATAAACAGGTTGGTGTTTCTGGTCCAAGATGAGAATGAGGAGGTTAGGGTCAAATTCTTGTCCAAATTGAAGAAACGGCTAACTCAAAATCTCATTTCGGAGAGATTTTTTCCCCTCGTATTTTTCGTTGCTCATGAGCCTGTGCAAGCATTGAAAGACGACACGAAGACATGGATCAGATCAATTATAACCAAGAGACAGGACTTCGGGAAGAAAACCGATCTTCTATTTGAGAAAACCCTGGTCAGAGAGCTTTATATGTTGGCTCACCATCAAGAGTTTGTGGAATTACTGGAAGCCTCAAAACACGGTGCGCCAGATCATGAGTCAAATATGATTCAATTGTTTGGTTTTGCATTACATTATATCACGTTCTCACTTGACTTGATTGCCAAGTCGGACAACGTTTCTCTACTGTACTATTTGGCGACAAGACTCAAGCAGTACAGAGACAAGCTTTCTCCTGAGCAGTCAGACAGTCTATACCTAATCTCTGATCTTGTGCAGCTGACAATTAAATTTATCGCGAAGGTCAAGAACTGGAATTTAGCTACCTGGCCTGGCAAACTGACCCTGCCAAATGATATTTTGACCAAGATTGACAGTGCTGCGAAGCTACATGATATTTCAGTGACATCATATGTTGCTGACAGTTTCATGCCCAAAGTAGCTGAGTTGATAAGGAATGAGACGAAACATCTGACCCCTTCAAAAAATGCAGTCGCTCTGCGTCCCGCCACACCATCATCGGCTACGAATCCATCTCAAGAAAGTAGTCCAAGAGTAAAACGCAAGCTGAAGAGCGAGACAGCAAAGAGCTCAGATTCAAAACGACCAAAAGTACCCACAGAGCCAACCCGAAGAAGTGCCATCCAGAGAAAAGCCATCAACTATCATGTGGGTAGTGACGACGAGGACTCGGAAGCCCTGGGTAGCGATGAGGGGGTTTAGGATCTCAGAAATTTCATGAGCGACTCATGCCCCTTCAACTCCATAAGCTTCTTGACAATGAGCAGGTCGTGCATTTCGTCCTTGCTCATACTCTCATTTTCTAATTTGTACTCATCATCAATTGCCTTAAGTAGCTCGTTCAAGTTCAGCTGCTTCTGACCGTTGCTAATCAAAGATCTTTTGCTGAGCCCAGCAACACTTGTTAGGTAATCTTTCAGCTCAGGGGCAGAGCATTTATACAGATTGAGGTTTTCTCTGTCAAGTTGCTGGGCCTTCTCCAAGTGCTTGATCTTCGCTCCCTTAATGAAGTCCAAAATTATCGACTCCTCTTTCACTCTGTAGGTGATGTTCTGCCTCTCTTCGCAGCTTTTGTATTTTATCAGGTTTTTTGTCATAGCGTAAGCAAACCCATCCTTGGTTTTGCGGTAGTCAAGGCTGGGATCGATCGGTAGCTCCTTTTCCAAGTCGTCTTCATGTAGAAGAAACCCCTCGTTGGTCTCTGGGTTTTGTCGATCCGTATCGAAGTCATTCTCTTCAGTATTGATGATCTCTATGTTAGCGTCCGGGGGAGCAACAAACCCTCGGGTCAGACCAACATCAACCGAAGGCTGGAGCCTCAATCGACGTCTAGGAATGACCACTGTATCCAGGTGGTTGGGACATTTCCACTTGGACCCCAAAAGCTTGACTGAGGTTAAAGGAGGGTCCACACAGTCAAGATGCCACGAGAGCGAGCAATAATCACATTTGGCCAGTTGTCGACCATTCAGACCTGAACCATGGCATTTGTAGCAAAAATAAGGAAATCCTTCTTTATCGTACACCGAGTTCAAAGGGTCTTCAGTTTCGGTCAGCAGCTGTTTGTACGTCTTGACAGGTTTCATGGAATCATCTTCGAAATCACCATCTCTGTTCATAGCAACCCCTTCAAATGCCTCAACAATCTCCTTGGGTAGTCGAAACGCAACAGGATTGATGCTTCCCAAATGCTCTAAAATCTGGGAAAAGATTCCAACGTGAGTCTTCTGCTTCAATTTAGTCCTAGCGTTCTGACATTCATTGCAAAACCACTGATCCGGAAGATCGTTCTCATCAACAGGAGGATTGAGACAGTAGAAATGAAACGACTTTGGACAACCTTCACAGCATAAAAATAGCCCTGTCAAGCCACACGAAGAACAAAAGTCCTGGTTGTGGACAGTAGGGTCCTCCTCCTCGGGGTTCCCGTTATTTAGATTCTGTATAGGAGGTAACGCAAATGTGAAGTTGACTGATTTCTTTCTAGGAGACTGCTTTACACGTTTGGACCGTTTCTCGCTATTAGGTGGCCTTCCTGGACCCGGTCTTCTACCTCGTTTTTTGGGTGTCGTTATACGAAGTGGAACAGAAGTGTTATCCTCTTTTTTAGGTACCGGTTTTAGCGGCCTTGCAGTCTCCTCCCGTATAATGCTCGCTGTGGTTAATTCTTCTGAATCTCGTGTTCTCAACTTGGACCGGTATTTTTCGACAGCAACAGCCAAGTTAGAATCCTGTTCATCAGATGTTTTTGAGTGCCTCCAATGACCCTTTTTGCGTCGTCCACCAAAGGCTTCCTTCAAAATTCTAGCGCTGGGAGGTTCCTCAAGATGCTGGCCAGTGATCGACAGACCAGTTACACTGGCAGGTTGTCCGACCAGAGCAGGAGAAAAACTTGAAACAGAAGAATCGGAACTTACGCTCCCAGACAATGATTGTTCCAAGCCCAGACTGCTGTCAAATTTAAAATCCGGCTCATTCACTTCTCTCTGAAGCATCTTTTTCGCCTCTAGTGTCCTACTGGCTTCTTCATGTCTCATATGGATCTGAGACACTTGACGTGGAGGTCGACCTCGCATTTTCCGTCTTTCTGGACCATTTTGATGACCATCGGCGCCCGTCATTTAAAAAAGCCACCTCCGCCTCAATTTTATCGTCTGATATCTCCAAGATATAGCTGATAATAGTCTCTCCCAACAAATTTAGAGCTTTCCAATGAAGAAGAGAAATCCATCCATCTTCATTTAAATGCTTTTTTTTCAAAATTCATCTCATGGTTACTCAAAAAATCAGGGGGGGCGCGCGTCGATCGTCTTATTTTCCACCTTCATGTGTTTGCTCCAGTCATCTCTATTAGCCATACCTGGCTATATCAACACATTATATCACACGTGTCAGCCCTCTTCAAACCTGCTCGAAAGTCTGAACCGCTTGGTGTCTGTTTGGTTGCTGGACGCCTCCTCATTCTCATAGCTCACTCGATCCGTAAACGACCGCTTAAACTGCTCAATCTCTTTTTGTTCTTCAACCTGGTCATCAGGAAATGTATACTCAATGTACTCCTCTTCTATCCCACTTTGCTTGTCTGTGCGGAATTTTTTGACTAAACCAGGTAGCCTTTTTCGAGCGGACTCCAGACTTTCCTGATTGCCATACTTTGCTTCAAATCTAACGAGGGCTTCCAACATCACTATTCGCTTTTCTCTATTCGATAAAACTCTTTTGATTGCCCTATTGAACTCCTCACGAGCCCTGTCCTTTGCTTCCTGGGTAACATTCAGTTTGAACTCCAGATCCTCGTCTCCAGACTCCTCGACAGCTCTTTTGTATGCGGCTAGCTGTTCCTCGGTTGGAATTCTTATTTCGATAAGACATCTGCTGATCAAATTGGTCAAATCATCACCAGTCTCAGACACCAGACGATCACTGAGTTTTCTGGCCCCATCAAAATCCTGCTCTTCGAAGTGGTATTCAATATCTGAGCGTAATATTTTTAGGCGTTCTTGCTTTGGGATGATTTCCTCATTTATTGCCAAACCATATATTGCCAAACAACGTGGCCGATCTCCTAAAGCGTTCTCCAATTCCGCAAACTCTATCCAAGAAGATGAATCACTAGGAAACTGCTCTATCAGTTTACTATAAAGGGTTCTGACTCTATCGAATTCTTTTAGCTTCGTTTCAAGTTCAATGTAGTATCTGATAATCTTGGAAGTAGGACACACAGCAATCGATCGGCCCAATATCTTGCGTGCCTTTGTTAAATCACCGTGTCTCAACTCAAACTCCGCAAACAAAATCCATATTCTAGCAAAGGTGAACTTTTTATGAGGAACTATTTTCAGCAGTCTTTGATGCAGTCCCCTAGCCCTATCAACTTCATTGTTTATTGTCTCCTCCCAAAGCATGTACCTTATCCATATGTACACATAGGGAAGCCAGTGTCTTTTGTCTGCTTTCTTTGGATGGTTTGCCACACATTCCTCATATTTGGTTCTAACATCTTCTTTTGTGAACACAGGATACTCCTCGATAAGCTTGATGTATATCCACCAAGTCTCATAATCAAAGGGATCTCTTAGTAATTCGTCCTCGTATTTCGCTTTTCTTTTTTCGATAACCGAACTCTCGATTCCTTCTTTCTCCCCATACTGCTTCTCAAACTCCGTGTACTTAGCTCGTAACGTCAGTTGATCTTTCTCGTCCAAACTTCTCAGCCCAATCTTGAACAGTTCTCGTACACCCGGCCAATCTCTGCATACTGTCTTCCACTCGATCCATGCTATGAACAATCTAGAGTCGAGTTTTTTGAGTTGTTTTAAGGATTCAAAAGCTAGTATGAATACATTTCCCACATTTATTGAGTCGCCATGGAGCCGTTCAAATTGCGCCCACAGAATCCATGTATCCGTGTCAGGCTTTACTACTGCAAACTTTTCAAATAGCAGCCTGACATTATCATATTCTTTATATCGCGTCTCAAACTGAATGTAATTAATCCACACTTCGGGACCAGGTTTCCATTGCAGCCAGTTCTCGAAAACAGCTCTGGCTGCAATTACATTCCCCAGCGATTCCTCGACAGTGACATACTGATACCAGAGCTTATCTACCCTGGGTAAAATCCTGGTGGCACGATCAAGTAAGTTTCTTGCATGGTTAATATTTTTTCCCTTGATTTCTGTCTGAATATATCGTATCCATAAAGGAACATTCGTATGATCGACTTCCAACGCACGCTCAAATACAGAACGCGCTCTTGCAAAATCATGCTGCTCAATCTCAAATTGTGCGTACCGCATCCATTGGCCAAAGTAAAACCGGTTTCTTCTTAGAACATTCTCATACTCTGTTCGTTTCCTGCCCTGATACTCTCGGAGTTCCTCAAGATCAGCAATTTTGATGTCTGGAACCTTTAAGGCGGCATCCTTGTGGTCATATGCCTCCATCATAATCTGTTCTGCGGTTACCTGAACCTCTGCAGGTCGTTCTCGCGCACCATCTGGTGCCGGAGAGTGTTTATTGACATCCATCTCTATTGTGTCCTTGTTCATGTCTCACAAGCCCTTCATTCGCTATGCAGTCACAGTCGGCCAGTGGTTCAAAATCAGACTACCAAATATGTCTAGTATATCCGAAGAGTCCTGCTGTGGATCTGAAGCGTTATATTTCGTGGGTTGATCTGCCTCAAGGACCACCGAATTGCACTGGGACATTGCAGTAAGTAAATAATGCTTCGAAAAAAATAAATCGATTATTTTGAATTTATAATGCATAAAAAAAAGAATGAAGGATGCGAGGTTCGAACTCGCGCGGAATTTAATCCAATAGATCTTAAGTCTACCGCCTTAGACCACTCGGCCAACCCTCCAAAATTTGGAGGTTAAAAGCTTCAAGCAATAATATAATATAAATCTGTCGAGTCTGACTGATTCTCTTCCTACCTGATAGTTCAGAGTCTGTAAGGTAATACCTATTTGACTGCAGTTTACCATTGCTAGCTATCTCAACAGAGAGGCCAGGTTCTTATTCCGGCTGGTCTACCGGAGAGACGTAGTACTACCACCATCATCTCGACGCGTCTACTCTGTAGACTTCATTCGCGACGAACTCAAAACTGTAAAGAAATTTATTTTGTTTACGCGTCCCTGTCCAACTTTTAATCAACAAGGCTTGAATTAGAGTTAAGAAAGCGACTGACGCATCGGCCAAACTGATAGTTGTAGAGATGGTGGACCTATTCGATGGCTACAAAATTCTGATTATCCAGTCCCAGGGGCTTTCAGGAACAAGAGCGGAGCAAGTCCGCAAACAGATTTTAAAGTCTGGGATTAGCGGCGGTGAATCAAGTGTTGTTATAAAGAAAGATACAGATTTAATACCGATGCAAAGTGAAAAGCTGCTTACAGTTTCCCTTATTGTCTCAAACACTATTGATTTTGTGGAGTACCGTCTCACTGAGGAGCTGATGATACCGATTGTCAAAGAAGCATGGGTTTTTGACTCCATTGCAGCTAATACTATTGAGGCATTGAGACCCTACTCTCCTGATCCCAAGTATTTTTTGAGCGATGTTTCGGTATGCTGTACCTCCTCAATTTTGAGCGGTGATCGAGAGGCCATTTTTTCAGCAGTAAGAACCTTTGGAGGCATACACACTGAGGAGTTATCTAAAAAGACTACACATCTGATATCGTCCAACCTCAATGACGAAAAGTGCAAAATGGCGATAGCTTATAACGACGCAACACAAAAGGAGATGATCAAGATAGTCTTGCCGGACTGGATAGAAGACTGTCTGAAATTCTCGAAGAAACTTGGAGTTGAGGATTATTTGTTACCAGATCCTAAAGTAGTAGAAGGGCAAAAGCTTGTTAGCAATCGGGGTGCAGAAACGGAGACTTTTCTCAAAGGTAAGGTCTTTTTCATTTCCAACGACTTGAATATATCGAAGAGAGTATTCAACACATTGAAACAATTGATCATGTCTGCTGGTGGGAAACTCGCGCAAGACATATCGCCAACCAGCATATCACATCATTCCGGGGCCCATAATTGTTATGTTGGGAGGTATAGGTCTGGTGACAGTTTTCGTGCTGCGTCCAATCATGGATTTGTCACTGGAAACCTGAACTGGGTATTTTGGATGATGCTGCATGGAGAGTGGATATCACCAATCAAGAATCTTCTTCATTATCCGTATCCAACAACCCCCATTCCAGAGATGGAGAATATTACTGTATCTGTGACGCATTACAGAGGAGATTCTAGAATATACTTGCAACAGTTGATTGAGCTTATGGGAGGCTCATTTACCAGAAACATGAAACAGTTCTCCACGACGCACCTTCTTGTTGCCAAACCAACGGGTGTGAAGTATGAATACGCACAGAAGTGGGGAATCAAATGTCTTAACCATTTATGGCTAGAAGAAACATATGCCAAATGGTCGCTACAAGATGAAAATAATGAGCGATATGCACAATTACCAGATGTATCTCATCAGTTGAATTTGATTGGACAAACTCCGCTGGATGAAGCAGTGCTGTCAACGTTTTATGCGGACTCTGAGACTGAAAAAGGCTCACGGGCAAGAAAAGGTAAAAAAAGCACAACTCCTGATTCTGATAAAGAGAACACGCCTCTTAAGCGAAAGAACCAGGAAAGACCATCGAGTTTAGACACTGTCTCGGCGACTCCTCGCAAAAAGAGCAAACCTGAGGGTAGTAAACCCTATGACATTACTCTTGTTCTAACTGGATGTGACAAAGACTTCAGCGACACTGACTTGAGTAATCTGCGCAAAGCAGGCATCAAAGTTTTGGAGCAGCCCACAACAGGGGTTAACTGCATTATTGCGCCTACAATACTAAGAACGGAAAAGTTTTTGAAAGCACTCAGTAAACATCCTAAGTATATTCTTGTTCCATTATTTCTGTCTGATGTGCTGGGAACTATGGACACATACAAAAACATGACGGACTTCGAGTCTTATAAGCCGAACTTGGAGAACTACAATATTACAAGTGTGATTGATTTTGATAATGACGCCAAAATCCATGAACTATTTTTAAAGCCGTCACTTAGGGACAAGAACATTCACAATCTTATAAAGAACTCCAACGATAGACTATTTGAGGATCTGACAGTCAATATATCCTCGGAGATACAAGGTGGTGCAAGTCTGATTGGAAGCATTATCAAGGCGTTTGGATGTGAGAATTGTCACACAGTTGACAAAAAGACAAAAAAACTAGCTGACCCTGGAGAGAATTTACAGTACCTGCTTTGTACTCCAAACGATACTAGGATGATAGCTCAGTTCAAGAAGATAGCTGGCAAGTCAAAGTACCGGATTGTAGAGTGGAACTGGGTGGTTTTGTCTATTTTCAACACGCAGCTGCTTGATGATAGATATATTATAGAGGAGTTGTTATAGGACATTGAAAAGGTGATGAATATACAAAAAAGGATAGTAAAAAGCCTTAAAAAAATAAGCCCGTAGCCGGGTTCGAACCGGCGACCATCAGATTTGCAATCTGGTGCTCTACCACTGAGCTATACGTGCAAAATCGTGATAACTAGTGCCAACGGTATTCTATATAAGGTTGACAATAAGTCGCTGCCTCCTGATCATAAGTGGCTACTTGTAGAGAGGAAGTGTTGCAACACATCAGACTAGAACTGGAATTGTGTTGTGAAGACTGTTGAGATACTACGCAACTCTTTAGTTAGGGACTTTTGAAAAAAAAGGATTTCAAAAACGATAAATATTAGAACTATGATAACGTCTCATTAAACGAAAGGAGTAGTTTGCAGGGACTGCGGTTGTTTATGGAGCGATTGAAAACAAAGCAAAACTTTCTGGAAAACAGTTCTCGAAGACTTGATGATGTACGGCAGCCGGGAAAGGTGCTTATTAAATGTGGAGATTAGATGAAGGAGCTTTCTGGAGGTCAAGCAGAGCCTCAGTTATTTACACGTGGCTCACATGGCAGAGGTGAACTTTCAACAGTAATTTTTTTTTTTTTATGTAGTGTTTTCCAGCATTTTCAGCAATAGAATCAATAGTATATAGTTTTAGGAACAGGATATGACAGAGATCAGCTCATCTGTTGGACGAGAATCCTTCATATTAAGATGAGTGGGGGATACAATGGACGAGGAGCCAGAGGACCTGAATATATGAGCGAAAAAAGCGGTTACCACAACTCCTCAGGATCATATTACAACTCACGAGGAAGAGGGCGAGGAGGAACTTACTACAACACATACTCCTACCAATCTAACGATCCCTTCAAAAGGAGCCAAGGGAACGATGTGGAAACAAACGAGTTTGAGTATACGTCACGATATGACTCAAGATTACCGGAAGGCCACGGGGAAGAAGAGAATAATAGCCCTCTAGCTTCGGGCCACGGATACGAAGAGCCGTATGGTGAGAATGAACAGGAAGGACGGTATCCTGGTGAAGACGAGTCACAATACTACAACAAAAGAGGGCAGGGATATTACCGGGAGTCGTCGCGTCCCTATCGGGGATCGCACCGTGGATCGTACCGTGGGTCGTACCGGGGCCGGGCAAAACAATCGAGGGGCAGTTTTAGTGGTACCCATCGTGGGTCGAATGGGTACGACCAGTACCGGGGATCGCCCTACTATGGGTACAACAAGTATGAGAAGAAGTATGACCGATACGGCGAGGAGGAAGCGAATGTTCAAGATGGAGAGCTTGAATCGGACGACTATGGCAGCCGGCCGCAGACGGGACAAGCCTCTTATTCTCCAGATACACGAAATGTAAGTCTTTCTGAAGAACAGAGTCTGGTTCAGAGCCGAGGGGCTGAGTCAGTAAATAAGACAAAGGTCGACCAGGAGAGCGATAATCACTGGGTTATGAGACTGAGAGTATCCGGCGATATGAGAGACTCTTTGAATCGGTCATTCAGTGAGCTGGAGAAGATCAACCGGACGATAATGGAGGCTTCTGCGCGCAAGTTTCGACTGGAAATGGATGTGGACAAGTACGGCCGAATCTGCAGGAGCGAGGAGTTAAAGTGTCGTTTGAATGATGAGAAGCTGGAAGCACTGAACTTCTTATAGGACGTGTGGGACTGTCTGATAGTATAATATCATGAGTGTAAATTATTGTGCTGAAGTATAATTTCTAAACGACACGCAGAATTGAAAAAGTCAGAAGTTCAAAAAAAGTTAGCCAGTTACCTTAGCCTGTAAAGAGAGTATCTCGTACTCTACAGCATTAGCAGAGACCCAAACTATGTCATCCATCGTGTCTTTTATCTCCGAAAACTGCAGTAGTAAGCTGCTGGAGGCGGTCGTCTACCTCTGGCTGGCTGTGGGAGTTTTCAAATTCACCACCACGCTTCTGAGTTACACCGCTGTTATTTTCGACGCCTTTATTCTTCCCGATGTCAGCGTATGTATACAGGCCATTGTGTGCACCACGATATCTACTAACACGTATCTTTATCAGTTCGAAAAGTACGGAACCAAAACCGGCTGCTGGGCCGTTGTTACAGGAGCGTCCGACGGGATCGGTAAGGAGTTCGCCCTACAGCTAGCAAAGAAAGGACTGAATGTTGTTCTGGTTTCGCGGACACTTTCGAAGCTTGAACTCATTGCAACTGAAATTCAGTCAAAGTACAAGGTTCAGACCAAGATTGTTGCGTTCGATGCAACCACAGATGCCCCAGAAAACTACGCAGCAGTTGCCAGCGCAATCAAGGATCTGCCGGTGTCTGTTCTGGTGAATAATGTTGGACAGTCTCACTCGATCCCTGTTCCCTTTGTGGAGACCGACGACAAGGAGGTGAAAGATATCATTACGATCAACAACGTTGTAACACTAAAAGTGACCAAGCTGGTTGTTCCTGTCATCTCCTCTACTCTGGAGAAGAAGAAAAATGTCAGAGGTCTGGTTCTAACAATGGGCTCTTTTGCCGGTTTGTTCCCAACTCCGCTGCTAGCTACATACTCGGGTTCCAAGTTCTTTTTGCAAGGTTGGTCTGCAGCTCTAGCAGGCGAGCTCAAACCGAAGAAGATCGACGTGGAACTCGTTGTATCATATTTGGTTACGTCAGCAATGTCTAAGATCAGAAGACCGTCCTTGATGATCCCAACCCCTAAACAGTTTGTGGCGTCTACCCTCAGAAATGTGGGAAGAAGAGTCGGGGCCCAGGAGAGATACTCCACCATTACCCCTTACCCCACACACGCGTTGATGCACTGGTTTGTGGAGCAAACGGTCGGAGTTTATTCTAAGGTAGCAAACAGTCTCAACTACAGTATGCATAAGTCTATAAGGGTGCGTGCTCTCAAAAAGGTTCAGCGCAACGCCGAAAAGGCTGCAAAACAGTCTTAGAGATGCTGCTGTCTCCTTGTGCCAGAACAGCCCACTTGGTCCAAGCTAGTGTCTTTATCACTGTCTTCACTCAAAGCGACGACTGCATAGTCTTACAGTAAGCGCCTCAACACCCGTACACCACAACCACACCACACCTTGCACTTCAAAATAAATGTAAACAAAGAGTAACTGAGATTTTTCTTCTTCGAGACAGATCACGAAACGACAAAGGAGCCCAGCAAAAGACTTCCTTTCTGTGTATCAGCCCTTAGAAAATTGCTCCTCTGTCACGCTGGAGACCTCTTGTGCTTTGATCCACTCGGAAGTTTGCTGGTTTTGCCCGTTTTACACAGAGCAGCACGCCCCGCAGAAAGCACGCTAAGCTAACTTTATACAGGAGGCACGTCATGGCAGAGTTGAACGACTTTGAGCGTCTTGAAAAGATAGGAGAGGGTAAGTAGCGACTCCTGCATTGCTTCGTAAACTTCACTAACATGAGATATATGAATAGGCACATATGGTGTAGTGTATAAGGCTTTGGATACCAAGCACAACAATCGTGTCGTGGCGTTGAAGAAGATCCGGCTGGAGTCCGAAGATGAAGGAGTGCCTTCTACCACCATTAGAGAGATATCGTTACTTAAGGAGCTACGAGACGACAATATTGTGGGATTATATGATATTGTTCACTCTAACTCCAACAAGATCTATCTTGTATTTGAGTTTCTCGACATGGACCTAAAGAAATACATGGAGTCCATTCCTGAAGGCGAGGGACTGGGGCAGGATATGGTGAAGAAGTTTATGCTACAACTAGTGAGAGGACTGTACCATTGCCATGCCCATAGAGTGCTCCACCGTGATCTGAAGCCTCAGAACCTGCTCATTGACAAAGAGGGTAACCTTAAAGTTGCTGATTTTGGACTTGCTAGGGCTTTTGGGGTTCCTCTGCGTGCGTATACTCATGAGGTAGTGACGCTGTGGTACAGATCGCCAGAGATTCTGCTTGGAGGAAAGCAGTACTCCACAGGCGTGGACATGTGGTCAATTGGGTGCATCTTTGCAGAGATGTCCAACAGAAAGCCTCTGTTTGCAGGTGACTCAGAGATCGACCAGATTTTCAAGATTTTCAAGATCTTGGGCACCCCAACGGAAGAGATTTGGCCAGAAGTGAACTACCTTAGTGACTTCAAGCCCAGCTTTCCGAAATGGAGCAAACAGAGCTTGGCTTCGCTTGTGCCTGGTTTAGACGAGCACGGAGTTGATCTGCTGGAACAGCTCTTGGCCTACGACCCTGCAGGCAGAATTAGTGCAAAGAGGGCATTGTTGCACCCATACTTTCAAGAAGAATTTGCTCACCCGTCCGAGTATCCACAGCAATCGACCATGCAGGTGGACTCGTCTACCATTTACGCCTAAAATTAGCTGGTGTTTTTACTTTTTATTTTTTAATGTGCTGAACATATACCAAGGAATAGTGATGAAACGACTGTCTTAATGGTGGAGTCTTTTGCCTGGAACGATAGCAAATATTATGCTGAATACAGCGGCAAGCAAACAAATGAGAAGAAGCACGAATGCTGATCTCTTGGCTAATAGTCGCTTCACAAAAGGCTCTTTGATAGGGACCAGCCCTTCCACGACCGAACGACCCTCCGAGTAGCCAAAGAGACATAAGAACGGATCCACCTTGTAGTATGATGAAAATAGCAAATAGAATGCAAGAAAGAAAGGCACTGTCACAACAGCTCGCGTTCTTTTCGGAGTGTAGTCCAGAAATATAAGGGTGTATCCTGTCCAGAATGCTGCAAATCCACAAAACAGAGACCCCATAAGTCTGTATAGAGCAGATCTGGAAGTGACATTGGCCATTGCATGGAAACGCAGAAAGTTTGGATATGCCTCATGTTCCATGGCTTTGAACACAAACTCGCGGGACTCGTCAAAGACTTCAGGATCATCCCTTCCGTCAATTTCGAGCGCCCCAATCACCCGTTGCGCAATATCCTGAGGGACGACTATCTTCTTTTCAGAGCTGTCTGAAAAGTACCTTTTTAGGATCTTTTGTGACGATCTGTGCAGCATAGATCTGGTGATAAAATGTGTCTGTTCAAAAGCCTTATTGGGTTGCTGGGTCTCAGCTTCTACCATAGCTTCCAGCATCTCTGGGTATATCTTTGATGTCCTGTGGCTACGCTTCGAAGAGTGCTCCCGCCTTTCTGTGTCCGCTTCTATGTTTTGTGACCGTCTCTTCAATTCATCAATTTTGGCATTCACAAGAGGATCGCTCGATCTCACTGTGCTCTCTCCTCTAAGAAACGAGGACATCCGCTGGAAATCCGAGTCTTCAAGCAAGTTGGATCTCATCAACAGATCAAGAAGCATAGACGAAGATTCAGAATCTCTGTCGCTGGTATCAGATGCTCTTTTGTTGCCATATCCGGACGACTCAGATACAAAACCCGCCGTACGCTGCTGCGAGTTGTTTCCAGTGAAACCTCTTGTCGACTGTTCCGCCTCTCGCACTCTTCTATTGGCCAGTAATGACTGCCTCAAATCTCGCACGTATCCTTTACATAAATTCATATGTTGCACAGTATCTATCCAGAAATCAAGATAGTCAATAGACTTTTGGGTGTCTCTCATATAGATGTAGAATGACCACAAATCCACAGGAGACTGTGTCTTTCTATTGAGAATCTCAAATAGAGTCGGCCATCTGTCCAAAGGCTTCTTTGCCAACTCGTCGAGGGCTGTGGTGCTGGTGGTAGAGTCCTGGTCTTTCGATGATTTGATGTGGTGTTCCAGCTCTTTGGGACCTGCAAAGTTGGACTTCACATAGGTGAACTCAGATCCCTTTGTAGGAGATCCTGGACATTCAGGAGATCCAACACGCTCCATGGCTATCTATTGTACTTTATCTGTGACGATTCCTGTGTGTATTCAGATCGCTTGCAATCCAATATTAACATATGTGTACATTTAAATATAATGGCTGGATTTTTCTGTCTCTGTAAACAGAAGCCATAAAAAGAGTAATTCATAATAATTATAATCGCTAGGCTGGCGCACGAAATAACTCATAAGTTTAACTACATAATGCGTTACTCCTTCCTCTTTAGGAATACCGCTGTCTCATTAATTTTTAAATGGGCAATATATAACTTAATAACGGGAAAAAAAAATCCAAAATACGATTCATGTTGGCCAATGTGGTGGCTTGCGTATAATCCGACCCAAAGCAATGTATGATATCCGATCAAAATCA